>VUYV01000045.1:634841-889068 GCA_008711295.1 Anarhynchus alexandrinus
GTGGAGTCCCCTTCTCTGGAGATTTTCAAGACCCGCCTGGATGCAGTCCTGAGTAATGTGCTCTAGGCAATCCTGCTTTAGCAGGGGAGTTGGACTAGATGATCTCTAGAGGTCCCTTCCAACTCTGAAAATTCTGTGATTCTGTGATTCTGTGATTCTGTAATATGTGCAACTGCTCAATTTTGTTTAAACAACAGATTGTTGGTGGAAAATCTCAACTGCCTCCTGAAGCTGCCCATGTCAGTCTATTTTGTTAGTTTACATCCCAGAAGTGATTTGGGACCTTGTTTTGAGAAAACTCTGTGCAGACTGATATTAATGTATAATGTTTCATAGGAGAGAAAAAAATCATATAATACCAAGAACACTGTGTTGCTTGGTGATAGAAGAGTGCTTTATTCTTCACCCAGCATGTGTAGCCTTCAGGAGTGTACTTGATCAACTGACTTGAATCCAGAAGCATAACAAGCAGTCACATCACAGCACACTGTACTTCTCTACTAAAATATTTACAGATTTTAAGACCAAGAAGGGCCATTAAATAATTAAGTCTGGTGTTCTCTCAATATAAACTTTATATACTATCCATGTACAAAGCCTGGTAACTTGATGGAGGTAAATCTTTTAGAAGATGTTCAGCCTTGATCTGTGGACTTAAGAGCTTTCTTACAATGATTGCTTATTCTAATGATTTGTCCTCCCATCTGCTCAAAAATTACCTTTCTAATTTGAATTTCTTTGGCTTTTACATCATATCCACAAAACAGACTTAGACTCTAGTATGTCTCTCCTATGGGAAGGTCTTATAACTTAAGTTGTTAAATCACCTTGATAGCTTAAATGAACTAAAATGTTTCAGTCTCCTGCTGTATATATTTCTATCTTGTGAGTCCTTTGTCTTTGCACCTTTTCTGATCCCCCCATACCCATAATACCTTCTTTAAAATGTGGATGTCTGAATTGGGTGAAGTATTTCAACATCAGTCTTAACAAATGCCATTTACAAATTAAAAATCCCCTTGTGACTCACACATTCTTTCCCCTTCCTTCTAATTTTCTTGTTTTTTGGATAGCCACCAAAGGGTATGGAACAGGAAGGAATTACTCTTACCATCTCTGACAAGCATCCAACAAATGCCTGCATGTGTGGGGCTGAGAACCCCCAGTGAGAGCACAAGGGATTCAGAACAAACGAGGGGTAACTCCTTACGCTGGAGGGTATCTTGATCTCAGAATTGCTGGAGTATTTTAGAAATCCTCAGTTCTATTTCCCTGCCCTCCTTCATATGCCCTTCTGATTTTTTTTCAGGTGCACCTTCTCTGCCTTTTCTCACAGCTGTATACCCAGACAAAGATCTGGGATATTTTACAAATATTCAGTTAAGAATTACTACATGATGCAAGGCAGTACCAGCCCAGCAAGAACAGGTTGGCACCTGAGAATGGATGGATAGGTGGGCTGAGGGATTCCAGAGGCCTGCCACTAATGTCTTGATCACAGAGATACAGTGGTCTCTGAAGTGCAGGAATTCTTGAAGCTGGGAAGTATTTTAATTGTGTGGCTTGAACATAGATTTTATTTAACAGTTATGCCTTCTGACCATCAAGTAGGAGAGTTTTGGCAGTAGACGTCAAGTGTTATCAATTGTTTTCACTTCAGAGCGATAGAGCTGCACTTCGTTGAAAGTATGTAGTTCAAACTTTAATGCTAGGAGTGGTGGTAATACATACCTATTTTCTTCTGAGTTGGAGAGAATTTCACTGGTAAAACATGCCTAATAAGTGGGTGTATAGGTAATGCTGCAGTGCAGCAATTGCAATTTGGGAGGTTTCTGAGATCTTCCCTTTAACTTTCCATTATTGTCTGTTGTTTTCATGGTATTTTTGTAATCTGTTTGATAACAGCTGCGAATGTTGCACAGATCCTGTAGCCAAGAAGACAGAAACTCCCTAATAAGACTGCTTGTACGCTGATTCTATGAGTTGTCAGCAGAAAGAGCAAAACTACAAAACATGAACCTAAGTAAGACTAGCAGAGGTAATCACTGCCAATAAAGAGGGGACTGCAGACTGGTATCTAGTCTCAGAGTGGAAACACACGTTTCCAGTTTGAGAGGTAGGTGATTGTTGGAAGTTCAAAGGCTGGGAACCGTGTGTGTTTGGAAAGTCTAGCAGGGTTTAGCCATCATTGGGACTGCTGTAACAGCCTTTGGTCAGCCAGGTTCTTCTGAAATTTCTTTTGGCCTATTTTTGTGTTTTTAATAGTTTTTTTCCAGAACCCCTTGAGTTAAACACATGCTCTGATCCTTGTCCCCAAGTGAGCATTTTGAATGTCATCAGTCTAATTGATGGTGATCTTGTTTCAGAAACTTGGGTGTTACTGAAAGGCAAGACTCAATACCTCTTTTTTCCCGGGAAGGCAATTTTGAATGTGGTACTTTTCCAGCGAGATTCAAGTGTTGTGTTCAGCATGGATGTGGCAGTGACTTAAGATGTTCGCATCCAAGATACGTCCTTATTTTTCATGGTCTAAGCAAATCTGAGGGCTGCAGTGGACCTTGAGCCCTAGTCCATCTTTCTGTCCTGTGATAGGATCAACTGTTGCCAATTCCTTACATATGTTTATTGAACTGCTTCTTAAAAACCTGTAGCCTGATCCAATGTTTTATTCTCCTTATCTTTGAAGGTTACTATAAAATTCGAATCTTCCTTCCTGCAGGTTAAGCTCATCACTTATTTTCCTGTCTATCATGACACAGAAAAAAACCCTGTGCTTTTCATTCTGCAATAGCCTTTAAAACACGGAAGTTTGCTATCACACTTTAAAAAAAAAATTATTTTATTTTACATAATGTGAAGAAGCACAGTTATTCATCCTTTTCTCATAGATTGTCTAGACTTGTAATCTAGTCACTTTACTTTGGGGATTCTCCACTTTGTCCTGTTTTCTTTTTTTGTTGAAGCATGAGTTCCTTCTATAACATGCTTTAGGAGTACTGAACAGAGCAGTAGGATTACCTTACAAGCCCAGCTGGTGGCATTTGTCTGCATCCATCACACTGTAATGTTTACCTTATTTATAAAAACATGACACTGTTCATTCATAGTCAGTGTTTGATGAAGAATAAACTCAAGCATACTTTTCTAGAGAAGAAACCACTTCTTTTTCATCTTGTTTTGTGCATCTTATTTTTCCTATTTTAATGTAGTGATTTGTATCGGTCCTTACTTTTGCACTATTTTTTCCCATGTGCTATCTCCGTTTTGCCAAGATAATTTAGAATTCTCATCCTGAAGTCTCCTGCCATTTATTTCAGATTTATTTCTGTCTGACTAGCAGAGTAGTCTGGTCTTTTCTCTGTTCTTCTGACACACATAAATGTCATCTACAAATGAATAACATTTAATGCAATAAATATTCCAGTCCATTACCTATCAGTGAGGAAAATACCATATAGAACTGGATCCAGGACAGACACTATGGAGCCTCATTCAATATCAGCTTCCATTATAGCAGTGGACTCTGATAGTTCTTCCCTGAGACTGGTTTTCTGAAATCATCTAAACTTTATTTTTCTAGCTTACATATGAAATGTCACCCCAGGCAACGCCGAAAACCTTTCTGAAGCTGGGCAACATACTTTACCAGAAAGTAGAGTACACTCATTGATTGTTATCTGATTTTATAAATGGTCGCTGGTTCTTCCTGTGCCAAGTCCTAAGCTTTTCCTCCCTCCTAGACAAAATTCCTAGCCCTTAGAAACTGTACTTAACTTGTCCTGTATTATTAGCTTTAATGGTGTTTTACTTCCTCTGGAATATGATTGTTGTGCCATATCAAGCAACAAAAAAACCTTAAAGAGTATTTCATATGGCCGGTATTTAACTAATATTTCATTTGGAAACTCACATTGCTCCTAGCTCAGGGCTGAGCCTGTCAGCAGTTCAAAGTAGTCACAAGGAGAAAAAAAAAAAGCTTTACATTTACAAATTACAAGAGAACATGTTTGTTTGTTCAGCAGGAAAGTGTTTAACTCTTCCTCTTGGTTTTAGAGACTGGGAAGGGAAATATGTCTTTGTAAACTCAAGTAACTCAGGTGGGTTTATTGATTTAAATTGGCTCTATAAGTTTCACTCCCATGAACTTTCAGACTTTCTGTAGGTTAAGTTGTCCTTTGCAGTCACTTTTGAAAAGTGGAAATCAAACTCGAGAGAACTGTGTAAGATGACTAAAATGATAAATTCACAGGAAGTGCATGAAGTGATGTTTGACATAATTTATTTCCAAAATGAGATTATTTACAAACTTCATTGAAGTATGTATACTAGTTCAGAGTTACTACAAAAGAACTAGCATGGCAATTAACTGCTGGTATAATTTAGTAACAGGTGTAGTAAATATCTCATTGTCTGAATTCTTTGAATAAGATTATGTATTTCTCTCAAAGATTTGATATAATTTAGTTACAAATTGTTGAAATAGTTGGACTTTCTTTGTTATGACTACACAGTTATTCCCCACTTTAAAATGTATCTAGAGATATGCAGGACAACAGAACAAGGTATCTTTGTTGACCCTTCTGATTATAAAATGGATGAATCTTCTATAGGGCATGGGCGATAGTGCGTAAGTGAGCAAACCAAGGAGCACAGATATATATCAGTAAATGAAAGAAGAGCATAACTAGGTTTTGCTTGGCACGAGAAAGTGGTACATAGGCAGTAAAGGGGCTTTTTGTCAAATACTGATGATAAAGATTAGAATCATAGAATCATAGACTTCTTGAGGTTGGAAAGGACCTTTAAGATCATCAAGTCCAACCATTAACCTAACCTGACAAAACCACTTCTAAACCATGTCCCCAGGTACCACATCTACCCTTTTTTTAAAACACCTCCAGCGATGGCAAATCCACCACCTCCCTGGGCAGCCTATTCCAATGTTTAATAACCCTTTCAGTGAAAATTTTTTTCCCAATATCCAATCTAAACCTCGCCTGGCATAACTTGAACCCATTTCCTCTCCTCCTAATAGTATCATTAGTATTATAATTTAACAAACCAGGAGTTGACTGTACTGCAGTTTCAGTTTCATGGACTTCAATGCAGAAAACTCGCTATACCTGGAAATGCCCACGTCCACAGCATGCTCTGTGCAGTGACAATCCCGTGTCCCCTATCAGTAAAATATGAATACTTGCACTTCCTTTACAGGGGTACTGTGAGGATAAATAAATTAAAGCTCCTTGCAAGCTTTATGATACCAGAAACCATTCAGGTACCAAAGATCGAAATATAAAATAAGACTAGCTAAGCTTATTCAATAGGTCCCATCACAATCCAAAACCTGATGTTATATATGGAATAAAAATGGAGTTATATTAATTTTCTTGTTGCTAACAATTGATTGGATTTTAAGTGCACAAGAGTAATTTGCAATATTTTTAACTTTTTGGCCTCTTTATATTAGATGTGGGAGTTTTTTGTAGTAGAATTCCATCCCTTCCCATTTTAGCTCAAATAAGATGGGAAGCTAAAAATACAAGAGATTTCATTATAAGTCTATGGGAATAAGATGGCCATGGCTTGCCTACAACTCTTTCTGAAAATGCTTTTTGTCTCTGGAGGGTTCATATTGAGATGGTTGTGAGTAATACATTGTGGGAGTTTTTCCTTTAACACAGCTGTTGGTTTAATCATGTGCCAAGGATTTAAAACAATTGTGATTTATCAGATAGGGAAACAGAAACTAGATGTCACACTCCTTGCCAGATTTTGTAGAGATTGGGATCTGGATTGACGTCTTTTTTTATTTGTCACGAGGAAAAAATATACTTCCGATTTTGTTACCTTGTCTAAAATTAAAAAAAATGGGAATGGAATTGGGGTAGAAGTAGCCTTTGCACACGGTATCATAATCCTGAAATAGTAGACGAAACACGAATTGAAGTTTTAGGACTAAAGCCAATAATAAAAACTTTGAAATTATCTGCTGGAGCAGAAAATATAATTTCATATTTATATATTTATACAGTTAAGCAGTGTTTTACTTCTTATGTGTCACCCTTTCTCTATGTGTATGTTCATGCTTTATTAAACCGGTGAGACGGCAGCAGGTTTGGTATCCTCATGCAACGCCCGTTCTCATTCTTCTTTCTTCATTTTTCCTATTAGCTGAAATAGTATGTGGAAAGATTAAAGAAAAGGTCGTTATCGTAATCATTTGGCTTGAATTAACTGTTCATGTGAGCAGTGCTATACAAACATGAAGGCAAGAAGATTCCACTAGAAGGTGAACACTCAGTGTGGGAGCTACAGGACACAGCTGAAGGACATAATACAGAGTATATAGATTTTAACCTTTCCTCCTTTCTCATTCTTCATTGGTTCTGTGATTTTTCTTTCTGAGGTATGTGTAGAAGGAGGACTTTCTCACTGAATGCAAAGGAAGTATACTTTACAATCTTCTAGGCTCTTTTCCTTACTCTCACATGTAGTAATATCTTGCTAGTTTAAAAACAGAAAATGATTAGTCTTCTTGGCGGTGCTGGGTAGTTGCTAAGAGAACCCAAGTTTCAAATCCAAAGACCTTGTCTGAGGGTAATTAAGCTGTGAATTTGAGTGTCTGTGCTTATAAAAGAATCAGAGGTAACCTTCTGTTCCTTTGTGAAACCTGTTAGGAAAGAGTGAGATTTTAAAATCAATCAGTGCAGTTTTACTAGGACCTTTTAACTTAAAATTGGTATAACTTTTTATTTTACATTCAACATTTCATGCTGGGTTAGCATATGCAATGTCCAGGTGCTATTTTTTTTTTCTTTTTACTGTTTATGAAAACTTTCCACTTACTGTTGAGTCACTTCTTTCCAAGGTTTTGCTTTTCATCTGAAGTCTTCCCACTTGTCACCTGCTTGGCACCTTAAGGTGTGGATAAAATGTACGCTCTAGCCTTTCCCTTCACCTGCATGTATGAAATTCTGCTAATTTCCCTGTCAGAATAAGACCTGCTTTCACAGGTAACAGCTAACCTGGCAGATGCCTTATGCAGATAGATAAAGAATTGTTTAAGAAATTTTTGTGACATGAGGATTGAAAAGAAAAGAATTACAGTAAAAGGATAATAATTATTACTGTCTTTGTTTGAAATATATGATAAGTCAATTAACCACATCAGTTTAGTTGTTATGCAAACTTCACCTGACAAAAACGTTCCTTTGTTGGCTTTGTAGAATTGTCATCAAGCATTCTTCAGCTGGCATGCCGACATGTTGGTTTCTTTAGGTCATTTTTTTGTACAACTTCTGTGCTGCTTAAACTAATCATACCCTCAGGCTAATCTTGCTCGTTATTGGAATATAATACGGCAACTATTTACACATTTAAGAAAAAATATTGCTATCTTGTGTTAATTGCTGTTGATATATTAATATGACCCCAATTTTCATCCTTGCTGGTCAAGGACAAAACGAACTTGGCTCTTCAAAGCTGCAATTCAGTGAAATGCTCGAGCATGTACTTAACTCTAACCATATATACTGTGCTGGGACTACTTGCTAGAAGTATGCAGATGCTTAAATGTTCTGCTGAATGTAGTAACACTTAACCTTAAAGAAACAAGGAGTGTTTTGCTGACTGAAGACCTCACAGATAAATCATCCGCCCGCTCCAATTCAAGCTGTTGTTGCATACACCACAGCTATCCTGAGAACCCTTAGACAGACAGCGATGAGTCTCTGAACATAAATATCAGCCATGTGACTCAAGGTGACAAGACAAAGTCAGACTGCATATGCAATAGGAAAAACCTCTGACAGGCGGGGTTAGAATAAACTCAAAATCATCCAAATTTCAGCCATTATCTTCTTGTTGACACTTTGCTTCCTCATCCCTCCTCCCCTCCTCTGCTGTTGGTCATTATCATACAGACTGTCACATCTAAAATCAGTGTTTTGAGAAAAGAGTCAGAGCTTTGCAGCCTGTTCTGGAAAGGCCTCAGCATACAATAAATATGTGCTACAAAAATACTTAATGTTATTTTTACTGTTTTAAAATGTACAATGTGTGAGATATCATAAGAAAAACAAACCACCCCTCCTCAGGCTCCTCCAATAGCTCCTTTGAACTCTTCCTTTGTAGCTTATGACAGTGCAAATCATACATATGGAGGGGATTAAAACTAGGGGCTTTACCCTTTTAAACTCACTGCCTTTAATTTTGGCAGGTTATCTGATAATTTATTTAAAAAACCCAACAATAAGACCACAGAGTCCAAGTGGCATGTGCTACCAACTGTCCAAATGGCCTACTTGGCCTCTCTTCTAGCATGTACTACTCTTTGGATGCCATGAAAATGAAGTGCTGGGCACATGTTGATGCGTCCCCCTTTCATGTTGACGACTCCCAACTGTGAGAAATCCCTTCTAATAAGTCAGATTGTGCAGCTTTGCCAAGAGATGAGCTTTAAGGACAAAATAAAAGGTAGAATAGTTAAAAGGCAATTCATTTCACAGCAGAGTTATTGAGTTATACTATTTCACTTCAAAATAAAACTTGTCTTTGTGTGATACCTATTCCTTAATTGTGTTGTTCTACCTTTTTCCCTTCCGTGCCACCCCAAGCTAGACTGCCCTAGTCTGTGGCTGCATCTTGCAAAGGAGATTTCTTCCTCAGATGGTTTTGTGGAGAAGCAGGAAAGGTTCCTGCCTTCCTTCTTCCCTTTGTTTCTTTCTTCTTCCCTAATTTTTATATAGTTATACCTCATGTATACTCTAATTATCAACCACTTTCTTGTGGTTGCTTACATCTTTTCCAGTTTCCTGAAGGCATGTTGGTTAAACTAAACCAAAAATATGTGAAATATTAAATGTATTATATTCTTCCTAGATTTACAGCAAATATGAAGTCTAAACAGTGATGCTACTATGGCACTTGTAATCTGAAGTAGTATGCCCCTCACATACAGATCTTTCTTTTTTTTTGCATTCACAATTTTACAGGTTTTATTCTGTGAAGTCTGTCAAGCACTTTGAAAGAAGAGTGGATTGTCTAAGGTGCAGGCCATGTGCATGAAAACAGACTAATTATGCTAACCTTTAAAGCGTATATTTAGGATAAAACCAGGACAGATGCAAAAATATGATAATATGAATCATGTTAATTTCGAGCTCTATCACAAATATAATTATTTTATGTACTATTCTACAAACCAAATCCTATTCCCAAACGCTCGCAGTTTGCATAAGGAAATCCAGGTTCAGAGCAAAAGAAAAGGTTATCATCCACATAAGCACTGCGAAAAAGGATGGCTGCCTGCTGGTACTGATTCCACTTGACTTGATTTTTGCGTCTTGTCACTTTTTTTCTTTTTAGAGTTGAACCTTATGAGCATCACCCTGTCCAGCAAAGGTGGTAAGCATGTGTTCAGCTTTGACATAAATGGGGACAGTTATCTGCTTGTTTTATAGAGAGCTAAATGGCGTTCTGAATTATTTGCTGAATTCAGAGCCTGTGCTCGTTCCTCTTGTGAATTTACCTTTTTACCTTTTAACTTTACCAGGAAGAAGATCAGATGCTCTGTCAAAGTCTGACTTTGTTTTTGAAAAGAGTAATTGAAGTTTCCATCTTTCTCTTGTGCTATTTCAGAGCTTTGCTTATAAAACAAGGCTGGAGATGGAGGTTAGGTGCTACAATCTTTTGCTGCTGTTTAGTGTGACCTGATAAAAGTGCCTTTTCTTAAAAACATGGCTTTCCCTTTTTTCTCCTTTTTGCCAGTAGATATTGCATTTTTGTATGGTTGAGGCTGTTTTCTTTCTGACTCAATCTTTTTTTCCTTACATGTGAAATGTTTTGAATCAGATATAGAACAGTCTGTATCCTACCAGAGGAACTGAAAATTAAAACGGTCTTTCATGCTGAGGTTGAGGTAGTGTTTCTGTTCTACCTCTTTACCTCAGTCCTGGAGCAAAGCCTGTGGATTCAGATTTTTCCAGTAGTATACCGTTCTGTCAAGTAGAGCTAAAAAATAATAAATCTGTCTATTTGAGACAGTGGGCACGCAGATGTCACCATATTAACAAGTTTATAGTTTGGCTGCTTATTTTGATTGGATCCCAGTTATGTAGCATTAGAGAGCAGATGTTCCTGGTGTAATCTGATAGTCATTTTTACTCTATTTTCTAATTTCTAGTCAAGGATAGATGATTTGATGAGACCAAGGCCTCTGTCAAACCTCCACCCTTACTCTACCTCAAGCTGATCCCTTGACCTGAAAGAAAGAACAAACAGTTCTGCAGTAAAATTGTTTCGTTGTGTGCTGTACCTTAGTTGTGTTTAGATGAATACAGATCATCAATAAGATCATTTTGGACAGTCTTTTTTATCCTTGCAAAACTTCGTCTATGATTGGAAAATAATTTTATAGCAGGTTTAAGCACACATATTTTAAGAGAAAATTGGAACAGAGACTTCTTGGCAGTAAAAAATTATGCGATGCTGAAAATGTTGGTAACAAGAATTGAGATGTAGAGGGTAATACATGAGGAAGTGAAACTTCGAAGGAAAAGGTACGGGTACCAAACTTGGTTGCAGCATATGGTAATTTAAGAATTTGTCATGACATATTTTTGCATATATCAGTAGACGTGCAATTGGAATTCGATACTGATTTATCCCTGAGATACAATTAATTAATGGTTGTTGCTTCTATTTTATGTTGTTATTTGCTTCTTAACTGCCCCAGATTGTGGTAGATATTAAAAGGTGTTCTGTCCATAGGCCTTTTTAATTCTATCCAACCATTTTGTGCAGCCTAGTGGTTAAACACAGGCACATGGACCAGATGGTGTTGTATCTCTCAGGCTAACAGCAAGGAAGTCAAGGGACTTGTTCCTATTAATCTGTCCTCTTTTGTGACTGCTTTAATTGTTCGTTGTTTTAATTATTCTGCAGAAGTTGTAAGTTGTATTTTTAATTGTACTTTTAAAGGACTTGCAAATAAATGTACTGTGAATAGACATCAGTTTCACTATCTGTATCAATACTTTTATCATAGATTATGATGATAACCCAAACTTCTTCCCGAAATGTTAGATGGTGTACTAAGAAAGTACTATAGGCAGTTTTGTTATGTCTGTGTGTAACTGTGTCCTTACTTTCCTTCCGGTTTTGCAGGGCACAACGACTACATGTGTCCTGCTACTAACCAGTGCACCATCGACAAGAACAGAAGAAAGAGTTGCCAAGCTTGCCGACTAAGAAAGTGCTATGAAGTGGGAATGATGAAAGGTGGTATGTACACAGCAATCAACAAATACCCAGCATTGGTGTCTGCCTTCCTGTCTTCTAGCTTCATTAGACAACTGATATGATTCCTAAAGGAGGAAGCAACTTATTTTATTGAGCTGAAGTGTATTAAATCAAAGAGTGACTAAATAAAAATTAAAAAACCCACAAGTACCATGTTATTATTCTTAGCAAATTTGCATCAAAATTAATAGGAACATTTACTTCAACGGAGTTAGGATTCTGTTGTTAATATTTTTAACTCATTGTTTTTTCGGCCTCTTGTGATAGACTCCCGATAATGATGAAAGAAACTTAAACCCAAGATTTTGTAGCATTTTGCAGTTCAGTGTATAAAGCACCAGTAGTCTCAGATCAGTCCATATGCATTAAAATAAACTTCTGAATATGTGATACTTGTTCTGTGAATTCTGGAAGGGAATGTAAATTCCTCTATTCCAGTCCTGTACACATATTTCGTATGTGAATTAATTTCAACCAACAGTATTAAAGGCTCACTTGTTATACAAAAACAGAGATAAATGCCACTTTCTTGGATCATACTTATGTAATAATGATGTCAGAGAAGAAGAATCAGACACAGAATCGTTAGGCTGAAGTGGAATACCACTAAATTACTTTATTTATATACACAGTGTTTAACTTTTGGAGACAAAACTAGAAATATATGACAGTACTGAACAGTTGCTACAGTGTGTTCTTAGATGGAAGAGCTCTTTTGTAACAGTTTTGTATTGATAATGATACCTGCCTTTCTCCTCTACGTTACAGCACCTTATGTTTGTAAAAAGCAGAGAGAAGTTAGCTATTTTTAATACTTTTGAAAAAGCCATGCTCCTAAGAATTAAGAGTATTTAAGAACAGGATATCATAAAGTTTCATAGTTGCCCTAAAGCAGAAGAAAAACTCGTTGTAGCCTACTAAAAAAATCAGAATGCTTTTATTAATGAAGAGTAATCACTGGCTTTATTGAAACCTATATCTGTAGGAAAATTCAGCAAACTAGGAAGTGTTCAGAAGAGAAAGGATTAGAACCCATGTCTTCTATGTGAAAGGAGCTAATTGTTAAATTACAGATCAGATCTCCCTTTCTCTGGCACACCTAATGTTTCCTATTCCATAAAAAAATCTGGGGCAAGAGAGAGGAGTAGCTTATCATGTTTATCCTTCCCATAACAAAGGATCATTTCTAAGTCCAGTCTGCGCAGTCAAGGTAGGCCAAGTCTGGGAATCTTGGGAGAAACAGTAAAGGGGAAAGAGTAAAGAAAACTAGTCAATTGTTGCTGTACTTTGACGTTGAATCTGCATTTTTCTCAACTCAAGGATTAGGCAAGAGCTGAGACTGATTTTGTTAACCTCAGTTTTGGAATACGAGCAGGATGAAGGTGTCAAATCTCTTTTTAGCTCTAACACTTAAGACAGTAGCTGGTTTTTTTGGTAAGATTTATTTTATGGATCCAGATTTTTTTTTGTTTCTGTCTTAACATCCTGGTGTATACAGCTAGAACTCCGTAAAGTAAAATGTATATAATTGGTATCACAGCTATGGTCCAGAGAAGTTAAAGTTTCAGATAAGGCAAACTCAAATCAGAAAATCCCCATACATAAATTTGCCATGCAGCTTTAGCTTTAACCCGTGTACATACGCCAGATCATACTTAAGATATATCATTATGTTTTATGTTGATGATATTATGTCTTTTATTTGGCACACTTCCATCCATTTATACTCATATGTATTTAATGAATGATCCACTGTACCATTTTGATGCTTTTCAGATCTTTTCTCTAAGATATGTGTTGTAATAGGTTTTTAACTCTTCCATTCATAATTGTTTCAAGCAAATAAAAATTGCACAGAATTCTCAACTAGCGTTCTGTAGATTTAAGAAGTCCAAAAAAAGACTGCAATTTTGTCCAAATTTTCTCTCTAATATAGATGTGCTAGATTTTTTATTTCATACAGAGGCCCTCACTTGAGTTAAGTCCTATGAATTTCATCCTTTCCTTTTACAATGCTGTAAGATTTATATAGTCACCACAGCAACTGGCAGTTCAAAAATAGTCGATATTTTGGTATTTGTTTTTGTTTTTTAAACTAAGTTCACAATTTACAAGCAAGGATATTGGGTGCATAAATTCTGCCTGCTCCTAAAGGACTACAAATAATGCACTGAAGTCCATCACCGGTTCATGGACAAAAGTTTAAGAACATTTATTTTATGAAGTCTTGGAAAAATGTTTGAAGATCCCTCAGTTGCAGGTTATAAATCTGGCTTGCCTGCACATGAAGTATTCAAAAAAGGTAAAGTTAATGTAGGATGAAGTAAAGCATTCAAGGTTCTGCTGGTGTCGTTACTGATCCCATATTGTCCACATAGCTGTGGGAGAAAGAAATCTTTCTTTAGGTAGGTTTCTTTCTTTTTGTTTTCTCTGAGGAGATCTTTCAAGCTTTTCTGTTTTTATAGATCTTTTTTTTATAGCACTTTTCTTCAACATCCTTGAATCATGTAGTCCTGTGGTTAACTCAAGGTCCACATTTTTCTCTAATAATTCATAGTTCTCTTGATTGAATATTTTAATTTAAATAATCTCCTTTTGTTCATATTGAGGGATTTGCCTTGTTTAAAGGCATTAATTCTATCATATATTTGAAAAATATTCAGTTGTGTCTTATCTCACTTCCATATCTGTCTCCACAATTTGCTTATGATGATATACCTTTCAGACATAGTGGAAAGCAGCTGTAATATTTATTTTCTCCAAATGTAATCTCAGTTTTCCTTCTGCACTGAATTAGCTGAGTTTTCTTAATAAACTGTCAAAGCTGCTAACTTGTGACTTTTATCTATCACTTAACTTCTGAGCAATAGCTGATACTAATCACTGAGTTTCAGTAAATATGGAGGAAGCTAGATAAAATCTTGATTAAATGTCTGGTTAATTTTAAACATAGGTTATAAGCTATGGTTGCTGAGGTTTTTCTCATAGAAGGTCACTTAATGAAGCATAAAAAAGTTCATATGTATTTTTTTTAATAGAGTGGACAACTGAAATATGTTTTTGGGACTTCATTCAGAAAAAATGTAGGCTTCAAGTGGCTCTTGAGCTATGCTGTGGGAACATTTCTTTATAAGTTTCTGTGGAAATTTAATCATTTTTTTCATCTCGCTGTTCTTTCATCTTTTAAGAACTTCTTTCAGTACTGAAGAGTTATTTTCTTTCTCTCCTCTTATGTTTGCAAGTGTTTCCTTCTGCATCTGTTACTGTGCTGCTTCAAGAGACAATTAGACTGCCAGAATCTCTGCTGATGCATCTAAGGCAGAGTTTCACAAATTCTTCAATCTCTCTTACTGAATAAGCCCAAAAGACCTTATTATATTATATTTTATTGTTAAATTATATATTATTATTTAGTCTGTGTGCCCGTTTGTACGAGTGGATAAAGCACTCACATGGAATAAGGTCCTTGTCATGTCCCTCTTTCTTCTCGATGAGTAGCAGAGGAGAGTAGCCTTGTTTTTGTTTATGATCAACTGATGCTTTCTTGAAGATTGTTTCTCTTCTGGTTTGGAGAAATATATTCCAACTTACTATTTCATGTGATGGGGTGTCCAAGCTTCCAAATGGAGTTTTTACAGCAATCACAATCCTGAAGGTCCAACCATATGTATGGTTCAGCTGATCTCTGCTCCAATACAGATCTAGTTTTCCATTTCTTCATTGCTTTAATGGCTTTCTGATGACTTGGCTCTGAGGGACCTCATTCTCTGAAATTACGAGTACCTTATTTTTATTGTTATTTATTAATTACATATTTTTATAGTGTGGTAAATGAATGGGGATTTCCAGTTTTTAGCATGCTACATTCTTCCCCTCCTCTCACATGTGACAAGGCAGATCTAACATCAAGTGCTCTGTGGGATCAGAGCAACAGAGTGGTAGTGGAATCGGTGGCTATCACAAACATTTTCAGTAACATTAAATGCTAGATCCTTAAGGAAAAATCTGTTATTTGCCTGTTAGTCCATTTTTAGCCACCCTGAGACCTACATAATTCTGTCAATTGTTGAATGTTGATGGCTTCCCAACCTCAAGTCATATGAAATGGGGCAATCAAGGGTGTGAGTGCTCGTGTGCTAGATCCAGATGGTCATCATGTATACAACCAGGGATATTTACTATCTTTGAGCAGTCTGAAATTTCATGTTGTAGAGAGAAGATTCTGAGTGTTGTTTCTTGTGATAATGAACTTATAGCTTTACAGTGCATTTGAAACCTACATCTTTCAGTGTTGCCCTCACAAAGTATCTGAGAACGCTTCAGAGATTACTGTGGTGCAGCCCAGGGAACAGAAGCTTGTGTTTGCCATAACAGTGTGCTATAACCACATGCCAGGTGCCTGTAGAAATGTTCATTAAATTCTAGACATTGGAGCCTAGAGACTGGGGACTTCGAGTTTTTCTCTTACATTCTCTTGAAGTAGTTACCCACCTGTAACCACATGGGAATTCAAATGTTACTGAAGTTTAAGACAAATTTTTACAGGGAAAAGAAAAAAAAACGTTTCACAAATTTGCCATCCTTTCAGAGAAGAACCTTGTTGACTTTTGTCTTTAAATGGAGAGAGCTATGCTTCCTTGCTGAATGCTATATTTGTTCATACTAAAAGGCTAGGGAGTTATTAAAATCATTCTCAAAAGCAGAGGAAAATTGATGTCTAATGCAATCACTGGAAAGGCTCTAGACTTTCTGTTTTTCCATGTAATTATCTTTTAATGAAATATGATATTAAAAATAGAAATTAGTGAATGAAGGAAAACAGATTAAGAATGTGAAATTATTTTGGTTTGACTGAGGAGAACCTTTATGATATTTATTAGACATACTGTTCTGTACCCAGCCAAATAACTGTGTAGGTGGGGCCTGACAAATGTATGAGGAAATGTACATTTTAAAGATGCAGTTGATGGCCTGAAAGCATGTACTTGAGCAGCACTTGAAGCCAAGTTTTGTGAGTTTAGAACAGCCTCCTGGAAAAGAAGATGGAATTGGAACCAGACTTTTTAGTGAAATGTTTCTTTTCCCATTTGTATACATGCAAAGTGGATTGTTGACATTGAATTGTCCCAAAATACAATATTCCACTGTTCTGCCCCCAAAATAAGAAAGAGAGACCATTGTTGGGAACACTTTTGCCAAAAATACTTTATATTCCACTTCACAGAATGGTCTGGGCTAGAAGATCTCCAGGAGGTCTCCTGTCAGGCCACCTGCTCAAAGCAGGTTCAACAATGAATTTAGACAAGGTTGTTTAAGACCTTTTACAGTCAGGTGGAAATGGGACAACCTGTCTTATCCTTATTTATATGCTACAGTTAGTTATATAAAAAAAAAAAATTAATACTGTAGAATTTTTGATGTTTTACTCTTGAAGACTTGTTTGAGATTGTAAAGCTAATTATATCTGTATATTTGTTTACATTTTCTTTTTGTCCTTACTTAAAATTTCCTAATTAGGAATTATTTTAGTTGTGATATTGCTTGGGAATAAATACAGCAATGAGACAGTCCCCATTTAAATTGCTGATTAATTTTAAATGAAGTCTAGGATCCTTGCAGTGTCTCAACCTCTATCTGTCACTTGTTCATACTACAGGTACCTCAGGGTGCCACTGTGCATTCACTGGTTTTGAGCAAGCTTATGTGGGTCAGAATAGCTGATGTCTTCTCCTTTCTGAGCTTGAGAAATTCCTAGAGTACTAGAGCTTCTGGGTCTTTACTTGACTTTTACAGTTCAATTCTAGCACTATCAGTCCTGATATATCAGGCCAAATAGCTTCAATACCCTCATTAATTTATCTAATTTCTAAAATGTAGGAGTTACAATTTCTTGCTGTCTTTGAGAATTATACTAATGGACTCCTACTCCTTAACCTGCTTGGCTTTTCCAAATCATGGTTGATGTATGGTTACAGTGAAGGCTTTATTGTGACCCCTGAAATGTGTACGGCTTCACTGTAAATATTGCCTAAAATAGAGCTGTTGCCATACTTACTGTAGCCAAAACTTAGTATGATTTGTGAGGGGGTGTCAGCACTGAAAGGGATTCAGTTGAATGATGGATTAATTGAACTTCTCTTGCTTCTCTTGTACATGTCCTCTGATGCTCTTTAAAACATGTGCTATGAATGCCAAAGATTGAATGCCAAAATACAGATTAGGATGAATCGTGTCTTGCACCTTCATCTTTAATTAGTAGATCATTGATTCTCAAACTGTGAGTTATGAATAGTCATTAGAGACCCCAAATGACATTTGCCTGCTTGTTCACGGCATTTTTTTGTCACTATGTCTTTAAAAACTTGCCATGGAAGGCCAGTTTTATGATCTGCATTGTAGCTAATAGGAATACGGTGCACTGCGACATCTAAGATGACTTGAGCGCTGAGAAAACTGGTGGCAGAGCCAGGAGTTGAATCAGAATATCTGAATGCAAACTCTGGGCCCCGCATCACTCCGTGGTGGCTTCTCTCTCTCTCGCAGTAGAAGGTAGTCCTGATTATAGAGGAGAAACAAGCCCCAGTTTGGAAAATGATGAGAAACGTTTTTTGAAAAAAAAAAAAATAAAAATCCACATAAACAGACACACAGCATTCATCAGCCACTCAGGAGTAGAAAAAATTGCAACAGCCAGGTGCACAGACCAAACTCAAATCTGTTATTTATTGACACTACTGAGTGTCTCAGAAACCAGGCTATTAAGCACTGTCACTTGAGGCAGGCCCGTTCAAGATCAGACATTAAATTCTGATTAATTTTTTTAGAAGATTTCAGACAATGTTTCTCATTTAAAGTAATTGTCAACCCACCTGGGTTTTCAGCACAATTTACATTTATGTTTGATTTTCTAAAAGAGAAACGGGTATGAAATAAAGGGGCTGATTGTCTGAATCATATTCAAAAGAAGTAATTTATTAAGCCTATAAAATTTGAATTTGGAAAGAGGTGTTACTTTCCTGTGACCAAATAATGTATTTATGTAGAGAGAAGCAACCAGAAAAGCTCTCAAAATCACCTTGGAAAGGCCATCATGCTGAGATACATTGCAATATTAGGACCTACATGTCACTCATAGCTTCAGCAATCTCCATCTCTTCTAAATCTAACAAGAATGTAATTATATTCCTGACCTCTGCTTCTGTACAGCATGTTTCAAAGGAAGCTGTAGGATTTTATTTTATTTCCAATGAAGCATTAAAAAACTACTGAATTCAGTGGAGGTGTGCTTAATGAGGTCTATCAGCAAAGAAAAATTACTGTAAGAGGTCATTAGGAGACAGCTACCTTGCTTGCACCTGCCATTTAGACTCTAAAGCCAGTTGTGCTTAGGTGACACTCAGGTTTGTGCCCATAAGGAAACCATCGTCTTGTTCACACTGTTTTCCTTTTGCAATCACTTGCTTTCACCAGCGGCAGCAGTGGCACCAAAGTGAGTCTGGACTAAATCCCAGAGCTCTTCTCCAGCAGTTTAGTAAATCCCTCCTGTGTTAGGATATTTGAGAGAGGCTTTTGGATTGCTACCCACTTCAACTCTCATTTCAGTTTCAGAAAGGCTCCCCCACTGCCCATATAAAGAGTTTCTGGCATACAAAAATCTCTACACCAGTGTTCACAAAGGAAGAAATCAGGATTCGTGTGGCTTCTCTGCCACAGCCTGTTCTCTGTGTGCTCCTTTAATAGATCATCAATTGGGCTATAGACTCTCTAGCTTTCTGAAGGATGCCTTCTTATTTATAATCTCTTTTACTTACCCAATACACTTAGTCTTTTTTTTTTCTTTTTATTCTCAGGCAGGGTTTATTTTACAAAACACCAGATATTCCTTCTCTCTGGCAATTCTCAACATGATGATGAGGCAGATCAGTCTTGAAGAGCAACAAAATTGTTTAGAAGAGAAGGTGTTTCGAAGCCCTTTTGAAATACTGCTTTGACAAACTGACAAAACTATAGGCTGGCAATGCTGCAAGGCTGTGCGTGTGTATAGAAGTGTCAAACGTCTCTTATCATCCGGGGTCTGCTGACGAGGAGCAGAACTGTGGTCAGTCTCAGGTTCAAAGGTTGCCCCAGACTAGGAGGTTAGCTGGTAAACCATTTACCAATTGCTCTTTCCAAAACCAATCATAGATCCATCTTTTTATGGTTGTCTTAGAAAAAAAACCAAAAGTCATTCCTTTTCCTTCCTGCCAAGATTTTTTTTTCCCTCAGAGTGTGGCTACAAACTGTTGATTGCTACAGGGGCTTTCAGCATGGTTCCCACACCATCCTCACACTCTGATTTTTTTCTTTGAGTTTATTTATGAGCCAAATGTCTTAATTTTGCAATCCTGTTTAGCCTAGGTGTTGCAGTCTTTTCCTGTGCATAAGGCTGACCTTTCCCATAGCATTTCCATCAATCTGTTCTGAACCTGTTCCTCTGAGGAGCCGCAGCAGCTGTGTTGCTGAAACAGAAAGGAAACAGTAAAAGGAAAAGTCTGCATTGCCAGGAAGCCGCAAATACGGAAGAAAATCTTCAAAGCTAAAACCTCATTTCTGAGCAAACAGTTTTTAAGTAGGAGCTTCTCCCCTGAGTTAAAAGTTACTTATATTGCAAAATGGTTCCAGTAAGACATGAAGCAATGCTGATATAAATGGGATGCTATTGCTTATATGCTTGCTGCCTAGAAACTGAACCCTGGTTCTCCAGTTCTGGCACTTAGCTTGCCTTTATGTTTTGACTCGTCAGGTTTCCAAATCTACTTTGTTTCCACTAGTTTAAATGCTTGAAATGCCATCTGAATGTCTGTCAAGTATAAAGTGAAGGTTGATTTGTAAAGCACTGGCTGTTGCGAGGATTTGCAGAGTGCTGCCCATGTACCGTTTGTGGTACAGCTCAAAGTTATGCTCAAAATGCCTTTTGAGCAGTAATTGCAGCCTTGGGCCCACGGCTGGGGAAGTGACTGATGCTGTTATCACCACCTGAGTGAAAGTGAACTGATTGTGGGAACTGTAGGATGGCGAGGCACTGGTAGTGATGGAAAGATAGTGAAGGGTAGTGAACCATTTTCCATGTCCCTTATGGGGTTTCTAAGGAGTTAGGGGACAAAAAAAGCCAGATATTGTGATAGAGATTATTTTTGTCTATGATTTGAAATATTCTGACTAATTAACATTTAGTCCAACAGCATGCTGCTTCTCTGATGGTACTTTGTTAAAAAGGGGGCATAGGGTTTAACAGTTCATGTATTTATTTCCCTGGACTTCCCCTCTAAACCTGATATCTTCTGCTAGTCTAAGGAAGTAGAGAATCTAAAATGCAATTGGAGTGAATATGTTTTCCTTGCAGCAGTAGAAAACTACTGTGCCTTTACTCAAACTGTGACTATATGTAAAAACTACTATTAAAACTATCTTCCTTTATCCTGTTAAAAAGCCCTTCTATTGTCACTTGAATTACAATGTGGAAACCAAGGCTGTGTCTACAGATAACCCGCTTGTTTGCATGCATCAGCGCTAGCACATACTAGAAAAAGAAAACTTTTTGTGTGCCTGAAGTTTTAGATTGAGATGTTTATTAAGTAATACACACATGCATACCAACATGAGATGGGTAAGGTTTACCAACAGTAAATGAGGTGTTGCTTTTAATTTTCTTGCTTGCTCAAGCAAAGTCTTTGCACATTGATTTTAACATTTTGGGTTTTTGAGAAGTTCAAACCATTAAGAATAAAAGAGCCCTGAGATCTTCAGGTGAAGATATTAAAATGTGTTCTAATAACAGAGTACCTGAGATCTCACAGCTTTGTCACGGCTACAACCTATGAACAGTTACATTTTTTTTCTACTCACGTGATGTTTATGATGATATATGACAACTGCAGAAACTACTAAAAGCAGAATTTTACTGTAGGCCAATGAAAAATTATATGAATTTTGCTGTAGATCATAAAAAAAAAAAGAAAGCCCCAAATAATCTATACGCCCCTAATTTTTGTTTCTATAATGAGAGACAAGTGACTAGTTCTTTCTGTCAAGGCATTGCCCATGAAAGCAGGTAAGGATTAGGTAATTATTCTTTTAGTACTTTAAAACTCTGTAGTACAGTATAAACTCAGCAAGAGCAAGGAAAGGATGCAGTTCAAATTTTTGAGGGAAAAGGCACTTGGATATACTGGCTGCTATATCCTAAAGCAAATATTTCATGAAGATAGACTTATTTGTTTCAGTCATTGCATAAAAAGAAAAGATAATACCATATCTTCCTTCTGAAACAAGAAAGATACACCAGAAAAAAAAAAAAGAAAAAAGTAATGAACCTGAATGGAGTACATCACCTCTGCAAGTGTATGAAGTGCTGAAAAATTATGCAGGCAGCAATTAGAATTACTTCCCAATCCAGTATTTATGTCCTGGTTATTAAATGTATCCTAGAAGCATCAATGAGTCCTATTCCCACATCAGTTCTGTTGTCTTCCCTTCTGCAGATCTCCATCGATTCTCTTTCTAGCTGTTTCTGTTTTTCTTGCTGTCTTTTCTGCTTTTCCTGTGAATTCTTAGGTGCCACAGCCCTTTCTTCCAGGGCTAGAAACGGAAGCGGCAGAGCGCTTCCTTGAAAGCTGAGTGTTAAAACAAGCAAGAGTAGCAAAGAAAAGTTTTTCTTCTTCTCCCTCATTCTCCTGCAAATATCAGCTCCTGAGGTTGAGTGAGAGCTCTCATCAGTCATCTTGCTTTTCCCAAAGATGGCTTTCTTTCTCCTGTCTCAGGAGGCAAACCAAAACATTACTGAATTATACACATAGAAAGCATGTGCAATAACAGGTAAAATTATTTAAAAAAAACCAACCATGAAATAAACCTTCCTATTTCCAATAGATGTTACATAGCAATTTCTAGGATAAAATACTGTTTCATCCCACTGTATGGACCTGGAATTCTGAAGTCAAGTGTGCCACCATTGCTGGTTGCGCAGTGTGTGTTTCCTGCATACGTCTTGGAGAGATTGCTGTGATTTTGCATGTTTATTGGCAGAGAGTTAAAAAAAGAAATTGCCTCAGAATTGAATATGTTTTCATGGTCCAGCTACACAATGCTAATGAACTTCTAGCTTTCTTGAAAGAAGGTGGTGATTTTAAATTATCTTAGTTTCATGTTGCTGTAAGGTTCTTCTAAGATAAACAGCATTGGACTAAGCCAGTTTTACTGAATGGGATATTCTGAGAAAAATACCGCAGCTGCAACATCCTTACCACTTATCTCAAGACAAGAGATAGTGTTCCTGCCTGAATTCACAATTTGTGTAATTGCATTCTGCCTTCTTATGTTTTTCTATAAAATGAAATAGTTACGTCCTCTCCCAAACTATAACAGTGTCGTCAGGTGACATGTGTGTGTCACGCAGTGACGGCTACAATTGAATTGATGGGAAATCAATTTCTGTGTATGATATATACCGTCATGATGTATATTAATAAAGGATATTAATGGCTGATTAAAGTTGCAAAGTGAAATTCTCAAATGTTAGAAAATACAGAAATTATGAGTGTGACCTATATTGAACCACCTTATGGTATGATCTTCTTAGTATCCTCTGCCCTCCAGAAAATTGCAAAACTTTGTTTCTGTTGCCATGGTGAAATATATTTCTTGATACTAGAAACTGATTTTGCAGACTGTTTGCCAGGTGAAGCACAGAGATGTGTTTGAAACAGAAAGTTAAAGAAAGTTTTTTAGGTTGTGGGCATTGCTCAGGTGTGACGTCTCACCTTTTCTGAGGTGATCCAGGAGATGGCAGATCAAAGACAGTCTGTGTTCGTGAGGCTGCGCTCCACACGTAAAGTGTCTGCAGCCTTCACAAGGATTGAGGATACAGATAGTCAAAACATGATTTGCTGAAAATCCGTATTCTAAAATGCAGCTAGAGGACTAGACCTCTGTAGACTTTTGGAGAAGGTTTCACTCCAAAAATGTTGTTTTTTTTTTTCTTTTTTCCCCTGCATTTGCAGGTAAACAAGATGAGGTTAAACATACAATTCACCTGAGAGTCTTAGCCTTCAAAGAAAGGTACTACTTGTAGAATATAACTTTATTGTAGATTTTGCTTGCAGCTATCGGAAAGGTGTTCGGAACTCCAGCACAACTGAAATGGAGCATGAAGAGAAGGGTTGATAAACAGGCTGCAAGTGAATACGCTTTACGATGACCGGCAGATGCAGTTTCCATATTAATACCCACCTCTCTTATGAGCAAGCAGAGTGAATGTTGTATGTATGGGAGAAAGAGAAGATTAAGGTCTTTTGCATTTTTTGTATCACGTTAATGAAAAAAGCACAATAAGTATTCCAGATAGCAGGTGGGTGTTGCAAACAAGACAAAAAGCTGTTGTGTTTAGGATTTCCAGAATAGTGAACATGCAGGACATAAAAATATCTCGTCTCTTTCAGTTTTATCAAATAACCAGTTTTTTTTCAGTCTTAGTGCCAAGAAAAGTTTATTAGGTTTTATCAAATCTGTTCCCATTTATTGCAAACAATAAACATTCTTTACTTGACAAATATTCCTACAAAATTTCTAATAATAAAGAAATTGAAAAATATTATACAAAGCAGTTCATAGGAAATATATCTAAGTAGAAGAGAACTTGAGATTATATGTATATCTTTAAATCTAAAATGCATAATTCTATTGTTCACACGAGCAAAGGAATTTTATTCTATCTGTTCTCCTCTTCTTCCTGTAAATATTCTTGAATATTTTAGATAATACGGAAGATATAAAGGTGGAGTTTTCTTCTTAGCAGCAGGTAGGAAGAAGCTGGCTGTTGGATGGCCAAGATTCAATATTCACCCAATACAGTCCCAATTTAGGATTTTTTTTTAGTAATATGGATTATTTTTTTATCACATGTTGGAAAACACTAGTGAAGTGTTTCATTTGTTTAACATTGCCTCCATGGTCCATATGCAGTTTTATTGCTGATTAGGTTCTACTGACTGGAGTATATAATTACTCAGCAGTTTTGAAACCTGCCTCTATATCTAAAAGGCTGACAGAATTTATATATGAAGCTTTATAAAATTGCCTTTGAAAATCTTGGCTGTTGTAGCTTTAAAAGTCAAGTGGACATTGTTTTAGAGCTTTTGCAAGATACATATTACTTCCATTTTTGGTAGAATATTGTTTTTCATAACATTTGGCAATTCAGGTTCCTTTATTGGCTGAACTGTGGAATCAAAATTAATGCATTCATATATTTTAAAAAACCTTACAGGATCATTGCACTTTTGGCAATGGAACTGTAGCTTGATAGAGTTGTCTTTTTTGGAATTGGTGACTGTGCATCACTATTATCTCTTTTTAACAGAGATAAAATTCGATTAAGCTGAAGGAGATTTGGAGGCACTTGCATTTTTCAGAGAGATACTCACTCCTATTTGGTCCAGGAAAATGAATAATAAAATCACTATGTTGCTTGTCCATCTAGGGGTTAGGTGAAGAGTTAGTAGTAATTTCTATAAATCTCTGATGAGTATGATGCTTATACAGATTCAAAGACCTTTCTGTCTGTGATCATAAAAGCTGCTGATGTGATGCAGAAGGAATGCATACTCTTACTGACTGTTTTTCTCAGATCTGGTCTCTACAAAATCCAGTGTAAGCTTACTATGTTCGGTTGATTGGTTGGTTGTTTTTAAATTTAAAAAAAAAAAAAGTAAAAATAAATTTGTGTGGGACATCTCCTCCAAAACAGTTATGTTCAACTTTGCTCAATGCACCACTTTTTTTCATGGTGAAGCAAAGCCAGTGGGAAGCTTGCAGACAAATTAAAAATAAAACTGTTGTTCTTATTTAGAATGTAGTTGACTTGTAAGCAGCTAAAGGTGCTTACATTTGACACCTTCTCTCTGTTATGTCAAATTCTTATCACATCCTTGTTTTGCTTAACAAGACAGGCCTGGAATTAAGTAAAAAGCAAAACCAAAAAACTCCTTTCTGATCTTCTAGTAATCTGTGCCATGGAGACTTAAGCCAAAGGTTCCCTATTTGTGTTTATTCTTTTCTCCATTAAATTTGGCCTACACTTTTCTAACATATATCAGCTTCTAATGTACTCACATGTTCAGCTTTGTTTCTGCATGGTGTGAAAAAGAACCTCTTCTTGTGTGTCCTGAACCTTGTGTGGGGAAGTTTCATTTGATACCGTCCTGTATTAGAGGAGAAGCGTGACTGTTCAGACTTTATTCATCTTGCTACTCCTGATTTTGTAGCCTTGTATCTGGTTTGCAGGCCAAGCAGACATGGCCAATTTAGCTGTTTCTTGCACCAAACTTGTTTCACACTTAGGATCATCTTACTTGTCTTTCTCTTACCCCCTTTTCATTTCTTTTATATCTTCTTTTATTTTTCAATAGGAAAACCAGAACTGTACACAGTGTTCATTGTAGCGTGCCTTGTGAGTTAATAAAATCAGTGATTGATGGAAGATGCTCTGTCCTCCCTTCCTCTCCTAGTAATTTCGAGCCTTCTATTTACTTTCTAAACTAACTTATCTGATGTTTTTATGGTATTATTATAACCCCAAGATTTTGTTTCTGAATTATGTCAGTTCTGAGTCCATCTATTTATGAGTATGTTGAACAGTACAGGCCCCAAAGATACTTTTAACTCTTGAAAAGGAAAATGCTAGATGAGCAGCTGTAGGATTTGGGATGTGAGAAAGTTAACAAGTGCTTTAATGTGTATGAATCGTGGGTTTGCTCACATGATTATGTCTGCATGTTTCACAGAGCAATTTTAATTCAAAAACATGACATTGATAGAAATTGTACAACAAAAACATCAGTTACAGATAGAGCATGCATGCTATTGAGTATTGCAATGAAGTAAGCTACCAATGAGAATAACTCTGGGATGATATTTCGCCAAAATAAGTCTTGCATTTTTCCTTAACAGTAAGAATCTCCTCCTCCTCCCCTAAACAGAAACAGTTTAGTGGTAGGAAAAATTGGTATGGCTGAATGAAAAATGGGAGCAGCAATGCACTTGATACTTTTGGCTTACGATGAGTCTAACGAATGGGAAAATGTAGAGAGGTTAAGTAGTAGGAGTGATGAAAGATTTATTGAACTTACTTTGTCTGGAAAGATTAATAGAATCGAATCAGGAGGCCTAGCAGATTTTGAATGAATTAGACTTGAAGTGCTTAACCTTCAAGCATTATTTCAGTGAAATTATCACCATGTTCAAAGAAAGAGGCAAACAGATCTAAAGGTCTTCTCTGTTCCTTTGAGATTGGGAAAGGACACCTGCTGATATGATCCAATGTTTATATGAAGGAATATTGGATGTGAGATGAAGATGCAGCTAACTAAGACTCGGTATCTAAAGATTTAAATTTTTGTGGTGTGAAAAAAACTGAGCAAAGTTTGCGTTTCCCACTCCCCCACCTATCAGAAAGACCTGTCTTGATTGCTTGCAACTGCCAGCAGTTTGCAAAGCATTTTTTTTTTTTAAATTGTTCTCTTGTCTCTGTTTCTTCAATACTTTGCCTCCTCCTCTATAGATACTACTACTTCTTTTGATTTTCAAACTGGGACTAGTGCTGCTTTTCTATATTGCATGAGAACTGCAGAATAAGCCCCTTCATAAGCTGCCTTCTCCTCTTAGCTCAATTCCTTGTGTGCTTTCTTTATTACTTGCTTGTCCCTCGCCCCCATTTGATGATTGATTTAAGTTTTTAAATGAGACTCAAAATGCCTGTGCCTCCTCCACTCAGAGCCAGACTTAATCTTCCCTTTATGGTTGGAGTCGACATGGGCTTTATCATTATGTTTGTCTTGTAACCTTTCCACAAAGGGAGATTTTGTTCCACTGTAAGGTCTTATGCTGTTTTTCTAATTGGTATGGCTGACTTGATAATATCCCAAGGTTCAGGGTCATACAGTGCTAAGCACATTGCAGAAATGTGCAGTAATGACAAAGACAGTATCTGTTGCAGTTATTACAGCCTTTTGACAGTAGGTCTCCCACATTAGATTCTGAGGTTACAATTATCTTTCCTTTTCTTACTTCTGTTTATCTACTTAGATGGCATTCTTACTGTTGTATAAGCTCATCTTAAAATGGGAAATTTTTTAGAGGGTTTTTGTGTAATTATGAAGATCACAGGCTCAGTAATAGGAGGATGTTTAATTAAAATAATTGGTGAACTTGAGAAAAACTTCCGTGGATAGTTTTTGAGAGCTACTTCTCTGATCCATCTGGCCCACCCAGATCATTAAGTTATCATTGATCATTCATAGAATAGCTGTCTTGTGGAGGTTGGGACATACTTTGAGGTTGGTGCTGTAAAGAAATATTTATTCCCAGTTACTGACTTCCTTTTGTGGGGCTAAGGCAGCTATACAGTGTCACTAGTCTAGAGTCCCACGTAAGCCTGACTGATCTGAATTTAAGGAAGGAGTGCACTGTTCCTGACACTATACTTTTGAAAATAGTTTTTCTCTCCAACTACTCATGTAAGATTCCATAGATAGGAAGAAGTCTTCAGAAAATAAACCCGGATTTAATGCTACCTGGGTCTGACAACAGCAGCTGCTGATTGGCTAAAGCCATGTGTATGTGATACATATGTTCAAGGAAAGGAGTTCATCATATTCTTGTGTGTCTCTAGGAATCCGGAAAGACCGCAGAGGTGGGCGAATGATGAAACAAAAACGTCAACGAGAGGAGCAGGATTCCAGGAATGGGGAGGCTTCTTCTACAGAGCTGCGAGCTCCCACCCTTTGGACAAGTCCACTGGTGGTTAAACATAACAAGAAGAACAGTCCAGCCCTGTCCCTGACGGCGGAACAGATGGTCAGTGCCTTGCTGGAAGCTGAGCCACCCATAGTTTATTCTGAATATGACCCAAATAGACCATTCAACGAAGCCTCTATGATGACCCTGTTGACCAACCTTGCAGACAGAGAATTAGTGCATATGATCAACTGGGCAAAGAGAGTTCCAGGTAAGGAAAAAAAGGCCCCAGTGGACTATAAAGGCCTCTACATGACAAAACAACAGAAAAAAGACATATCATTTTTCACACTACATGTTCTAGTTTCATGCAGATTGTTCACCTAAGTATAAATACATACAAAATCAAAAATTTTATGATAAAAAATGGTAGTGCAATGTAAGTGACTTTTGAAGAATGATTTATTCAAGAAAAGATATTTCCCCAATCTGTAGAATGTTGGACATTTTTTGATAGCAAATAATTTTTTCAGATAAAATGGCAAAATTAAAAGTAAAACCAGATTGTTAAAAGCCAAATCAAATCAATTTCATTTAATTAAATTGTGTTAACTATTTAGATCTCTTTTGAAACAAAGGTTACTCTCGTGTCTGTAAGGAAAACCATAAATTCAGCATCCCTACTGAGCCCATAAGAATTTGTATTATTTACTTAATTGCCAGTTTATCTTTTTGACCATAAATTACAGATCTTCCATGAGTTTGGGGTCTGAAAAACAGAGCCAGAATAGCAATTTCTGTATGAATTTTTTTTTTCTACTGAAACTAGATGTTTTTGTCTTTATCATTTCGGTGCATCATGGTTGCTGAGCTATGACCCCTCTTTTCTGGAAGGGCATTACAGAATTGTGGGAAGTATGTAACATTTTTGGTTGAACATATGTTAGGCATTCATTCATGTAGTTTAATTAATATATACCAATGAAATGAGAGAGTAGTTTTGTAATTAAAGTTCATAATATTTTAAAATTTTGGTCTACAAGACTGTTTTGCATAAATTAACATTTAAATGTTTATTAGAAATTTATTGCACATGCTGTACTTTTAGCTTTGTAAAAATACCGGCATACATGGTAATTTATACTTTATAATTCACTGGGATTCACTGATCTCTTAAATTTTTACGGTAGCCATTTATTTCATTAAAATTATGTAGCTGTTTTATGAAGGGATGTTAGAGAACACTACCATAGCTGTGACTGACATAGTGCCTTACCTCAACAGCATTACAGCCGGGTTATGCCATTTTTCTGTTTTCCTTCGTTTAAGCTTGGCAAGTCTCTTCCTGGTAAATCAATAACCCATAAAATCTGAGTCTTTTCCAGTCCTCGTGGGTTCCCTTTTTACCACTTTTCACATGTCACTTTGTGGGCTCCAGCTATGATCAATGAGAACCTGCGTGTGTTTCATTTCTCATCGTATCTTATAAGAAATCACCTGAGAATTTTACTCTTGACAAAGTCACAGTGGTTAAGTCCCGATCCACAGTCTGTTCAAGTCAAGGGCGGGTTCTCCTGTTAAATTAGGTATGCTTTGGATCATGCCTTTACAAAATACTTTTGAAAAATGAACATAAGTCCATAGTGTTAAAGATACTCGCTATCAAAACAGCTAAATTCAAACAGCTTTTCTACTGATTTTAGAGATACCATTAGTCTAAGTCTGTTAAAATCCATTAATTTACATTCAACACAAATATACCACATTCTAAATTCATTATGTTGTCCAACTGGAAACATTTGTCTTCTATGGCATTTGATTTTGATAGTTAAAATAACTAATGAAAATGTGTTTAGATACAAAGCAACACTATTAAGGAACTCAGACATGTTTTTTATTCAGAAATCTCTCTAAAACTGCTTGTCACAAGACGATTACATCTGGTGAAGATAAAAAAAACTGCCCAGTTTACCAAATATACCTTTTATTTCCTAAGCAAGCTTCTGAAATTGGAAAATCAAATGTATAAGGTTATCAACTACTTGTATATCTGATATATTTTATATTTAAATAAATGTGCCTGTTAATCGTCCAAATAGCTCCTAAGGAGAAACTAAGCCAAATGACTCTATGTAGATGCATTAATAAGTACTCTAACAGGAGCGGTTTGATATAAAACTGGTGAACTTTGATTAAAAAAAAAACAAAATCCTTTCCCAGTCATAGTTTGATCTATTAGGCACAGTACAAACAATCATACCAAAGGAAACTCCTAAAGCAGTAGAGGTAGGATATGAATAGTTTGGGGATTCTGAAAGTGCTGGACACCGAGTTGGTTCTTGGTGTTGTGGCTTGGAAGATAGTATGCACGACCAAAAGCAGAAATTAAGGTATTTTAGAAAGTAGATTTAAAAGAATTCAGGTCCAATTGTTCACCTACCTCTAAAATTGTGTCCTCTGAGAGCAGGAATTTTGGAGCTGGGTGCTTAATTTTTTTTTTTTTTTTAATGTCTCACTTGGTCCCTAGAAAAGGTTGAGTGTTCTTAGTTGCTGATACTAAATCTTAGAAGTACTGATCACCTTTCACAGACATGGCCTTTGCTTGGACTGTTTGCCTGTATCCTTCTGCTGGAATGTACTGGCAATGCACATTAAGAGAAATGTGTCTGGCAATATAAGTCTTATTTTCACCTCCACAGTGTGTTGCCTTTGAATACTCCATTATTACTAGGAATTATGCAATGCTGCTTAATTAGAGAGGATTTTTGTATACTTCATGCACAAACAGAGGAACTGAATAACTTTTTTTCTGTTCGGTTGTATTTTGCGCAACAGCATTCTGGGATTCCACTCAGTTATTTTCTCGTCTAATTTACTAAGGTTTCAAGCTCCAGAACCAAGGGCAAAACCATCTTTTTCTAAAAAGTGAATGTGCTTTTTACCAGTAGAAGAAAGCAGTCGCAGGAAACAGCCTCTCCTATGCACACCTCTCAAGCCTTGGAAGCACTGCACCAGTGCATTTAGCTAAACGCAGGCACTTAGCTGACGGAAAGCAAGGAGCAAAGTCAATACAAGCTGCTGGGTTGAAAGCATATTTCTTGAGCAAGGAAGAAATTGGTCTTAACAGAGCAGAAATGCAATGAAGATACAGCTTACAAATAAGTGTAAGGACTTTCAGGGACATGTTCGGAGTTTATTTTGCTGTGTAGGCTTTAAAGAAGAGGGAGCATGTCAAAGCAACTAGTAAAGACATTGTTTTGGTCAGCCAGTCTTTCTGATGATGTGCATAGGTGGACATGGAAGAATAAACAGCTAATTAGAAGAGGTACTGGATAGAAGTGAATCTATTCTGCAAAAAGGAGTAATGAAAATTAATTTATGATGGACTGTATAGTGTAATGTAGGCAGAGATCTGTTACAAAGACATGCAGAGGACAATCTCCAAAATGAGGTGAGTATCTTTGCAGACATGCCCTGAGGGGAAGGTGAGAACTGGTCTAAATCTGCATTGCAACTTGTTCAGCAGTAGTTTAAACTTGCTTAAATTAACTCTGCCATCTTGGTGGTGTTAAAAACTCCTGGGGAAAAGAGAACTCGTGGCAGCTTCTTGTGCATAACCTTAAAAAATGATCTTCAATATTTAAGTATAACATGATTGTTAACTGAGGTCATAACAAAGTTCTCCCATGACAATGCAATTCATAATATGCCAAGTGCATAAAAGCTTGTTTCAATTTTCCTTAGAAACCTTGGCCGCTGATACAAGTGGGTTTGCCAGGTTACATTAACAAAAATCTTGTACAGTGTCCTATGACATACACAAAAAATTCAGGATGCCCTACGGGACTTGCTCTTTACAAGGCCTAATGGGGATTTTGGCTTAAGTCCTCCCAGATGGCCTCTGTAAGGCACCGGTGGTGCCTTCTGTTTACCCCAACCAGGTGGAACAGCAAGCAGCTGCGCATAAGGCGGGTGCAAACAGATCGTGGTGGGCTAGACTTTACACACACATGTAAATTGAGACATTTGCCATTTCATTGGGACAAATCACTAAAAATCACATGTAGGCAAGGTACCAGCGTAGCTGAATAAAAGTACTGCTCATTTCTGAATCACGTATTCCTGAAAGATGGCTTTCTATTTTCTTCTTGGCTTACGTAGTATCTTGGGGATGCAGTACCACCTTTAGTCTCATAGAATGAGGTTTTTTAGTTTAGTGGATTTTCATCATGGTCTTTGATGCAATGAACAAAATGATTACTTTGCTGTTCTACAGAAATGCTGATATGTCAAAGGAATTAACTTACTGTGTTCTATTATTCAGTTACTGTGTGTATCATGTAATATCTATATTTGGAGTCCTGTATTCTCTAAAAGAAGCTGATATTTTCAACGTAATCATCAAAAATTTTTTTTGTGCAGAAGCTCTTGAGATGGCAAGAGACATTATGAACTTATACAGTGAGCTCATGGTAAAGAGTGTAGCTTTAAGGAAATGTTGTTGCAAGGGTGAAATCTTTGGCACTGCTGCTATAGTCTTGTATAACTATTTACTACAAGTACAGTAGCTGTACAACTTAATAGCCCTAAAATGGTACGCTGGGCATACAAGCTTTGAAGTTTTGAGATGATTCACGGTGCTGTACTTATTTTATGGCTTCGTGAACCGAGGAGATAAACATTTTGGCACTGATTTTTTTTTATTTCAAAGCCACAGAAGTTGCTATTTTCTTAAGATATTGTTTTCCTATTTGACCTTCTAAACTGCTCTGTTTGTTAAATTAGGAACAGTGTGTAAAGAGGCCAACAATAGCCACAATTTTACACTGCACTTCAGCGACACCAAACCTTGGAAAAGAAGTCAGCTTGCAGTGGAAGGAAAGAAGTCTTTTACAAGAGTGGTGTGTGTTAATAACCCTTTAGGTGCAGGACAGTTTACAGAGCTTCAAAGCGCAGTGATCCTCCTGGCAACAATTTACACTTAGCTTAAAAAAAGGAATGGCTGGCAGTCCCTGTAATAATTTTTAATAAACCTTCCAACATATCTGCTTTATAGTCTCTTCTCCTTTGACTAATGGGCTTGTTGTGAAGATTTGTAAAATGTTGTTTAAAAAAACATCCCTCTGCTTACCTTTTTAATCTGTTGGGGTGATACTCTAACTGCTCCCCTGGCTTCATAGGGGAAAAAGAAAGGAAGCAAATAGATCTGTAAGCAAAAGAGAAATGATGACAAGCATATGGATCTTACTTTATGGCTGCTTTTTCCTAATTTAATTTCTGTGAAGTTTCAATTCATTACCATGAATGTAAGAGATAAAAATCAGTCCTAGCAGTGGAATATGATAATCGCTTACCGTTTGACTTTGAACATCAGACTGAGAGGTACCATGCGATAGCATGGTAATGCAGCGAAGCAGAGTTAAAAAATGTTGAATATGAAATAGAAGCTTTCTATCCCTGTGTTTTCTTAGTCTGGGAAGCGTCTTTAGTCTTTCATGTCTATATCGTGTATGACCATACAATCCCCTCTTTCAGTCCTCCTCCCCCAGCTTCTGGCTGATGTATGAGACAAACCTACTCTTGCAAGTAGCTTTTATTTTTATTATCTATAGAACTGTCTTTTAGCTCTTTTGAAACACAAAGAGGTGTATTTCCTCCTGTAGAGAAATGTAAATGAGAGAAAGAGGAAGAGACCACGTGACACAATGGTTTGCCCGTGAGAGACTGAGGGGAAGACAGGGAGACATCTGACAGAGTTGTATATGCCGGGAGATTGCGTTAGACAGGGAAAAGCCAAAGCTGAGAAGGAACAGTTTAGCAGAAGTGCTTGGGAAGGAACATAAACTTTGTCTGCAGGTATCTATGGGAACAAAAATACAGGCAGTGCTTTCGCTAGCTGAAGACTGGAAGAAAATGATAGTAGGAGGAAAAAGCATCAGGGTCTGAATAACAACTGTGATACTGGAAATTTAAGAGGTATTCTAATGCAACGGTTTTCAAACTCTAGCAGTCCCTAGAGTTAGAAGGGGAGATAAATGCATCAGGACTAGGGTTAGCAATTTGACCAGCATCAAGGAGAGTCCAACTAGGAGAAAAAGTAGAGAGCACATGCAAGAGAACCAGAGAAAGAGGATACTGGGAATCAGTTGGATGAGCCAACAGTAACTTCACCAGCTCAGTTCTGGGCCTCTTATTCTTTCCTAGGGCTCCTACTGCAGGAGAGTAATTTGTTCAGGGGCTCTTCAAAGCGGAAGGATCTGGTTGTTGCCTGCCTCCCTTGCCACAGGAAGAGCCTCGGGATGTTGTCTACTCACTAGGCCTGTCCCATTTCATCTTCTAAGCCATAGTCTTTGAGCTTCACACCCCACTCTTTCACCAGGAGTTTCCTGGCAGTGCAGATTACAAGAAAATATTGAAATGGGGTTGCTTCATTTGCATAAATTTTCAATCAAGGGAAACAGTTAGGAAAGGAAAAGTAGTTAGAGAACCACTTTTGAATCATTCTTTAGAGAACCTTTGAATGAGCTCAGAAGTTTTATTTCTACTAGTGGTTTTTTGCAAACTTCTAAAGATAATTCTGCAGCTTTCCAGATTTATTTCTTTCTCCAGAAGAAGAAAGAGATTTTGAAGAGTAAGTCGAATGTTGGTGCTGTTATGCGAGTGCATGTGCCTGTATCCCTTTTAGCAACATTCTGTGGCCACAATTAAAAGCTCTACTTCATATGTAAGGTGATATTTCATTCAAAAGCATGAAATTGACAGTAATTCTTTCTAATATTACAAAAATGCAATGTTAGAGTAATTAATAGAGAGTGCTATATTGTCTTCTCATTCACAGAGGTAGTTACTTTGCATAGAGAGGTGACTGCCAAAAGCTGTTGAATCAAACATGTTATCTAACCTTCTGGCCTCCTGAGATTTAGGAAAGCTGTAATAAGATACAGGTTTATAAACTAATACAGAATGAAAGTGGCCATCTTTTACTTATGTTACATAATTGTAGTTGTTCTCTGTGCACAGGACCAAAAAATGGCTGTGGCCATTCTTTTAAGAAAATGTACTTCTGTTAAGATGGAGGTTGATGTGTATAACATGCTGTGAAAATTCACTTTTTTTTTCAGATAAAGTGTGTTTTTTATATTTAGAAAAAAAGGAAATATAGCTAACAACATTCTTCATAATATTTGTCCAATAAATCAGTAACAGTTGGAACCCCAGTATTTCTTTTTAAATGCTCTAATATGTGTTTTCCCAGAGATCTCTTAGTGCCCTTCTTTGTTTGTGGAAGTGAATAGTTTGAAAAACAATTAATACATCCATCCAAAGCCATCCATGTATTAGCTCAGCACACTAACTGTGTACTACTCTAGGCGATTTAAAAAAAAAAACAACAACAAACAGCCTTTTTTAGAGTGGTGAACCTCAAATATATCTCTCCATCTAAATATCCCTGCCTGGAGTATGTGCTGAAATTTAAATTTAAATCTGAAGACAAACAGCCTGTAAATCTCTGTTTCTACAAGTATGCACAAATCCAGATGCATTTATTGAGATTATGGAACTACTCCACATATGTAAACTTCCTTATGTACACAGTGGTTTTAAAATCAAGACCCAAAGTGCTATTACAAGGCTGACTCCCTTCAAAGCTTTCCAGAGTAAGAAATATTTGAATTCCAAAGTATTGAATTTTGGGGCTTCCCGACAAGCTGCCTCAAAGACCGAATATGGTCTTTCAGTAACCAAAAATGACTTACTATAAGTAATCTTGTTTACCTGTTTGTCGTATAGGGGCAGATGAGGAATAACACCCAACAGGTAAGAAGGAGCTAACATTCTTTTAACAAGAACTGCTTACGTATTGGACTTCATTGGGCATTCAGTAACATATAAGTTTTTATGATAATAAATCTTTGAAAATGACATTCTACTGGTCTTGGAAACAAAGAGGAAAAAATGAGCATCCACAGTAATATTTTCTATATTTTTAACCAAAACTTAAGGCAATTAAATACTTAAACTGTAATATTTTATTCCTAAAAGAAATGATGCTCTTATAAAAACATTTCCTGCTATTTTTCTTTAGCTGATAAATAATTTACACTCTTGGATGAACATAGCTGTCTTAGAGTCTTCAGCTATGCTGAACCCTGAAGCTTTCCAAGAAACGCTCGTTAATTTCCACTCTAAGTAAACAGTAAGTAATGATCCCTCCTGATTTATTTATTTCTTAAAATAATTTACAAAAAGAATATGCGATTGTTGGAAAGCACTGATGCGATATGTATGTGCATGCGTACATATCCATTGTTCCCTGTTCACATAATTCACACAAATTGGCCCTTTTTACTTGATGTTTAATAACTGCAGCCTAATGCTTTTATTTTCTCTCCAGTACTACATCTCTGAGCACAATCAGCTGTAATTCCAGTTTAGAGGTTATTTTAATATCATCTGTATTAGTTTTCTGTTCAAGTGAGTCATTCACTAAAATCTCACATTAGATATATAGGAGTTTTTAAGATACACGGAAATAATTAGGAAAGATTTATTGCAGACTTCTTCTGGATAGGCTCTTACCCTGTCTGTATTGCTGCAGTGGTGCATTATATGACACATCTGTTACGCAGCTCATTTATTTTCTTTGATTATCTCTCCAGGAAATGAACTATGTGTGTAAAGAGTGCGTTGTTTTGTCTGTGTGTTAGTTATGGACTGCTGTGAATTTAAGCTAGTGAAAGCAAGTTAAAGCATATTCCACAGTGGAATGGGGAATGAGAAATCTGCGATTGCCTTGTTCCTCCAGGAGTTTGTTCTCATCTAAGAGAGGCCATAATTTTTATATTTTTTTTATATTTTAAATATAACCTTCTCTCTTCCTTATGGAAAGTTCTGTTTCTTCTAAGAAATCTAGCTGTCCATCACAGTCCTCAGCAGGGAGATGAAGATGAATTATTTAGCACTGCTAGGAGTCTGGGTCTAGACCTAAAGCTTCTTAAGCCTCTTGAAAAGAGTAGTCCTGGAAACAGGAGGGAGGAATCAAGATCTTAACTTTGGCTCTGTATCCTGCTCCCTTTCCCCGCCCAAGAAGGGCACTGTTCAGGATATGGGGTGGTACCCAGCGATTCTCTCAGGTATCTGGTATTCCTTGTGAGCAGGCTGATCTCAGAAAAAGAAAATGCACATTGGCAGAAATTTCAGTGATTTTTGTCTCTGCAGCTTTAGATTTTTTGTTTGGAGTTTTTTCAGTTAATCCAGTAGGAAGTCATGAGGCCCAGAAGCAAAGCTAATATATAGACAAGGGGAAAAGTACCATTCAAAATCTCACTTAGACTCTAGACAAAATGTGTTGTGTTCCCTGTTAAATTACATTCTGGAGTGTTTGAGGTGATTTAGAAAATTAAAATTCCAGAAATCTCATTTTATTTGATTCACAAAGAAATAGGGAATGTGGCATACTTAGTTCATTAGAATTTTTCCAGAGAATGTTAAATCTTATCAATAGCCTAATAACGAAGCATCTTCTGCAACAGCTGCTGTCCCGCAGAAAACATGGCTGCAAATAGAGAAGTGGGTATATGGGCTGCTGACAAGTGAGCCAAGTGTTTATTAAAACATTGAACAGTCTCTAAATGGGTACGTTTGTTGTATTAGAAGCAACTGACCAGAATAAAGCAAAAATAGTAATATTGCCATACTAATATAATTGAATATAGTAGCATGGCATGTCTGGCCTACTTTAGAAATCTCCATTGATTGCTACAAGGGTAGGATTTCTTATGAGTTTCAGATACATTTGTAGGACGTACTTTGTGGGATTGTAGTTTCACAAGTATTTCTTCCAGTTGCGACGCCAGCTAGAACGGTTCCTACCCTTCTGCTTCCCCCTGGGTTGGGGCAGCTGTGCAAGTAGCGGGATTGGTCTGGGTTAAAAATGAACCTCTTTTTTGTGTGTGTTTTGGATTGTCTATAACTTGCGTGAGTTCCCCAGTCTGGTTCACCGCAAAATAGTTAAGCCAGTTGAAATGTGAGGGTGACAGTATACTGGGAATGAACAGGCAAGTATTAAGGAGGGTGCTAGAAAGAAATATTCATGTATCTCTACTGTCAATGGTAACATCCAGCTCTAACTCCAGCCTTTTTCTCATTTAGTTTCTCTTTATTCCTACTTCAACAGAGAGGTCTTTTTCAATTTCTCCAGTACAAAAGGCAAGGATCTTCTATTTACTGACACCATTTACAGTCTTTATCCTGTTTGCTGAAGTTGATGTTGTATAGGTTCTATTTTGCATATTTCTGCGTGATCTGTAATATCGTCTGTAATGCTATGCCAGAGCTGTGAGGGGCTGGAGGGTCAAAAAGGAAGCACAGTATTTTCCCCCTCACTCCCTGCTTTGAAAGGTTTGGGAAGACCCCGAACAGTTATATCAAGATGCATCCTGGTTCATAGAGGATCATTGTTCCCAAGTTTGCTTCCATTCCTGGCGTACAAGAGGCTTGACTTCCCAGGGAGCAAAGACTGCCTGTTCATTTACCCGTGCTATTTGGAAGGCAGAAGAATCCTGGTGCTTTCTTTTTGCTGAGTTACCTTGCGGTTGGTTGCCTATTCCAGTGCATATTTTTTGGAAGCTGTTCTTCCATCCTTGTCTTCCAGGAAGGCAGAAAATTATTCCGCAAGTTCTTTGGGCTGAGTTTGCACTGTACAAGTAGTAAATAGTGACCTGAAGCAACAGCAGCATGTGGCAGACTTTTTGGACTCGGCAGCTGATTTTTATACTTCTTCTGCAGGGTGGGATTTCGCAAGGTCTGTGGAAAAGGAAAGCTCTAGTATATTTTATTCAGTGATGATGGAATAAACCACTGGTAATAATTGGTTATTGTCTCGCACATTTTAAAAGCATAGGCAGGTTCTCAGCTGACAGAGAAGAGCTGCCTGTGAAAACCTACCATATTTATCAATGCTGCTTGTGACTTCATTTTTTTTTCCCACGTGTTATCCATATAAACACAGCTATGGAGAATCATTGACTCTGATGTGAATACCAAATGCACTTTTTTTTTTTCTTTTTTTTCCCCGAGCATACCTGTAGGATTATATTCTTTCACACTGGGCCTTTTGGGAAGAATGTTGCCTTACCACTGGGGAACACTAATTTTGCTCCTAGCTGTGCCAATGTCTCCCTGTGTTAGTTTTGTATGACTCTCTGATAATGTGCCATAGTGTATCCGTGCCTAAATTGCTATCTCAGGACTTTATCTGCTGCATGGGAAAGCTGAGATGCATGCTAAATATCCCTGTTGTGAAACAAAAAAAGAACCTCAAACCAAACTAATTTGAAGATTCTCAGCCTACAGGTATAACTATGAATTGAATCTGTTTGTTTGTTTTGGTTTTTTTTTTTTTATAATGCTCATTATGCTCCTGCTTTATGCTTCACCAGTATGACTCTCTTCCCAACAATGTGGCTTACATCTTGCAGGAGTTTTACATGCTACTTTATCACTATCTTGAGAAGTGATCTTTGATACCACTAAGTATGTCTAAGAAAAAAATAATTATATCTAAGTCTGAAATAATGTAGTATATTAAAATACGTAATTTATTTGAAATCAGTTATGTTTCTCAGCTCTCTTTCTTCTCTGTTTCTGTACCTTTGTTCCACTATGTGTTTTTTTTTGAAGGGGTCACTTCTAATCCACTGTTCGAGAAAGATCCTGACATTTAAATGAGACACCGCCAGACAATATAAATACATTTCCCTTACTGTCTTATTTCAGCAGACCAGTCAGTGTGCTCTTTTCTTAAAACTCCAGATGAGGCTTTTTTTTTGCCTTCTTTATCAGCAATAGGGCTTCTGAGAGATTTTGGTAAAACTCCATCATTGGAGTCTGATGAATTCAGGTCTGCTCTTCCTCAGCTGACAGTGAATAATTGCTACCAGCTTTCCTAGAAGATATTTTATTTACAAGTAATGTTGTGGAATAACGTTTAAGTGCTGATTTCAAGTAGGTGGGAGACAGAGGTATTAACGTGTCAGAAACTGCTCTGAAATAATTCAGTAATGGAATGTCAGAAGTAGTTCAGTATACTGCTGATGGGCTGCTTTTCCCCTTCTCAACAGGCTGCCAGCCTGACAATGTGTCCCTCAGCGTCCGAGTCTCTGAGCAGATTGAAAATAACCAATGTTCATAAGGGTAGGACTATATTTAAGTGTGTTTGTAGATGTTTATGAATATATATGAGCTGTGGTAGTATATATCAAGAACCCAAGAATCTTCTGGATACCATCAAATGTGAGCAACATCATTTGGGTAGCAATCAGATGGTATTTGCTGCCTCAGGGCTCCTACACCAAACACAGTTCTTCTGCCTCTGAGGAGAGAAGCCTTCCCCCTGGAATAGTCTTCTATATCTGATGCCTTGAGGATCAGTATGGTGATGCTATTCATAAAATGATTTCGTAGTCTGTATCTGACCTGTGTGAAGCGGCTCTATTTCCTGATCCAAGCTAAAAGGTTTGGGTTTTTTTTCATCTTTGAGGAATCTGTCAAACTCACATTCCGTATGCAGGTGAAAGAAAAAAGAAAATCAAAATAAATCAAATTTTCTCTGTAAATGAGAATGATGAAAACTACCACTTTTTTAACAGTTTGGAAAAAAAAAATCAATTATAATTCCAGGGGAGACTTGTTGAATTTCAAGTTACACATTTTTCTCCTAATCTTTAATTTCTGCTATTGAACTTATTAGAAGATACTACTGTGAGTTTTCTTAATGTAACAGAACTCCATGCAACTTTCTGTCCTGACAAAGGACGGCAAATAGGGTTTATAGGTCCAGTTAGTTTGAATGAGCTTGTACACCGTTCTAAAGCTTTTCCAGATGTCTCCATCAGAGTTGTGTGAATAATTAATTTATCGTTTCCTGGGAGATCCAAACAATAAAAAAAGAATCATTTTCCCTTAATACAAAATGACATTTTTTGACCCCTTTGCTAGATAATAACTATTTCAGGTGAAATGAAATATTTTATTCAATACGAATAAATAGACTTCATTAAGATTTCAAGTATTTTAGTCACATGTTTAAAATGAAAATAAGACCATTTTGGAAAAAAAGGTCCTAGATTTCATAAAAGTTTAGGTACCTTTCACAATGCTGAATAGGAATAGTTGCTCGGTGGAATGCTGAAAACTAAGATGAGGTGGCTGAGAGGGACACTCTGTGTTCTGTGATAGAAACCAGTCTGGTTTTATTGTTTATTTTTATTTTGTAAAATCTGACATGTTCTCCAGTGTGCTTTAAACTCATCAACCTGTCACTTTCCAGTGTAAAATGCTCTGTCACAGTGCTTCCAACCAGCTCTAGCTTCAGCATACATCTCAGCAGCCAGTATAGAAGCCTGAGTATAAGGTGGTGGTTCTCCAAGTGCAACACACGTGTCTTATGTACACATCTAAGCGTGGTTCATGCAACATGCAACAGTTTCCTGAGGTTGCCTGAAGCTTTGCAGATGCTGAAATGTACCTTGCATTTGTTATCCATTGAAGGAGAGTGTGCAAGAAAAGGAGCTTAAGTGAATGATGTGTTTTCTGGAAACATGCTGCTTGCTGACTTACTAGGTTTCCCTGGACAAGAAAAAGAATATAAATGGCCAGATGCATTCCAGTGTCTTGCTTTCCCTGTAATGTATTCCTTTGCTCTGTCATATGATGACACTCCCACACAGCTGCTAAAATGCTCTTGTTGTTGTAGTGGTTAAAGGAAATTGCTGCAATTAATTTTGCTGTCTTTCTTCTCTTTGATGTGCCATTACAATTTCTTGGATAATTTTTCAGAGATTGGGTTCCGTTCAAAACCAGTCATGTAGGGGTGAAAAGAATAGGAGGGAAAATAAACATTTGAGCCTTATCTATATATGTTTGTGTTTCTGTTTTGGTGTAGGTAACAGTCAATGTAACGAACATGAAACAATACATATACATATACAGTTTCTGTTACTCACCTACAAGTGCAATAGACAAAAATAAGACTTCTCCAAAAGTGAACAATCTGAAGAAATAAAATAGATGCAGGTGCCTTAGTGAAGCTAGTTTTATTTCCTAATGACTATAAAGAATGACCAGACCATGAACTCTGAGGTTATGCTTCATTTCTTGGGTACAGCACATTATGTTCTGAGCAATTTCTATTTGTAGTCTTGAAGCAGTTTTAATCTTCAAGTTCACTACAGAGTTGACAGATTTTCCCTCTTTTCCTTGGGTTGCAAAATAATCCTCTTTTCTGCTAGTTCCAGATGCTGCTGCAATGAAAGTTAATTGGTTCAGTGGTGAGTACAGTAGATCCTGGGATGGAACAGACCGTGGAGCAGAAAGCTTAGCACTTTTAAAACTGGATTTTATGAATGAAGAAGGGGAGAGGGTAGTCCTCTCAATTTCATCATGTGAAAGTCGTTGTAGTCAAAAAAGGTGTTAAATTCAAAAGTGACATTTCTCAAGCTTCCAGGCATGGGTGGAGATATAAATTGAAATGGTGAAACTTTAATTCTTAAAGGCTTGAACAAAATTATTGGAAATAATCAAAAGTATAAACCCAGGACTTTAGGGGCGTTCAGAAAGAGTAGCATTAATAGTCATTAGTTTCAGCTTCTAATTCCTTCAATAAATAAATAATGTTTGTTTAGAAGAGTGGCTGAAACCTATCATTGTTTGTGTTACTTTGCAAAGGTAATTTCATTTCTTTTCCAAAATGTTCTTGATTTTGTTATGACAACCTTCAGGTCTTTCATATAGCTCTTATACTTAATGGAACAATGAAGATATTTTTATACGGTAACATTTGTGGAAAAGGTGAGGCGCAGAGAAGTAGAAGTGAGCCGCTTGTGGTAGAGTAGGTCTCCAGGCTCACTTTAACTGAGTTTTGTACACGTGCCACCCCTATCGTGCCACCCACGCGGCCATTAGACCGTGTGACACATCTGCATTGCCTTTGCCCACCCTGAGGCTTTTCAGAGCCCTCTTCCAGAGCCAGGTCTGTCCCCGGGGGTGGCAGCAAACGCCAGGCGTGGGGTGCTGCCCAAGCCAGCGCTGAGCAGAGCCCCGCGCGAAGCACTGCCCGCCTTGCTGCTCTCGCTGATGCTGCGAAAGTCCTGCCCCACCCAAAGCACCTTTGCCGACTCAAAGCGCTTATGGAGTTAGTAAAAAGATGTAGTAAAAGCATGTCAGCGCACTCTGTAAAAAAAGGAAAACTACTGGGAAGTCGCAGAGGTTGATCTTCGGTTTTAAACTTCTCCCCTGGTAACTGTGTATTGAAGCGACTGTTTGAAACCTCACAGGGTCATGCTGGGGTCATCAAAAAAGCTGTGAAAGGGTCTACTTCAGTCTGCTTCCTTTCCCCCCCCTCCAGTGACTGTAAGTTTGCTTAAAAACTGTGATTGCTTAAAGAGATTGCTTAAAGAGAGATTGCTTAAAGAGACCTTTTGCCTCAAAAGATTTTTCTCGACAGCCACAAACCCCAAAGTTTGGGTTGTGATTGGAGCACAGCCTGGTACTTTAGTAAGGAGGTCAAACAAATGCTGAAAACCTCACGCTTGCTTGGATGCAGCTGAACACACAAAAAAATCCAAGTCATGCTGGACGTGACCTCAAGTCTCGGGGCAGGTTTACACAAAGCGTAACCCATCCGAGGTGGTTGGTGCTCCCCGGCTGCCCGTCCCTCACTTTGCCCGCTCCTCCTTCTCGCTGGGTTATTTCATCATCTGGCTGAACGCTTGGACCAGCAGAAGAGACCAGGAGAGGAGCAGCCCTGGTGGGGCAGGCAGGGGGAGGAGGGGGGAAGAATGAGGCAGAGACGACAGCTTGTATTTATGAGCGTGTCTTTTGAGTTCATAAAAGTCAGGCAAGAATGCATAACCAGCCCCACGGATGATTTTAGCTGGATCTGCTTTTGATGGAAAACATTTTGCATATCAGTGACCTCTTACAAAAATGACAAATTTCAAAAAAAAACCCCTCAAACCTACTTGCAACTGGCCTGAGTACTGGTATAAATTTAGCATGATGTAATTAACCGTTGCAGAGACAATAAAGAAAAGATGTATTACTTCATACCGTGTATTTTAGTCAGCAGCTAATAAATTTTGCGTAGTGTCCTTCTTCACCTGTGTGGGGAAAGATTCAGAGGTAACCCTTCAAAAGAAAAGCCTTCACATGGAGCTGATGGTCTCTTTCTACGCTTAAAATAATTGGGCAGGGCTGCCGTTGTCCCATTCTCAGTATGCGATGTCCTGTGCGTTTTATTTGCAAGCCTGAACTCCTTGAGAAATAGCACAGCTCCCAGTGGTAGAAGAACCATAAAGTAGCGTCTTACTGTTGTCAAAGTGTAGCCTGAGTCTCAGACGTCTGGCTTACAGTCCAGGGGTGAATGATAATTAACATGCTTTAAATAACTGCTATATCGTGCTGCAGGAATTTGTCACGTAATAACGAACGTCGGCTTTTGTTGATCATTTGAAGTGCTTGTTTTCTGTACGGAAAATATATAGATGTCTCTCTTCTTGCTTTATAAAAACAGTATGATAGACTTTCACTAGCAAACTGGCAGGCAGCTTTTAGTAGCAATTATCTTATACAGAAGTTGTTATTATTATCGTTAGTTGTATTATTCAGATTTTTTGTTATTCTAATAACTTTCAAAACTGCTTGTTTAGAAGGGGAAGAAAGTTTAGGCCTAGGATTTTTTAATATAGGCAGTTACCTTGCCTGGATTAGTGACCTTTTTAAAAGTAATTAAGAATTAATGCTGGTTTAGTTCTCTGCATCCAGGTTTTCTGCTCACACTCTGAACAATTTCCTCCCCAGCTCTAACTTGGTGAGGCTTTCTTTCCTTTTTCTCTTTGAGACAAGTTCAGTTGCTTCTCTTTTTTTTTTTTTTTTTTTTTTTTTTTTTTTTTTTTTTTTTTTTTNTACTGATTTGCAAGAAAGAGAGCTTGTACTTGAGTTCAAGGAGGCTTCTTCCCCCAAAGATTTTTGTGGCTGAAAGGACTAGAGAGCATGCTGAGGGCCCGCCACACCTCCGTCCTAATCCTACCTCCTCCTGGATGAGGCACTTAAACTCTCTGTGTTCTATCTATAAAATACATTTAATAATACTTAATGGCTTCACTGCCCTTTGAAAATGTAAAGTGCTATGTGAGTGCCGATTACTTTTATTATGTTCCCTGATGGAAGTCCTCAATGTATTTGTGTTAACTGGTTCTGCTAATGCACTTTCTGTAATAATCTTTGGTTAACAAAGTGAAACAGTTGCAGAATAAAAACTGTGTTTCAGTCAAGGCAGACACAGTGACACATGCGAGGAAAGTCAGAACATGAAAAGACTTTGCTTCTCTCTGTACGTCTGTGGTGTGTGTCAGCCATGGGCTTGAGCTACAAAAATGCAGCCCAGCTTGTCTTCTCTCCAAGCTGCGCCTGTGCCAGGGAGAGCACAGTGTGGAAGAAGCTTCAAGCTTTGGACACATGGGCTGACCATCCACCAGCATAGGACAGATTTTCCCAGGCAGTCGAATCCTGCAGAATAATTTGGTCAGGCTGCTGTTCAGTGAGAATTGGCTGTCCCCAAAACTCACATCAGTAGTCCAAAGCTAGGGGCTGGTTCCTGGGCTGGGTGTTCCCACAGCCCCACTGGGCCAGCCCGTGGTCCATCTCCCCAGGAGCGGAGCCAGCCGAGCTGGTGCTGTGCTGTGGGCTCCTGATGTTTCTCTCAGGCAAGACAGCAGTATTTCATAAAAATGTGGCAAGGGTTTGTCAGGAGAAGAGAATGTATGTCTGACCAGCATCGATTATCTGTCACTACCCCTGAAGTGTTTCCATGGCCCTAAATCCAGATCGTGCTGGTGCAAAGCAGTGACTTTGAGTAGATCAACTTCCACTTGGCTAACTTCTTTGCAAGTTTGCTTTGGCACAGGAAATTTGAAATCAGACAGTGTTTATTAGATCTGATGTATGCAGGGTACATTCAGATGCAGTTTAGCCTGGTGTGTACCTGAAGAGGGAAGGAGAGATTCTGGTCCCTAATGAGGCGTTGGCCATTTGGACCAGGAGTGGCCTCAGGAACTTTTTGGTCTCCTCATCCTGAAAAGGTACAGACTGGAAAGGCCTGAAAAAGTAAGCACTTTTTGTGCAAGCAGAAGGCAGTGAGTGAAGTCATGATAACTTTACACATTCCTGGAAAATGGTTGAAACGGTTCTCATTTACCTGAGAAATGCATTTTGGAGTTGTCACGGTGCAGCTTTTAGGTGGAAGCAGAATAAAGCAGCTCCTAGAAATGGGATCTGAAATAAAAGCAGCAAATGTGACATCCCTGCAGCATCCCCCTCCGGGGCCGTGTCAGGTGGGGAGTTTGGCTGGGGCGGTACACCCATCAAACTATAACGCAGGTCTCCTAAGGTGAGCTTGGGGAGGACGGAAACATCCCACGGAGGAGAAGGGCAAAAGCTTGTTTGGTCTTGACTTTCAGTACGAATACAGACCACGAAAGAGGGGCCTCGTGATCCTTCTGACTTTTTGGGATTTACCCAAAACCCCAAACATCCCTAACCCATATTATGTTTACGCCTGTAAATTGTAATTGTTATTTTTCAGAAAGAGGTTTAGAACCATTAGAGCTGAAAATGGCAAATGTGAAGTAAATTTTTTAAAAGGAATTAACAGTAATTAAGAGCAGATGCTCTTCTCTCTGATCTCATCTCATTTCATTTCTGACAGACTGTTTAGGCTTAGAGGAGACAGTATATGAGTTTGGATTGGTTTTCTGCTATATTATAATTATACAGGCAGTAAAAATAGAGAATTCTGAAAGAGCAGACAAAGTATTCAGAGGCTTTTACAATTGTGCTATTTGCTCTCTGTTTGCCTTTCAGCTTTCTTCCCTGGAACTCAGCAAATTGTAGTTAATTTTTATGACTCCACTTGCAGAAACAAAAGTAGTGTCCCTTTAAAAAAACTGAAATAATAGGACTATTTTTTTAGCAAAATCTCTGGATTGAAAATGTTGGATTTACAGCTTTTTGATCTTCAGTCCTCAAAATAGGTCATGATTTAAAACACTGGAGTTGTGTAAACGATAAAGCAAATACATCCATGTCATTCTTCAAGTGCCCTCAGGAGGGAGAACTTAATAAAAGTTTCTTATAATTTTGGTCTGAAGGTCTGTGGAAAGAAGTAGGACTAAATAGCATTATAGAAATAGCTGTGTGACTACTGAGACTCATGGAAAACAGTGTTTGTGATTCTTCAATTCACTTTTCCTTGGACTCTGTTTTGCCCTGCTGTCGTTGCGTACAGACAAGGTTACAGTCAAGGTGCAAATTTTAGCCACTAATTAGCTGTTAGCCACCTCTTAACTAAAAGGTTTCAGGGCTCAGCCTTAAGGGTTGAAGAGGCTGAGTGATCCATGGAAGTTCAGACCAAAATGTAAACTTATGTGCCAGATAAATTTGTAGACATGGTCTCACCTCTCTGCTTGAAGTGGAGAGGTTGGGCACTGAGCTGGTGGCACTACGGCAAGCACAGGTTTCGTGTCTTGATCAAACTGTGGTGACTGAGCTATTGGTCTTCCAATGTGCTTTGGGTTAGGAGAAACAGATGCTGTTTTTCCTCTTCTTGGCTGTTTCTTGAGAACAGAACTTGCTGTAGGAATTATTTTTCTGTTTGTCTATTTCATCTACTTAGATATTTTTGTCTATTTAAACCTCTCTTAATTTGGTTGCTTTATTGAGTGGTTGCTAGCTATTAGGTTGCAGCACTCACCACTATTTTCCTGCTGTCTTTGCCAACCTAATTACTCTTTTGTTCCAAATGTGGCCTATTACATGACCGTTGCATAGCTGAGACACTGTATTGAGTTGTAAATAACAGCCTTTCTGTGGTTGTTGCCTCTTTTCAAAACACTGTGTTAAGATAGGAAAAAATAGGGGTTCATTTGTGCAAATTTAAGACACACGATGTAGGAATGTTCTGATTTCCCACATTTTTGCGTAGTATAATATGCTATGTTTTTTGCTATAGGAGATAGTATGAAAATTCCTGTTGCTATCAAGTTAAAGACTTTAAAGAAAATCAGGCAGGACATTTAGGAAAGAGATAGACTTTGGAGTTCAATAGTTAGGCCTATGTTGTTCAGCATATTCATAAGTTAGCTGGAGAAAAGGAACGACTGGCAGTGATAAAAATTATGGATGATATTAAATTGACTAAGGTGACGAAGGCAAGAGCAGACTGAAAAACTGTGTGGTCCTGGTCTCACTGTCTCTGAAAGAATATAGTTGAACTGGAAAATGCTCTGAGAAGGACAAGATGAGTTCAAAGGTGAATAGGATAACATTCATGTGAGGAATGACTGAATATACTAAAACTGTTTGGAAAAGAGAAGATTAGCAGTGAGATGATGACCTACGGAATAATGGTATCTTCCAATAAAATAATTAGATGAATCAAATGAAAGTAAGAGGGTTTTTTTCTGAACAATAGGAGATTATTATTTTCCCACTGTTAACTTAAAGTGTGAAACTTCTTAGCAGAGAGTACTATTTCCAGAGTGTATGAAAAATCTGAAGTGGATTAAATGCCTATGTGGGTTCAAAAAACATCTGGAGGAAAAAAACGTTAAGAGACATTAAGCACAAAAAGACCATCTTTGGCTCTGGAAGTCCCTGAGCCACGTACCACTGGAGCCTGAGAAAGCTTTCTGTAGAAGCATATGTTTGTCCTGCTGTATGTTTTGCTGTAAGCATCTGGTATCAATTGCTATTGTAAATGGAGTAGTTTGCTAGATGGACCTTTGCTATTGCTTTTAAAACTTTTTATTGCTTTTGCTTTCCTTCAAAGCATCTGGAGACACAGCCATTCTTTATGGCACAATGTTGTTTATTGTCTTGCAAAAATTGGCTGACATTTATATTTGAGGTACCCATCATGGTAATTCAGACATATGGTATAAACATATAGGTAGATTACGCAGATTGCTTTGTCATTTTTTTGTGGGAAGAGGAATAGTCTGGACACCTTATAGTTGTGTCTTAAGAATTTTAGTGGAAGCTGCAAAATGATGATAATTAAATGATCCCCAAATGATAGCAAGTACCCAGTGGGGAATTTATTATTATAGGATTAAATCTGCAATGACACTGGATATTGGGTCTCAGAGAAAATGTTCATTGCTGGAGAAATTGTTTCTGATAAAATAGAAAGCTACTTATTAGGTCAAAAGTCACTAAGGCAAATGAGGAATTGATTAGTTTCAAAATATCTGATTGTTAAAATTTGACATATATATATGTTGTTGCTGGTTATTTCAGAGGACTGCAGGGTTCACAATATATGTTACAGTAGCAATAAATGAAAACCATCTAAGCTTTATGTTGCTCGTTACTGCAGCCAAACAATCTTGTGCATGAAAACACTTCTCTGTTGTTGTCAGGGGTATATGTTTTACTCAATACTACTTCCATCAGCCTTTGTGTTCTTTCATGGCAACCCTTCTCTTTGAGCAATGGCCCAAATTCCCAGTTTACAAAGATATTTGCTCATACCTGTCATAGATGGTTGCTGCCTTCTCTTTTTAGTATGGTAGGGTCCTACAATTTTGGATTCCCAAGTCTAATGTCACCTTTAGAGAGTCACACTTGACAAAGCAGGTTTTTTAATAGCTTTTCCTCCATGGATACACTGCTGCTTCAGGGTGTCTCATTGTCTGGAAGAGAGATATTTGTATCACATTGTCACTGACGTGGCACATACCGCTGCTTTATATTAGAAAGGATAATCAGTTTAGTTTGAATATCACTGTTCTGTATTCTATGTATAGTACAAATTCAGTTGCCACCTACTCTTAGCTGAGTGCTCAGAAGACCTCTCTGGCTTTTCAAAAGTTCAGATTTCCGTGTTTATACAAGAGTTCGTGGAACATTTATTGTGTTCTGTGTTGGAAATCACTCAAAAATACCGTTAATTTATCTGTATATGAAAAAGGGATGGTCCAGCCATGGCTTTTATTCCATACGTGTCTTTCTCCTGCCAAGCGTATGATATATGAATGGTTTGATGGCAGCCTAGGTCTTGTGGGTTTTGACCACACAAGGGTTTTGATATGTCTTATGAGGTCGTACAATTGGTCGGTCTGGTATAGGGAGTCAGATGTAGGTTATATTCACAAGCTGCAACTAATTAAATTATCAACAATGAAGTGAAAGTCTTTCTTTTTCCTTAAAGCACAATAACCAAAAATTTAGAATTCAGAAATACTTTTTCTTTCAAAACTTGTCAACATTAAAAAGAACACTGATATTTGAGAATGCAGTGCACATCTACACATAATTTTAGTGAGATTAAAGTGCAGCGTGCTCTAAGTGAAGTGACTAATGATTTATTCATCATTTAATTTAACCTTCTGTAACATTACTCTGAATTAGCTTGCTTGAACAAGAGTATGTCTTAAAAATAATAATTAAATCTTGATTAACATTTCTAATGATAGCAAATTCATGGAACCTTAGTATGTTGCTTAGATAATAACTACTTGTGTTGTTAACAATGGCCCCTCATTTGTAGTCTGGCTTGGAGCAGGTTTAGCTTCCAGCATGGGCTTCTGTGTGTTATCCCATTACTTTTTGTAATGCCATTCTCTTTTTCTTTAGATATTTAACCATTGCAGTCCCTTAATGCCTCTAGCCGATTTAGCTTCACAAAGAGTAACTAAATTCCTCTTATTCCTCACTAGGAGGCATGGTTTTCAATGCTTTATTCATTTTGATGTTTCTCTATCATTCTGTCCAACATTCTGTCCAACTTCACCCTGCTTGAAAAATGGTTACCAGATTCAGGTAACACAGAAATAATTTAACTTACTCTCTCAGAGTTTCCTTGGCTTTTTATAAAGTTCATCATCTTTATTAGATGCAGCTTCCCTCTGGAAGCTCAAACTGGACTGATTTTTCTCCATCATTTCCAAGGCCTCTTCATTGCTGCTACTGTTTCCATCTTGTGTATATGCCTAATGTTCTTGGTTCCAAACTTTTGTCTTTATATCTTTTATGATGAAACTAGTCAGTGGTTTAGATGGCTTACATTATCAACCTCTGTTTTTCATTATTCCCCACACGCCATCATGACATCTGAATCATGATTTCTATTTTTTCCATGTCATCATTAAAAAAAAAGTCTAGGGTAAAGAAGTAAACTGTATAGTATTCCTCTAGAAATGCTTCAGTTAAGCTCAGTTCAGGTCATTACCATTATATACTAAAATGTGTCATTTAAAATATTTTAATTCTGTTAATTTGTTGCATGCTTTTACGAAACCAAAAGTCTTGTAGAAGTCTGTTTCATCAAAACTATAATTTTTATCAACTAAACCTATAATGTCACCTAAAAAGACATCAAGTTAATTTGATAAGGTTTTCTATGAATTACAGTTGATGTGTATTATTATATTACAGACTTCTAAACCTGCAGTGATCAAGGTTTGTGTTAGCTGTTTTGTTATAGAAGCCAAAGTAGATGTCAGGCTGACAGACCATTTAATGCTTTAAACTATGGACTCACAACCAGTTTTCTTGTTCATCCTAGTTTTTTGAAACCTCCTTAGCTTCACTGAAATAAGAGTTAATATTCCAGACAGCAATAATATTGTTGACCAAACCTTTTAGGATTTTTTAATGTGAGGTATTCACATTCAGGTACTTTAAAAGATGTTAGGGTTGTTGAGCAGTATATTTCTCTCCTCAGAGCAGGCTAACAAAATATCCCTCCTCTACAATACTAGGGAGGTTATTTATTAAATTTCTTTTTAGGTTTTGTGCAGATTACTTAGCCTCAGTGCAATCTGAAATTTCATATGTGGGGATGGGGAAAAGTAGAGCTAATAAAGAGATGGGTCTTAAAAGGTGTAGTAAAAATAAAGACCCAGACGGTGTGGGGAATAAAGCAAAGCATTTTAGCATCCAGAATGTTGTAGAATAAGCAGAGTTTTACGGGACAGCAAATTGCCATGGTTGTAACAAGCTCAGTTTTTCTGCAACAATCAAAGCAATCCAATCTGCTGTACCATAGCATTCAGCCACGTGAAATGATGGCAGTATAGTTGACTTGTAATTCACTGATTGCAAACCTCAGACACCACACAGGGACGTGTGTCCCTGGATTGCTGTGGTACTCTTCAAGCATAGATAAAAACACTGTATTATTATGTATTGTCGTACTAAGGCAATAGTTAATAGGAAACATAGTGTTTATTGTTTGTTTTCCACATATAGACAGAAGTTTCTTCCTGCCAATTTCATTCTTGAGGGTTGTAATCAATTCTTTGTAGTTAAGAATGTTGCTCTTTAAAGTTTCAGCTCTATTGTTTCAGGCTGTTTGGTGACTCAGGCAAATACCATTCCATCAGCCTGTGAAGTCTGAAAGTCATTTTTGCATTTGGTAATAAAGAAAAAATACAGGAAAGGACAACCTTTATTTTTTTAAAAATTAGTTACCTCTTTCATAAAAATAGCAGTTAATACAGCTGTCTGAATTCATTCCTAATGATTGATAGGTGAGTTTCATTTCAAATGTGTCAAAACTCTTTCCTTCCTTCCAATGATTATGAATAGCCTCATTAGCTTGCTCAGATGTTTTCATTAAAAATAAATATATAACCAAATCTTTTGCAGAACACAACAATATTTTCGAAGTTATTGTGACCTATATTTGGTTGTCTATTTTTATTTTATTTTGAAGATAGTACTTGAGAGTATGTCAGGTATAGTACTCAAAACTGACTCAGTATATACCTTTAGTAAGGGCAAAATACAGAAGCAAAATCACTGCCATTTACTGGGCTGGTAAGGTAGTTTACCCTGTAACTTGTATTCTGAAGATCAGTATGAATAAATTGAAATTGAAAAAAAAAGTTATGGCAAAGTCCAATAATGTGTTTCACACATAGCACTAAGTGAAAGATAAATAAAATCTGTTTTAAGGCAACCTCTAAACATTTCATTTTAGCAAGTTCATGCTAATTTCAAAGCAGAATTTATGCTAGGATCTAATAAATTGTATTATGCAATCTCCACTTAAGTCTTTGGATAGAAAGTAACACACATGAAAAGTGAGAATCTCAAATAGAGAATGATATAATCTGTTCCATGAAATGAAAACAGAAATGACCACTGTCATTATGCTTTCATGTCTACCTTCATTGTTATTCTTTCACATTGATGTTTTAGTATTGTTATAAGAAATTTTGCATTTATTGTTTAAAAACAGAGTAAGAGAGGTCGCCTCCTTCCTCCAGGGGCTGTAGTTGAATAGAAATAAAAGCAAGTGGTTCATCAGTAAATTCTGATGGTGCAGTGGTCAGCATTTGCTTGCTAGTTTATTTGAAACCCTCTTCCACACAGGTATGGCACTTGCAGTGTGGTCAATTGTTCACGAGTCTGTAAAACAGCATTCCACCAGGAACAGTGATCTGGGATTAGCTGATTAGCGCTATCATTTCATTTTATAATAGACATTTTTCCGTTTTCCCTCCATCATGACCCCTGCTTCTGCTGCCCCGTTCTGCAGCGTGCACCCAGCTTCCCAGGCCACTAGCAACAGGCGTGGGGATGGAGATGCTCACCTGGCTCTTGCTCTGCTCTTGGGGCACGATGCAGCCGGGAGACAACCAGGGGCTACAAAGTGCTGACTGTTCTGTAGGACGGAGCCACGGTGGACCTAATAACAGACAAAACTCAGCCTGAAATGTAAAGAGGACAACTGTCTGGTTTATTGTTTTTTCTTTTTTGATTATCCAACTCCAATGTACTTTTTAACACGATTCTCTGAACAATGTTGTTCCACTTACAAACCTGGAGTGTTTTTCTGTCTCCTATTTATTCTTTCAGGATTTGTGGATTTAACACTCCATGATCAGGTCCATCTACTGGAATGTGCCTGGTTAGAGATACTGATGATTGGCTTAGTCTGGCGCTCCATGGAACACCCAGGAAAGCTTTTATTTGCACCTAACCTATTACTGGACAGGTCAGTCTGCATGTTGCTGTGAATTGTTTAAGTTAATGTATTTCTACTGCAATCAGATTAGTTTTTAACTTGTAGTCATCTCACTGATACTAAAGTTTGACAGTAGATCGCAAGTTAAACAGGGTTATAGTACGTGGGACTGGAAAAGGAATTCTCAAAAACCTAGAAATGTTCTGGAATGTGCTGCTGGTCATTTATTAGACAAGTAACACATGTGAAAGTGGCCTGCTGCTGGAAGTGCTTTCTTTCAAAGGCAGCAAAAAAATACTCTTATAATTTGTACAGTTTGTTGCAAAATTAAATTAAAGTTTTTAAAAAGATAAAAAAAAATACTGAGCCATAATCATTTTAATTCAGATAATTATTTCTGCATACCTAAAATCCCCCTAGTTAGTCTTTGTTAGAATTGGCTTATCCAAGCAGCCGCACAAAATTTTGGAAGAAAATCCCGGTAGAGTCTCTTATTTGCAGAGAATGCATAAAGGTGGGGTTTTTTTCCTCCTGAAAACTGGAGTCAAATATGTAAAACACACGCCTGCTTGCTGCCTTAAGCCTTTTTAATCAGTCTTGCTAATATGATGTAGTTTTTTTAAGTGAGAGAGAAAAATATGCTTCTCTGCCATACGATATCCTGGATTTTTAGCCGGTAGTCTCCACAAATATAAGCAGGAAGACTGATAGATTTTTGAAATGTATTCTATTTATCTTAGTGCAAACTCAGGTTGTCGTTTTTCCCAGTCATGAAAAATTTCGGCCTCGGGAAAGACTGTTAAAAGAGAACAATCAGTGAGCAGAGGTTTTGACAAAAGTCTGTGGCAAATCTGGAAGCAGTTGGTTAAAGTGTTGCAGTAGATATTGGTAGTCCTCCTTTGGTGAAGACCACTGCCCATACAGCAGAGTTGGCAGGAGAAAGCTTATGTGTGCACACTGGTCACTTCAGTGCAGAGTTTGGCTTCTTGGTGTAAACTGAAGGTGGAGGAAGCGCTGAGCTGAGGAGCCAGAGCACGTGGTGAGGCAGCTCAGAGCTGGGCATGCTTCTCATCTCATCGTGTAGCTGCAGGGGCAGCGAGCTACGGCAGAGGGAGGGATGGTAACCAAAAGTCAAGGGCTGTGCCTTCAGCTACTGCAACCATTAGCTGGTGAATGAATCAAAGCTCTTATTAGCAGAAAAATGTCTTTTGAGCAGCTTGCTCTGTTAACCGTGGGGTACTGAGTTTTCATGTTTGCAGTTGTGCAGTGTTAATCCTTTGATCCCCCCCCCTCCCCCATTGGTTTATTTTTTGTATTTTAGTAAAATATAAACGATAATGCCTAACAGTATAAAATATAATCTTTCATAGGAATAGAGAAATATTTATTGCCTTAGAAAAACCCTCTATTCCACTTGTGTAAGCACATGATCTGTGAGCTACGGAACTGTATACATATGAAACACATTCTCATTTTGTGGACAGAAAATATCTGTTTGCCTAAATTTAAGTATAGTCTTCTCAAGAAAACAACGGCTTTAAAATAATTTCTTACTGCACATAAGAAGTAAAATTTACTGCTGTAGGAAAGTAAGTATAGCATAATATTGAAAACTATTCTAAATTGCAATATAGCTTCCAAAGACCAACCCATCTCTTCCACGTTCCATAACACAGGTTGTGAGAAAAAACTGAAAACTGAAAAGCAGAGCCAGAGTGCCATTTTTCCTCCTCTTATCTAAGACAAACAGCTAGGGAAACACTTGCAACTTTGGTCTACTTCAAATAAAAATCCCTATGCTCTGAATAAAATGGAGTCTGAGCAGTTGATTCACACAGTATAAACCATCTCTGCTGGATTAAAGAAAACAATTGCATGCAACTGCAACCACATATTACTTTAGGGCTCAAAAAACAATTAACTTCATAATCAAAACAGGCTTTTTGTTTTCTGACTTTCAAACAAGACTGTTTCTAAAAATGTAGATCTATTACATCTTCTAATTTTCAAATAATAAGAAACATGTTTCTGAGGCATCATATACTTGCATCAGTTTACTTGGTAGGGATAATCACTAAAAATAAAATAATAAATTACTTGACTCTGGGGACCACTGATATGCTAATTAGTTAACCAACTGTTGATTTACTAGTTAATTAGTGTTAACAATAGTTTGATGTGCTAATTTGATTTAGGCAAGTTGCCTTTTGAGAATGTTATAGGGCAAAACTGTATTGTTTGTCAGATTTGAGAGGGCAGGACAGAGACTGATTCAAAGCCTGTTTAACTCAATGGAGTCCTTCCACTGGATCCAGTATTTGGGCAAACACCGCAAGAGTGAAAAAATTGTTTGATGCACTATTGTTGCTGATCTAAATAACGAAATCATCTGACTGAATGGCTAAAATAATGGAAAAGATGGACAATTTCCTTTCATCTGTTCTTCTCTCCTTACCCTTCAGCATTAGTGCAAATTCAATATTGTTAATATGGATCTTTACCACATTTTGTGTATGCCTCTACCTCTCTCAGATCATTGTGTGGCAGACACCCTCTCTGATTTGCCCATCCCTTTCATTTTTCACATTCAGACTTCTCCTATCTCTAAGAGATTCTTTCTGTCTAGAATCTTGGAGATAGATAGTCATTTGTATACATCTGTACATAAAGTTCAGGTCATGTCAAGTTTTATTATGCAACTTTTTTACCTTTTGGCTAGATAAATAGTCTTGTCTTGTTCATATCTGTCTGAAATGCCACAAAAATAACATCCAACCCTGATATTTTTAAACAAATCTAATTTTTTTTTCTCCCAGCTCAGTCCTCCTACTTGGGTCATATTAAACATGAGCTTGTCTTGTCTCTGAAGATCTTTTGGAGACTGTCTTTTCTCATTCTGTGAGAGTCTACTTGTTACATTTTCAAATAAATGCCTCTATAATTTCCTTAGGTAACAATTCACACTTGGAAGACTCCTTGATAACATCTGTAAAACAGCCCTTTGATATTCATTTTAAGTTCCTTCCTAAAATTTTGCTTTGCTTATAGGAAAAAAATTATACAACTGTAAAGCTGCCAGTATGTGTAGACTGTTGCCTTATGTATGGTTGAATATCATCACGTTATCCCTTTCTGTTCCCACTCTGCCCTGTGATTGGGGTATTCTGTGGGGTAATGCACCATTTCTTACTCTGATCACTTGAGTCTTCGTTCAAAATCAGGACTTTTAGCAATCTGCCAGTTCCATATAACTGGCATATTTTTACAGTGTACCACTGATGCTATTAAAAAAGCTCAAATGACAATAAATATAGGTTAGAAAAATAGGCCCAAACAGGAAATACAATGGCATACTCACAGTGCTTGCAATTAATGTACAGTACCTGATGCAATCAAAGAAAGCACAGGATAAATGCAAATCTGTTATATTCTGTATTTAAAAGTTAGTATCTTGTAGAAGGCAAATCTAGAAGTAAAGGCTTATGTTTCTAATGGCAGAAAGCAGATGTTTCCTGTCTGGAGGGTTCCCAAGAAACTAGACCTTCAATCTTTCATTAGACCAGGACTGAAATTTGTCAGGCCTGACAATAGGCTGTTTATAATTTTGAGGAAAATGTAATGTTTCTCAGGAATATGAAAGTAATATTTTGTTATAGTTTTAAAGGATTTATTGCATTCAAATATCGTGCTGATCGGAGGTTACTTAAAGGTTTGAGACATAACCGTAAAGAAACCCATGGTAGAAATAGCTGAATTGCTGACTGAGGTGGATGACTTCTCACCTGAAACATCCTCAGTATCATCAAAATGGGAAATACAGTGCTGCGTTTTAAAAAGGTCGGTGGAACTTCTGCCTAGTAAGCCTGGTGACCAGTGTAAGGAAACTGATGGGATACCATCTAAAGAAGACAATTGGCTGGAGGTATGAATAAACATGACATAGTGGTAAAGAGTCACTGTGTATTTTGTAAGAGGAAGCAATGCCTCATGAATACATTGGAGTTCTTTGAAGAAATTAACAAGCAAGTGGATGAGGGAGATCTTGTTTGATTTCAAAAAATTATTAAACAAGTTCCAAATTTTATGTAGACAAATGTGAACTGATGCATATAGGAGAAGAATAATCCTGAGTTGATCTTTCCATCTTGCTGTTAACTGCAGTCAGTTCTATGAAACCAGCAGTTCTTTGCTCACCAGCAGTCAAAAAGTAAATAGACTGCAGTTTTTTCCCAAGAATCATTACAACGGGAAAAAGAAATAGTACAGATCATTGTTATTCCACTGTTTAAATCTCTGTTTCATCTGTGCTCGGAAAACCGTGCCTTTCTGACTTTCCTTATCTTAACAGGAATATTGAAAAATCAGTAAAGGTATCCAGAGGGGTTGTGTAGGCAATCAAAGAGAGAGATGAGCTGTGGTACAAAGAATAATTAGACTGACTTCTCTGCCTGTGATGCTCAATAGAAGAAGGAAAACAAAATAGAGATGACAGGAATTGCATAAAGTTATGAACATGTTGAGAAGATGGTAATCCACAAGTTACTATCTCTTCCAATCTAGCACTAGAGGTAATCACCTGAAATCAGCAGATCCAAATGCCTATGTGCTTAGCCCATGGCTAAATATACCTTTGATATGAGCCAGTACAGCTGTTCTCATGTTATGTTCTAATGTTATTTTCTTATCATAACTGCAAAAAATGTCTAACAGCAAAAAATCAGTCTAGGGACTTATAAAATTTAGTTAAACCTAGTCAGTATTTCCATGTTTCTACCAGGTTATTTCCTTCTTTCTATGGAGAAATCTAGTCTGCTGTTCAGTTGTTTTTGGTTTTGGTTTTTTTTTTTTTTATTTGGAAACTCTTGTTCACTTCCTCTTCCAGTGCTTGATGGAGTTTTTTCATTCTTTTGGAAGAAACTGAAGAATTTTCCCTTTACTGACTTTCATACTGAGCAATGGCAGGAGGCCATGGATCTCCAAACAGCAGCTAGCATGAATAGCATAAAGACTTACAGCATTCACTGTACGACTGGGCAGCTGAATAATTTACTGCTTTCATAACTTCAGTCTGAAAGTTTCCTACCACATCTGAAAAGAACCTTTTAAGTTTTCTGTGCAGACAGTGCTTTCCAATGTTTCGATATATGGAAGATTAGATACAATAGAAGAGCATCAGGATGAAATATGAATATGTTTTACTAGTCCCTCACCTTGTAAAATGTTCCAATCGCCTAAGGACATCACACTTGTGCTTGAGTACACTTTACTTGAGTAAATGCGCAACTTCTTTTTTTTTTTGGCATTAGGTAATTGTGGCTGCATTAATTACCATTGACTTGTTAGAAAAATGGAAGCAAAGTGGTCACAGATGCTTGATTCAGAATGCTTCATTAGTGACCTGCTGCTTTTATTTATTTCAAAAGGAAAAAACCCATGGGCAACAAGTATATCCAAATTTGCACTTCAAAATAAATTTGAAAAACAGTTGTACATTTTGTATTATCCCATCTTTAATAGCAATAGATTCTGTGCTGGAAACCCAACTCAACCATCCTGTCATCAAGCTACTTACCTGATAGAGCTGAATGGATCAACTTGTAGAGGAATCTCTTGAAGTAATTAAATTTCTCTTTCATCTTTCACTTTATTGTTGAATTTTGAGATGTATTATTATATTGTAGACCCCAGAGAATGAAAAAAAATATTACAAGAGACAGAATTATACATCTTAAAACAACACAAAAGGAATAATTTCTATTTATTGTAAATCAGTCTTTACTGTGCCTTGGAGAAAAATTTAAAGACTACCTGTTTTTTTTATTCAAACGACCTAAACGTAAATCAGGAGGACCCTTCCAAAGTTTGGGGAAGTGCTGGGTAATGCTCAAACTGATGAACTCTTAAAAAAAAAAAAAAAAAAAAATAAAAAGAAAAAACCTTCTCATTATGATCTTCCCAGTTTTCAGCTGTTAGAAAAAGACATTCCCTGGGTGGGTTTGTAGGCATAGAACAGAATTTTTCAGAGAGAATGAAATCATTTCTGGATTCAAGATAGCCCCTACACAAAGTCTAAGATTACTTGTTCATCTAGTCACTCTGACCTTGGAAGCTCAGGCCCCAGTTCTAGGTCATGTTGAATTGTGATGCTCATCTTTCCAAAATTAAACTTTCTTTGCATTTCTGATATGAAGAGAATTTTGAAATATTTTTGGCTTTAAGGTGATTCAGACTGAATGTAAATTAAACTGAAAAAGGCCTTCCTGTCAACAAGAATAACATTTTTTCAGATGATTATTGTAACCTTATTATTCCCAAATGGAAATCCCTCATAACAATTTTCTAATGTCTCAAATGTGACAAAAAAAAATATCAATTTTCTTAGAACTATTATAGCAGCATTTTAGAGATTTTTCCTATCTGAATATTTGTGGAACCATTTCAAATCATATTTTACCAAGAAGAGAATAATTAAAAAGATACCTAATAGTTAATTGTCTGTATGTTTCAGACCTGATCACCGTTGCTGAAATGTATAGTCTACTCTTACTTTATCTGCCTAAGTAGATGATCCAGTGTTGATCTAGTCAGAAAAGATGCTTAGTCATGACTACATGGCTCTGAGGGCAAGGGTCAAGGGCATGGGAGCCCAGGTGGTCAATCCACTGGGGTGGCTGAGGAGAAGGGGTTTGAAGAAGAGTGGAGAGATCTTGCAGGTCAATAACTGTTTGCATAGTTGGCATTAACAACAGAGATTCAACTTTTATAATCATGGAACCCGCTCTGACGATTGAGGATGGCTAGGAAGAGATGGGATCAACTTCATCAAGCGGAGCAAAAGCATAATTTCCACAGGCTGGCCAGCCTGGCAAGGGAGCTTTAAACCAGGAATGACAGGGGAGGGAGATGATGACCCACAATCAAGTGAGGAAGGTGGTAGATTGGGTTGGCAAGAAAAGGTTTCAGGGTGATGTGGACAGGAGAGACGTTGTAATCAACAAAACATAGTAGTAGGAAACCCACCCTAAGTGGTGTAGGCACGCAAACACGGAAGTGCCTACAGGGCAGCATGATAGGGGAAGCACCATGCATTTTCTGGTAAATCAGCACAACTGGGTGCTCTCTGAGCCAGCAATGCTCCCTCGTGGCAAAGGCGGCCAATAGCCTCCTGGGCTGCATTAGGAAAGGCATTACCAGCAGCTAGAGGCAGGTGATCCTTCCTCACTAATCAGCCCTTCTGAGGCAGATCTGGAGTGCTGTGTCCAGTTCTGAGCTCCCCAGCACAAGATAGGCATGAACATACTGCAGTGAGTCCAGTGAAGAGCCACACAGATGACTGGTGGACTGGAGCATCTCTCATACAAGCAGAGGCTGAGAAGATTTGTATCTGATCAATGTGTATAAATACCTGATGGGAAGAGGGAAGTAAAGAAGAAAGAGCAAGATTCTTCTCAGTCACAGGACAAGAGGTTGTGGAGTCTCAATCCTTGGAGGTACTGACAACCCAACAAGATATGGTCCTGAGCAATCTGCTGTAGATGGCCCTGCTCTTTGCAGGGGCATTGAACTAGATGATCTCCAGGCAGCCTTCCCAACATCAACAACTCTGGTATTCTGTGACCAACCATAGGTGAAAAACACTTTAAACTAGATTTTTGTTTCTTTTTTAATTTATAAATGTGCTACTCCACATTTATTGCAAATATTTGTCAGTGATGACTTTAAATCTTGGACTTTAAAACTTTTGAATACATTTTAGCCAAACCTCTGTTCTGGTAAGCTTATATCGAAAAAGAAACAAAGGGCTTTTAATAGTAGACTGCAGAAACAGCAAGCTGTAATACTACCCATCAACTGTGTCTATTAAGTTCTTCGGGGAGTGTCATTTGAAAGCCAGTGTTCAGGGAGAAATAGGATGAGTAAAACATGTTGCTACCTCTGAATTACTTTGCTACCACCTTTAGTAACGAAGGCTCATGCACAAGTCAATTAAAAAAAAAACCACCACGCAGAGAAAACAACACAACAGAATGTCTACACTACAAGTCTTGTCTCTTTAATCTCTCTCTTTCTGAAGCTCTCACATTCATGCCCACCTACCACTTACTGGTCGATTTTTGTGATGGTACAAGCCTAATTGCTGTGATCAAAACATCAATTTTTTAAAGAAAAATGCTATTTAACCTCATGAGTAATGACACAGAGCAATAAATAATCTAGGCATTTCTCTTCATCAGCAGGCCTTGCATTTTATACTGTGGTTTAGTTTACTTGTGGTAGTCTCTGCTTTTCTCTTTGCTTCCTGTTCTTTGGAAGTTGCTGTTTTGTTCTAGAGCTTTAGGTGATAATTTTTTTCCGATTTTTTTTTTCCCCTGCTTACTTATTCCCTAACCTTTTTCACAGTCTCCAGAGTTATTGGTTAAATGCAGGATGGTCTGAAGTAAAATTGCATTGCTGGCAACAATTTCCTCATCTTTTAATTATTGATAAAGCATAGCATTGTAGAAAAGGGAGAATCCTCAGTTACTTAAGTAGCCCTCCAACGCCTATCTGGCAGTACTTAAGGCACCCCAACAGATGTTCTTGATTTGGTCTTAAAACTTAGAAGAAGAAGCTTTCCTGACACCCCACTTCTTTCAGCTGTTTTAGTGCATCACTGTACGTATGAGTAGAAAGTGTTTATTAATGTCTATTAATAGAACTAATGTATATAGAACACATAAATGGATATAAAAATTGTCTCTTGTCTTGAAGACAGGCACCACCTACGCATAAAGCCTGCAATAATATTCTAATGGACAGAACATAAAAAAAAAGGTTAAAATATTTTGACATTCTTTAGCGCTTCAGAAATAGCACAGGATATAAAGATTCTGCTGTGTCTTTAGTCTGTTCCCAGTCTTCCTGAATTTCCTCTCTTATTTGGCTTTATTTTAACATCTCTCATTTGGTGTGTGAATTAGCCACCACTTTGGGTTCGGAGCTAGCTCACGGAGCAGCCAAAAGAGACATCAGAAAAGATTAGCAAACCTCAGAGGATGGCGGGCTGGTAATTTTGTCAGTACTGGAAGAGGTAGGAATTGCCTATTTGAGCCTCAGGCTCAATCCTAATTGTTGCTTTGTTGCCATAGAAGAGAGAGAGCTGTGCTGGGTGAAAACTGCTGCTGTGCATGGGTAACCACTTTTTTCAACCTGTTTTGGGGAAGTGATCAGGCCAACAGGAGTAACTCAAAGGGTGGGTTATGTGAAGAGGTATAAACATAATCACCCAGCTCAGTGGAGGAAAAAAGACTTCTTCTAGGGGTCCCTTCTGCTCCTACCTCTTTTCCTCCCTCAAAATTGTGTTTGGAACTGATACTTCAGTTTTATTTCTTATTTGGCAAATGTCTGTTTTAAGAGACTCTTGAAGGGAGAAAAATCTTGATTCCATGTTGAATTATGCTAATTCCAGCCCAGTACTTCTCCAATTGCCCAGCTGTGAGTGATTCTCAGACTGTGATTCATGCATTGACACTAATGGCGCATATTTTTGAGTAAGTAGCCAAAAATATTGTATTTGTCCAAACAACAAGAAATAATTACTGCAACAGTGTTATAAATCAACTGAAAAAGATTTTAGTGAACTAACCCCCACCCCCAAAAAACAAACAAAAAAAGAGAAAGCAAAATTAATTCTTGAAGGTAACTTTCTAAAAAATGTTCATTCTTTCACTTTAGGTTTCCTCCCTCTGGATTTGTGTCCTTGCCCCTGTCAAGGCTGAATGACAGATAGACATTCTTCCTTGCCTATGCCATGACTAAATTAATGAATTAGAAATAAATCCCAACCAAATATAATAGAATTATGAGAGTGAGATGTTATGAGGACAAAATGCTGAGAAAATATGCATTGAGAATGAACAGACTATAATGAACAGAAAGGATTTCACTCATTCCAAACCTTTCTCCAAAATACAATCCACGCTTAAACCAATGAAGAGATTTTGAAGTAGGAGAAAGTTGAGATAACTTTTAAATTTTATTTTTTCTTCTCTATTTTATATACCATGCCAGATTTATGCAAACTGAAGCCAAAGGGCTGTAATATGGTGGTGTTTTTGTTTTTTTTTTTTACAACTGCATTAGTACATCAAACCTTATTTGTATGATTTAAGGATTGCTTTTATTCTTTACTCAGGTGCTGACTGTATGTTTGGATTCTTGGTTAAAAAGCTCCACACTAGTAATAAATCCTTGCTTCTAATGGAACCTTCTGAAACTAAACTCTTTCAGGAACTTCTCCAACAATTTATTTTAGAAACAAAAATTGTGGTTGCAGATCATTTTGTCCAACCTTCTTCTTGAAGCAAGACCATTGCCAACACCAGCTTAGGCTAGCTGTGACTTTAGCTTTCTTGAAAGTCTCTAAGGATGGAGAACACACAGCCTCCATGGGTACCTGTTTCAGGGTTGCACCACTGTCCTACAATCCAGCCTGAACCTTCCAAGCTGTAGCTTACAGCAATTAGTTGCCTTTTCATTTAACATTCACTGCTCCTGAGAAGACCTTGGTTACACGCTGTTTGTTATACCTCTTCAAGCAGTTGTAGGCTGCGGTTTTGTTTGTCCTTTTCCCTACATACTTTGCTTCCTTCTCATCAGACTGAACAGATTCAGTCACTCAACCCCTCCTTGTGGGCCATGCACTCCATGCCTCTGATCATCTCCACAACAGGAGGAGATGTCCAAAATCCTTCTTGAGCTGAGGGGCCTGAAAGTGGACACAGGCACAGCCTCAGCAGGACCAAGTAGAGGTGAGGGTAAAATAATTTCTCTTGTTCTTCTGGCCACATTCTTCCTAAAATAATTTGTATGCAATTTGACTTATCCACAAACAGACAATGCTGTTGTCTTATATTTTATTTGGTTTCCATTTTCCAGGAGGGCTGCTGCTCAGTCCAGTGTTTTTCCAACCTGTACTGATGCACAGGTTTATTTGGCCCTGGGTGCAGGATTTTTGTACTTCTCCATGTTGAACTTTATGAGGTTTCTGTTGGTTCACTCCTCCAGGGTCTCTCTAGCGCTGAGGTTGTGCTACATAGTGTATCAATCTCCCTCCAGCCCTAATTTAGTATCATCCACAAATTTGAAGATGAACTTTTTATAATAATCCAGATCATTGATAAACATATTAAACAGCATTGGCTCCAAAGTCAACCTCTGGATTACTTATTACCTGCAACAAACTAGGTGTTGAGACATTAATGTACGCTGAGTCTGGTGATCCAGCCTATTTTCCACCCATATATCTGTCTGTACTTCTCTGGTATACAGATAAGAATGCCGTAAACCAAAAGCCTTACTACAGTTGAATTATATTGCACTCACCGCCTTCCCTTTGATCATTAAACTAATTGTTTCATCATAGAGTCAATCAGGCTGGTCAACCACAATCCAGTTTCCTGGATCCTCCTTGATTTTGTCAAAGTTGTTAGCCTTCTATTATTTGTCTGAGACCTCTTTTCATCTCCATGTTTTTTTCTAAGTGATGATAGTAGCCTAATGAACACACCGACCAACTATTTCAACACCCTGAAATGAACCCCGTTTGGCTTCAAAGACTGGAATTACTCTTCAGAGTAATTACTAATTCTCTAAGTAATTCCCTAACCTGTCAATATGCTTCTGTTGGCTTTGCCAGTGAAATCTGACACACACACAAAAGAAAAGCTGTTAACTGTTTCAGTCTATTCCATGTAGTCAGTCACCAGATTTTCTCCCCCATTTGTCAACTCTTCGTTCTCATTGAAATTCTATTTGTCACTGCCATACTTGTAAAATCCTGTCTTGTTACACTCTGTCTCCCTCACTAGTTTTGGGCATAAATGCTCAAACAGTGCTTTGGTACTCCTCCTTTGCTGCCTGCTTTTATTTCTACTTCTTATATGTTCTTTTGCATTTTAGTTCATTAAGTGGCTCCTTGCTCAACCAAGTGGATCTTCTGTTGAAATGCCTGGTTTTCCTCTACTACGGGATGGGCTTGTTCCCGAGCCCTCAATAAGTTTTCCTTAAAATATTGTCTAATTCCCTTGACACTTTTCCCCATCATATCTCCAAGAATATTCTGCCTAGCAATTAACTCTATAAACTGCAGTCTGTTCTTCTGAAACCCAGAGTCATAGTTCTGTTCGCGTTCCCAGCCTACCTCTTGATCTTGAGCTCAATCACATCTCATGGTTGCTGCAGCCAAATTTCCTCTCTGTGGCCATATTCACCAGCAATTTCTCATTGTTTGTGAACAGTGGATCAATAGAGCATTGCCCTTGGTTGGCCACTGTGCTGTTTGTGTTGGGAAGTTATCAACACAGTCCAGAAACTCCTTGGATTACGTGCACAATGCTGTGTTGACCTTCCAGCCAATGATTGCAGTCTATCCATGTAGAAATCCTCTGCAAGATTGTATACCAGTGATTGGGAGGCTTCTATGAGTTATTTATAGAAAGTCTTTACACTTTTGGTCAGACAGTTTGTAACATTCCCCACCCTCTCACTCCCCAATCATCAGTGTTAATTTCTCTGACCTATACACAGAGTCTCCAGACATATGCGGTTCTGGTTTCTTATGGTCTGTGCAATCAAGGTCTCCCTTTATGTAGAACTCAAGCTCTTCCCCTCTTCTTCCACATTTGTCCTTCGTAATGAAGTTGTGCCCATCCATGACCATTCTCCAGTCATATGTGCTATCTGATCTGTGCACTACCCCACCAAGCCTCGGTGTTTCCAGTCTTATCACAGCTGTCTGACTGTGTATGGACTTCCAATTCTCTTTCTGTGTTAGAGCACAGGCATTTGAGTTAAGCCTGTGAATACCCCCCCTTCTAACTGGGGATGTGAATGTTGTCCCTGCAGCTTTCTCTCAATCGTATCTCCTCTGTTTCCCAACCTACCTTTAGGCTTAGGAACACAGCCTGTGACCAGCCTTGTTTAGAGGTTTCCTCACCAAGTTACTAAGTCAATTTGTGAAGATGACCTTCCCTCTCCTAGACTGGTGGATCCCATGTGTTCTTGGTAGTCCCTTGTCATCAAATGAAGGACTGTGATCAAAGAAGCCAGAGAGACAACAAACACACAGTCAGGCTTTGGTTTGATGGGTGCATCTGTGCCTACTTGGGCTTTCTCCTTTGAATGGAAAGTTTGATGAGAACATCCCTGAGTTCCTGTTCCCCTCACCTAAACACCCTTCACTGTTAATGTTTACTTTCTGTCCTGTGGTTCTGTGTTTCTGTAAAAGACATTCCTGATATCTAGAGTTTTTCCAAGACTTAAATGAAATTTAGGTTCTTACTCCTACGTTCTGGGTTCGAGGAGGAGATGACTGAGTTAGTAAAAGACAAATGAGTCATGAATCTATTAAGAAGTCTTGTCACATATAAGTCCATGGGATGGGCTGCATCCAAGAGTATTGGATGATGTCATTGCAAGGCTGATCTCTATCATCTTTGAAAGGCTGTGGAGACCAGGAGAGGTTCTCAGTTATTGAAGAAAGGCATATTTTGCACCCATCTCCAAAAGAAGAAAGAAAGACAGTCTGGGAACTACAGGTTGGCCAGTCAGCATCACTTCTATCATGAGGAAAATCATAGGGCAAGTTCTCTTGGAAGTTGTTTATTTGAACAGGAAGGAGAAGATTGTCAGTGTGAATTAGCATAGATTTATTATAGGTATATTGTGCTTGACCAACCTGACCGCCTTCTGTGATAAAATGGCTAGGTCTTTTGTTAATGGTTCACACTCTACCTCCTTACTAGTTACAGCTGGAGTTCCTCAGGGATTTATCCTAGGACGTGTCCTGTTAAATGTCTTTGACAATGACCTGGAGGAGGAGATGGGCACTGTCTTCAAATCTGCAAATGACACCAAAGTAGGGGGTGCAGTTGATATGCTTGAGGGTAGAGCTGCCATACAGATGGACCTAGACAGGCTGGAGGAATGGGCTGACAGGAACCTCATGAAATTCAGCCAGGAGAAATACAAAGTCCTGCAGCTGTGATGGACTTACTTAATCCACTGCTACTGTTCAAACTGGGGCCTAACTAGCTGGGGAACAGCTCTGCTGGAAAGGACCTGGGCTGCTGGTGAACAACAACCTGTGCATGCACCAGTATTGCCACTTGGCCGCAATGAAGGCCAACAGTATCCAGGGCTGTATCAGTGGTAGTGTAGGCAGCAGAGCAAGGGAAGTGATTATTCTGCTTTTATCTGGCGCTCATTAGACCATGTCTGGAATACCACACTCAGCTTTTCACCCCTCATTACAGAGAAGGTGTTAATAAACTTCAGTAAACCTAGTGGAGAGAGACCAAGGTGGGAGCACATGCCTTATGGTTATGAGAAGTTGATTTGTTCAGCCTGGAGAAGAGGTGGCTTTTGAGCATGCCTAATCTAAAATCTACAAGGAGGTTATCAAGGCTCTTTATTAAGAAGCCTGATGGGAGACTGAGATACAGGAATCATAAGATGAAGCAGAGGAGGTTCTGACTGGATATAGGGGAGAAAAAAACCCATGATGATGGAAATAATTAAGCTCGGAGAGGTTGTGCAGTCTCCATCCTTGGAGGTTTTCAAAACTAGACTTGCATAAAGCCTTGAGTGCACTGACCCTGCTTTGAGTGGGAGGTTGGACTAAAGACATCCTGAGTTGCTTTCCAGCCTGGATGATGCTGGGATTCTGTAGACTTACTAAAGCTAATGCACGTAGTACTTTTATGCAGTAACTTAAGAATTTTAGTTCACATGCTTTAACTTTCCTAAACATTTCCCAATAGCCAAGCGTTAAAGATTCTTCTGAGAATACACTCCGATGCTTTGCAGTAAACAAGCTTTTATTGGTTTGTTTTCAGTAAGCTGAGAGTACACAAAGACAACAGCATGATGGTGGGATAAGGATAATTTTCAAATCTATTGCTTAATTTGTCCTCCAGGCAAGTTATCTAGGCCTTCCTAGATAGGCCTTCCTATCAACTGGACATATAGCTGTGAAGATGTGATAATACTATCAGTGTATGTTAGAAGGTAATTCAGGAGAATTTGGAGATTCCTATTTCAGATAGTTTTTGTTGGTTAACAACGAAAATCAGTGTTGTAGCCTAGATAATAAAAACATTTGTTTAGAAGCCTGCATTTCAAAGATACTAAGCTTCTGCAGTTCCCACTGCTTTCAGTGGAGATGGATCTGCTGTCTAACTCTGAAAATGAAGCAGAAATTTCTAAATTGTCTCTAGCACACATGAATACCTAAAGTTAGGTATCTAACTTCATCTAAGGTACTTTACCTAAAGAGATATTCTTCTTTTTCTTATGGAATAGCCTGGTATTTCACACACAGCAGATAGCAAAGCAAATGAGATTAGAAAGTGTTTAGAATCTCTTAAATCTACATCATTTTTATTTATCATCAACCATATGAGTTCAGTTGGTGGGAAATAAACACACATGGAGATTTAGGCACACGGACTATGTATTGGAGGACTAGAGAATTTTGTCCACAGGTTGTATGTGTCAGCAAGAGGATCTTGATTGGAATATTGATCTTGCAAACTACAGACCACTGAACTATTTTTGTAAAAATTACCTGGAAATTATTCTTACTTGCTATCAAATGTCTTTTCCATCTTATGAGTTGCCATAAGGCATTTTAAAAGGTCTCATTCATTTTACAAATAACTTACTGTTACTTTTCAAACCCTGGTCGTGGCTATGCAAATTTTGCAATTTAGTCAGACTGTGTAATATTTTGAATTGTTTGGAATACTGGCTGGCAGTAGTTTGACAGGGTTTAGGAAACAAGTAAACATCTTAGCCAGACATGAAGATGTGGTGGTTTTTTTTTTTAATATGAGTCATTTGCCATATGACCCACTGAAACTTTTCCTTTCCGCGTAATCCTGAAATTCTATATTCTTAAACTAACCTTTATTGGGGCATTATTTAAGTTAATGCAAAAGTATTAAAGGCGTTTAGACCTCTGAAAATATGCTTAAATCTAGATATGCAAAGTTAATATTTCTCTAGTTATAGGCAAAAATATTGTATCAGAAACAGTGGAACTTGTCCCACTCTAAAAATCCATAGTTGTTTTACTTCCATAGGATTTAAAATCTGGCACGCAAAATAGATTTTGAGGTAACAGTAATTGTTTGTGTTCTCATGCCTTGTTTTGAGTGCCTGATTTTTGTTTTTAATTTGACAGTAGTGCTATTAAATAAAACTTTGCCTTTGTTTATTTTACGGATGTCCAAACACAGGAGGAATATACTTGAGTCCAACCAGTTCAGTTTTTCAGCTTTATTCTGCCTAAATAGGATTCATCAGGGCAGCAAAGGTCTTTGCTGAAGAGCTCTCCACATCCAGCACTGAACAGTGTAACTGATTGGTCATCAAATCATTGAAAACTCCCCATCTGAGTTCAGATTCAGCCTTCAGGCAAAAAAGACAGAACTGTGAATTTCAGTAAAGTTCAGATATACCAGGCTGAGATCAGTCCTTTAGTACAGCTCTTTGGTCAGGGCATTGTAAATTAGGGTGCAAAAAGCATCACACACTTTACATGGAACATAGCTTTGGGTTTACCTGCCTGCTAATCTTGACTTAGACTTTTGTCCACAACCTTTTACACTGCACTTGTTACCATCATCTGTGGGAACCTAATACGTGAAATTATCAGTGCTGCTGGCCAGACCCAAAAAGCTGCTACAGTTTAAGCCACCATTTCTTCAGCAAAATTGTTAAGAGCCAGAAAAGGCCATAAAAGTTGTATTGCCAGAAGTTGCAGCCTGTGACGGGGTGCTGCCATGCAATGGAAATCAAGTTCTGAGCTAAGTGCTAGTGAAATGCGTGGGGAGCATTAGGCACTTCTTAGGAGTGCTCAGCGTGCAGCTGCCTGGCAGCCCATAAGGACCCGAGGCAAGAGGTACCCCTCTCCTTCTTTGACTCAGTTTTAGGTTTAGACATGACTGAGAAGTGCAAAGAATTTTCTCAGGGTGTGGTCAAAAAGGAAGGTGACTGCTTTGTCTGAGGATCTGGTGTTTGTTTAGCCATTACCTATAGGGTCTCAACAGCATGGCCGTATCAGGACTGAGGCAGGTGTGTCTATGCTGGTAGTCAGCATTGGTTTTGTCACAATGAGATTAGGAGATGCTCAATCTGTGTTCACTATACAAATTATAGTGGCATAGCCATCTCATAATTTGAAATTTCTTTCGCGTTTTCCTAGAGCAATGATCTTCAAAGTTTTGTTCATAAAAGCTGTGTCTAAAAAATAGTATATTTTTAAACTCACTAAGTCTTACATGTTAAAATTTCAATCAGGAAATCCTAATAAAAGTAAAAGTAGGTAGGTTTTGGTAAAAGGTAACAATGTAAATGATCTAAAAATCCATGACCTGAAAACCTGCAGACTAAATTTTCATAAAAGATAATTAAAAACCATATTAATTCTTGAACTGCAGGTTGGGTATGCAAGACGAAAATTAGTGAGTGACAATACCCAGTATTATGAGCAGAGGGAGGTGGTTAATTGCCATTACTAATAAACACTTTGAGATTTCCCAAACTTTAGCTTTGTTTAATGCTCTACTGTAAAAAGTTATATGATTTTTGGATGAAAGTTTTAATCAGACTCAGTCATACAGAAAAGATTTTTGCCCTCATAAGTCCTTCTTGAGCTCATGAATAAGGTTATTCTTTAAGGAGGCATTACGCTGATATAAGAAAAATGGGAGAAGTGTGTTGGAACACTACAGACTGCAAGGCCAGGTAGAAACAAGTACAAAACATTAGAGAAGAATGCAAAGAACTGGGACTAATTCAATTAAAGTAAAAAATAAAGAAAGAAGAAACAAAGTAACACAAACAGAACACACACACACACAAAAGAAATTAAAATGTAGTTTTAAACAAATCTTTTCTTCAATGTAAAGGTTTGGTTGAGTCAATCTCATGTTCCAACATAGTAATGCCTTGGTAATGAGTTTATGAAATCGATATTTTTGGGGGGAATATAGTATTTAATTATTTGTTCATTTTATGTGGGATACTGAGAACTATGCTTTTGTAATCACACATACACCAAATGAGCATAGAGTAAGAAGTCACACACTAGGTAGTGAACAGATGAAATCAAATTGGAGGGGAATGATCCAGGGGGATCAAAAGCTCATGCTGCCACTAGGTTAAAGTCGTGAATATCTCCCCCTTGATGGTATTCACACAGGAATCAAGGAAAATGTGTAGAGGGAATGGTGGAGATCTTTGACATGCTGCTGGCTACTGCTGCTCGGTTTCGCATGATGAACCTTCAAGGGGAGGAATTTGTGTGCCTTAAGTCCATCATCCTGCTCAACTCTGGTAAGTGGTGTGCTTTGCTGTCGCTCAGGTAATTGTGATGATTGCTTCTGCACATGGTTGAAGGTCGCTTGTTGTCACCAATGAGGTTTTCATTTTGAGACAGCAGCAATCAAAGGGGGGCTGTCAACATAGATGCAGGCAGAGCCACCAGGCAGGGATGGAAGTGGGCAAACCTGTTCAGTGGTATAGACGGGACCCAACAAATTAATGCCGTAAGTAGCCGAGACACTGCGTACAGCTGATGTGAAGGGCAATCAGAGCAGTGTTTTGAACTAGGTGCTGTCAGGTCTTAAAGCTCTGATTACAAGACACCGAAGTAGCTGGAGCCACATTTAGGGCATTCAAAGGCAATGCTTAGTTGTAAACCTGCACCTTCCTTTTCTGGTGATGGCAAACTTAAGGGAAATAATGGCAAAAATGTGTCTGAGTTTATCATGATTTAGTTTATATTAAAATACAGGCATCTAAAACTCATGTCATCACCTTCCGCTTCCTTTATAGTTGATGAAATAAATATTTTTGGACTGTAAATCTCATTCTGAAGCACACTTCAAAACCAGGTGACTAGATAACAAGTGTAGGCATAAACATATAAGGTTAGCTGACTTGAATTCTGCATGAGAAGATTGAAATAAGCAAATTCAAGCTGAGGCATGTGACAGAAAAAATTTCTTGCACACCAGAGGATCCTTTTCTGTTTGAAATGAGAAAAAACTCCAGGTAATTTATTTTCAAATGCAGAAGTGAGGTCCATGGTGTTCTCATGGAAAATAATAACGTAGGCATCAAAGTCAAACTTTTAGACTCAGTTCTCTGCTAAGTTGTTACCTGATGACTAAAGATGCCAGTTTCCCAACCCTGAGGATTTACCCACTCATTCTCCCCTTTTCCTGTTGTATTTGAGCTCACAGATGGTATCAACCTCTATACAAAAACATGTGGAGTGCTGTATGTCCTTTTTATCAGACGGTGCAATGGATCACTTGCCCAAGTTGCATGAAATAATACAAATTTGGGTAATTCCCACAAAAGGTTAACTCTAAACACAGCAGACTTTGCTTTATTGATCAGACTCTTCTTCCTTTATGGAAACTTGGACCTGGTCTACTAAAAAAAATATAAAATAAAAATTTCAAGAAAAGTTATATATTTATACAGTTAAATAGAAAATTTTTCTTTTGTTCTATGAGATATTAATGTGTTTCAGGTATTGTTGTGATTGTCACTAATTACCAAAAAGTGACATCTGAGGCAAGCACCTGGCATATTAGGAATGAAGGACTATTGTTTTTATCTTGGATGCCAGGGTGTGACAATTGTAATTACTGTTTGACATTTTAGTTTCCTTTTATTGTCCTGATAATTATAACAGAGGATTTCCTGGAGTTAAATGCTCTTCCTAAAAAGTGATGCTCCTCCAGATTTTTAGCTAATATGTTCAAATGTAATTATCCTCTCAAATAAATCTAGAATATGCAATTGTTTTTTAGAAATATTGAATTAGAATTAGAAAAAGAAATAGAAACTGAAGTTTGAATAAAACACATTAGATGTTCGTCTTGAACATGAAGACTTCAAGCCATGCTGTTGAGAGTTTTTGTCCCACTGATGTATTTAATGTTGATCCGGAAAACTAAATTAAGATAAAGCTCTGCTGGACATCACCAGCTATCCTTCATAAGCACATCTCACTTAGTTAATGGGATTTTTTGTTTTAAGATTCCCCTAAGGAAATATTGTTAAAAAAAAAAATATAAAAAGTGAGGTCAGTGATAATCAGAGGCAAATTTCCTTCTGCACGTAAGAGAGATGGGACCACTGAATGAGGCCAGGAGATACTAGACCTTAATTTCATCAAGGTTCATATTCAGTATTCACTGATACTGAATCAGGGGTGCTTTGTGTGGTAGAAGGTCAGAGTTGATTTGATGGTCTGATGAGTGATCTGGTTTTGGGTGTTGAGGTTTTTTTACACTAAATGAAAATTTTTTAGCTGCTCAGAATTCTGGCAATTTTACAAGACTCTTGACAGTGGTAGATCAGATGGCACAGTTCAGGTTGAGCTGTTACAGGTTGATGATGAAAGCAATTTATACCATTGTTATGCAGAGCATCATGTATTACTCTGACTTCCATACGGCACTTATTGCAGTATATCTGAGTACACTGTAAACTGAATGTCTATGCATACATGGCCACAGAATGTATGTCTGTATTGCTTGTAATTGCCTTTATGTATAACGGTAATTAATTTTGTATTTCAGTTTTTACATTCCTATGACCAACTAATTTTATAACTGTCTGAGGAGTTAACTACTAGGTGGTGAGAATGTGGACATGAGTTTTTGACTGTCAGGCCCTTTAGATGCCCAAATTAGGTGGCTAAACTGCATTACAGAGATAAGTAGCATAATTTGGGGTATGTGTAATAGTTATGTAAGTGTTGTTTGGCACAGATACTCTAAAATGTCTTCTGGAGATGCTTTTCTTCACAGAATATAGCCAGCCTCCTTAGGTAAAGTGTTGGACACACATGAAATATTATGTGCTCTGAAGCACACGGCGTACATCATGGATGAGAAGAAGCTGAGAGAGCTGGGTTTGTTCATCCTGGAAAAGGGAAGGCTAAGGGAGGGTCTAACTGCAGTCCTCAGGTAGCTGATGAACAGGTTACGGAGAAGGCAGGTCCAGCCTCTTCTCAGAGGTGCAAGAGGAAAGGACAAGCTGCAATGGAGATAAACCACAGCAAGGGAGACCCTGACTGGATGAACAGAATAAAAAATCTTCTCAGTGAGAGATTAAGTACGGGAACAGGTTGACCAGAAAGGGGGTAGCATCTCCATCATCGGAGATACTCAAAACTCAGATGGACAAAGTTCTGGGCAGCTTGACCTAACCCTGAAGTTACCACTATTTGAGCAGGAGGTTAAACTAGATGACCTCCAAACCTCTCTTAACCTGCACATGTAAATCTACGTAAGTCTTCTACTAAAGAAACAGCAGATAAACACACAATGAATTTTTGGCCCTTACACTATCTGTATTATATATGCATACGGTTAAAGCAGCTGATGTCAAAGTGATTTAATCAAGTGGACTAATTAAACAAATTGGACTAATTATGCTACATTTCTTATTTAAAAGCAGTTTGCATTTGCATTCTGAAGCTTTGTGTGGATTTAATTCACTGAATGTACACAAACATTTCTTTATTAAATCCTTGGACATCTGCTAGTCTCTTCACAAGAGGTAGTGCTGTTTATTGCTTTTGTTGGACATTTATTTTCTCTTTTTTTTGGTAACATCTTTCAAGGCTGTTTAATGTCTTTACACTCCTTTTCCATGTGGTCTTGGGCAAAATGCAAGTGATTTTTTTATATTTTCTCTCCGTGCGTCTGGAAAAGATGGAAAGTTTTGTTTATAAAGCAAAATATATGTTTACGTTACTTCCAAATTTTTCCCGAGATATCAAGGCGACAGCATGTCTGTAACGACAAGGACAGCATTGTCCTTGCTAAATAACAAACCAGAAGATGCCCCTCTAAAGCTGCAGCAATACATCTTTTGACTAAAAAGCAAAACTATATTTTCGAAAACCACATTCAGCTCAATAATAAAGGGCTGTTTCTTAACACTGGGACATAAGTATTGGAACAATGAAAGGGCAACATGATGCCAGAGGTTTTAATTTTGAGTGTATCTGAAAACAGGAGTGGTGCTATGTGGCAAAGCAATGGGCTTTTGTTTTGGAGATGTAAGTAAGTACATAAGTAAGATGGAGACGTGTAAGTCACGTCTGCCTTTGCAGCTGATTTGCCTAATTACTTAGCTGGTTAGTCCATAGAGATGGAAAGATTTAGCTGATTTTATGGATCCTGTAGACCTCCTGATACATCATTCCATGTGACTGTTTGTTATTCTTTCCTCCTGAATTTCCAGTTCCTGTTAAATTGTGTTTTTTATTTCTTTCTTTATTTTGGGGTCTGGATGATTACACGAGTGGATGGTACAGAGCTGAATTTGCTTATAGCTCAGCCTCACTTGCTACAGATCCAGAGCCGTGGGGCGCAGTGGAAGGGGAAGAAGAGCCTTGGGTGCTGCTTTGTGAGCCTGAACGCTAAACGTAAAGATGTTTTAAACTGGGTTTTATTGTGACAGAAAAGATGTAGAGGGTGTTCTCCTCTACAGTACTGTGCAAAAATATATCACTATATCTAGTGACACATATAAAATTGTATCACTGTATGCCAACAGCCGACACGGTGGCACTGCAGTCCCCGAGGGACCTTGTTCTGTGCAGAGCTTTGTCTCATGGGCACAGGCAGGCCAATAGACTTTGCTTGTTTGCAGAGCGATGCTTTCTCTGTTCTTGCTCCAATTATGTTTTACAATACTGACCTACAGAAAGAGCTGGAAAACAACCTGGTAGCTTTTTTTTAGGCTTACTTTCAGCTTGGAAAGACCTTGGAGACTGTTAAATTTCACTTTGCTAAGACAATTTTCTGCACTCTTGTTCCAAACTGTGCTCATGCGTGTATGTGTGTGATGGATAGATGGCATTTCTTCTGGGGAAATTTCTGGTCACTGGCCTGGGGCAGGAGCAATCACCCGGTGGGGGGCAGAAAGGAAAAACAAATGTCATTTTTCTTGGCAGTTATTGACTGGTAATTGCCTGAAGTCCCTACATTTTTGGGGGAATGCTTTTTCTGATTTATACTTTTTAATAGCTTCTGGACTACACCTAGGTGAGAAACAATTCCTCCTAACAATTTTTTTCTTTTTCTGGTTTCAAAGTTATGAAACTAAGGGGTATTTCTACAAGGGCACAATAGCATCCTCTGGCTGAAATAAGCTGCTCTGGAGGCACTATGGGTTTATGAGACTAATGTTTCCTTCTAATGGACTGTGTTTCTTCAGTATTATTTAAGAATCTTGCCACTACAGGTACCTGCTAAGCTATAAAGCCTGGCATTGTCAGTAGGCATATGTGAGAGTAGTTAAGAGTCATTCAGCTGAAAGAAGCCCCAGGAGCTGTTTCTCTTTAGTGAATTCATTTCAGTAAAAATAATAATAATCATAAGAAACTTTGTGAGAAAAGGGGCCATTGTACTATCTATCCATATCAAATTTGAAACAATATTCATTACCAAAATTAAGAGCTCTGACTGACGGTTTTCAGAAGCTGTCCTTTGTTTGACTTATCCTTTGTTTTTTTAAAGTAGTCTCTCTCACTCTCTCTCTCAAAGACACTCACACTGACATCCACAAACACAAATTTATATTTCTTTTTAGTACAGAACACCCAAGGTCATAAAGCCTACTTGCAGGTTACAGTAGTTCTAGGTGTCAGGCCCTTGAATTACCAAGATGATGTGAGGAGGTGAGTGAGGTATGCCAAGAAGATGGTAAAAAATCTCAATTTCCCTGACTGCTCAGATGCGTGGCAAAATCTTCTTGTCTTCAAATGCGATGGCATAGCCCCCCAGGCTACAAACAGTACAAACAAGCTGGAGTATATATGTCTGTGTATGTGTGTATGTTAGCATATGTGTGTCTTTTTTTTCTGAATAGCACTAACTGCATTGCATATTGTGTTATACATGATGATTTAAGGAAAAGCAAAGTGAAAAGTAATTCCAGAAACCAATTTTTTTCCAAGGGCAAAATCCAAATTTCTTCTTGGCTTTGTGAGCTGATGCAGAGGGGTTAAGCACAGGATTTGTCAAGTACATTATAGACACAGGATGAAGCCAGTTTGATTCTTTTACTGTACATACATCTTAGACTTTTGCTGCTTCAGGGCTGGATTATAGTAATACAACCTGTTTAGAGTTATTGGCTCAATCCAGAAGATTAAAAAACTGGTGCTGAATGCAACAGCTGCCTTTTGGCAGCACAGTGCTGTTGTGACCTGATTCACATTGGTTGTGTGTTGTCATCCAGAACAAATTCAAGATAAAAACGTGCAAAATAGTTTAAAATTTCCCATTTAGAAAGCTGAAGCGCTTCATGCACCCAAAAATTACTATTGGCAATTACTACTACTACTACTGGCTCTTATGCCTGGGTTGGAGTGCTTTATAGGAGATGTAGAGGGGCTGTTGGAAGGGGAGTTTGAAGGTGTTTTGATCTCTGGAAAATTTCCTTCTGGTCCAAATCTCCAGGCCGCTCGTTTTCAGCAGTAGGCAATGTAAGATGGCTACATTTACACAGGCTGCTTTGGACACGGTTTTTAAAGGATGGTCGGGTTTGCAGGTGAAGGAGCACACCTTTCAAGGCTCTTGCTTGGTTGGGAGGGTTTTATTGAGGTGAGTGTGCGTAAATAAAGCCACAAACCCTTGTTTTGTTTACATGTTTTGTGATAACATATTATTCAGTTCTAGATTGACTAGCAAATCATCAAAAATCAAACATTAAACAGCAGAGAAAATAGCAAAAACTGCCAAAGGCCTAGGCTGGTCAGTAAGTATTGCAGAGCTCTCAAGGGGCGACAGCATCTCCTCAAGGTTTCAGAGCCAAGTGACTGAGAAGGGTGCAGCCCGCGGGTGGATCTAGCTGCAGGCCGCAAGTGATGCCCACCACCTGTCCCACAGCTTGGATGGACCCAGGCAGGGAAGAGGCCTCATCTTGCTCCTCCTGCTTTGCCTATGGTGACCAAATCCAAGCTCCAGGGTCATTCAAACCAGTGACCTGCCTGGCAAGCAGGAGGGTTCTCACACAGTCAGCTCCCATGGTTTAACACAGCCAAAGAGGTCAGCCACCAGGTATACCTTGGGCAAGTCTGACTCCATCAAAGTAATTTTTGTCTGTGGTTTGTTTGTTTTCTTTCTCCTTCCTACTCCAGGTGTGTACACTTTTCTTTCCAGCACCTTGAAATCTCTGGAAGAGAGAGACTATATTCACCGTGTTCTGGACAAAATCACAGACACTCTGATACACTTAATGGCCAAGTCGGGCCTTTCTCTGCAGCAGCAACACCGGCGGCTGGCTCAGCTCCTCCTCATCCTCTCTCACATCAGACACATGAGGTGAGGGCAAGCACGCAGTCAGCCCTCCTGCACTGGTCCTGTGCAAGGGAGGTTTCACAAATGCACACGCACGCTTTTCCTTTACAGGTGGGAGTGCAAACTGTGTGTAGAACTGCTACAAAAAAAAAAAAAAGTCTACTTTTCATAAAGATGTATGGAACACGTGCAAAACAGTACGTTGGATTATGGTGTGAAAGGAGCAAACATTTTCCCTGTTTGTTTCTTCTTGTTCTCTTTTCCTTTGCTTCTTGTTTTGCTAGTGCTGTGAGCAGTATCTACTTTTAATGTTACGTGCATCTTATATTATGTTTGAAAAGTAACAAGTAGAATACTAATGTAGCAGTAGCCTAGTTCTGCAAACTTTAATCTCCTATAAGATAAGATTTAATAAAACTGTCACTTTTATGTGGCCACTTTTCACAAGTGGCTTGATTGCAAATCACTTTAGAAAAGAGATTGGGATCATTATGTGTATTTTATGGGTGAGGATAAATGCAGATCTACTGAATCACAATCTAGAGGCCTGTGTCCTTTGCTAACTAGAGGTGAGGTGCCTGAGGCACTCTGTTAGGAGCAATGATTCTCCCAAATGTAATTAACTCATGAGGTAGCTGCTCAGTGGCTAGACTGTTAACAGCATGACAAGTCTATACAAAGGTACAGTATCAATTTTATTTTTAAGAAGGAACAAGAGATGTTGTTACAGAGAATTTAATTTTCATTATTTCAGTCAATAAAATTAAAATTAGAGTACACAGCACATCATAGCTCCTAAATCTGAACCATGCAGGTTTTAGCTCCTGGGCTGAAATATGGGTCTTCAAGAAAAAGTCAAGGGGTGTGTGCATGTGTTTTTTTCACTTATGTCTTTTTGTGGAGTTTCGTTGTCTTCACATTAATCATCCTTTTTTTCTTTTTTCCTTAAGAAGAATTTGTACAATTAAGGAAGTTTCAGATGCACAGTGAAGTTAATTATTGTTTCCATAATTTCATAGTTTTGCGAATGGATACTATTACAAGCGAGCATTTGCGAACAAATTGGCTGAGGTTATTTTCTAGGGAAAAAAACTGATATTTTAGGTTTTATCTTGGGAAAGCCAAGATTCATCTCATCCACTAAGTCACAGTGCCTAAATTAGGAAACCATGTGCTCTAGGCTACCTTTTAGGCAAAGGAGAGTCACCTTTAGAAGGCTCATGAGCAGTCTGAAATGTTCTTTGAAGTTGCCGCCTTCTGCTAACTGTAGCGGGAGCATACACTTAGTTGTTTTGTACAAGGTGGAATTTATATGACCCTAACAAATATTTTTAGCTGATCACATTTTTTCCTATAGCATATTTGGAAAGTAACTGTTGTTTCTTTACAACTCACAGCAACAAAGGAATGGAGCACCTGTACAACATGAAGTGCAAAAACGTAGTTCCACTCTATGATCTTCTGCTGGAGATGCTGGACGCTCACCGGCTGCATGCCCCAGCAGCCAGGAGTGCTGCACCGATGGAAGAGGAAAACCGGAGCCAGCTGACAACTGCATCAGCTTCATCTCATTCCTTGCAGTCTTTTTATATAAACAGTAAAGAAGAGGAGAATATGCAGAATACAATATAAAGAAAAGTCAACATATATAATGGTATGAGAAACCCAGCAGCGTACTACCTAGCTCATGCTTCATTTTGTCTATAGTGCCACCTATGTAAACACTCCAATGACAACAGTCACCTGCATTTTCCATTTGAGTGTTTGTCAAGCACTTGCCTAAATTGATTTCTTATCCTAAATGGAAGACATTTCATTGCTGTGGACAGCCAGCAAGGATTGTCAGGCTAACTTGATTTGACATTTGCAGTGTTTCTATTTAATTTTGCATGTACGTTGGGTAAGTCCTAATCTAAACTGAACATTCATTTTACTATAAATTAATAGGCCGTTCCACCCATGGGTATTGGTATCTTCATGAGTGGCAGCCTTTGTTGATATCCACCCCAAATTCTGAGCTTGCTTAATTCTTCACTTGCCTGAAACTTTGCAGCAGTTTGGTAGAGATTCTGGATTACTTTTTTGGGTGGGTAAATTTGGGCGGGTTGATTGGCATCTTAGTGTGCCGTAGTGAAACTGCACTGCTAGTGGCTGCCTTGGTAGTTTAGGTAGATTCCCGCCTCTCTTCTTCCTACAGTAGAAAGAAACCCCTGTCTGAGAACAATACTGTTTTACCTTGCTGGCTTACATCAGCAGACAACTCCCTCGCAAGATCATACTGACCAAACTTTTAGGTCCCCTTACCGCATCCTCTAGCCGAATTGCGTTGAGTGCATCCTATCTTGTCTGATCCTACAAAGCTAATTTGTTCTGTTGCTTGGCAGTGTGTAAACCACGGGCGACACGGCAAACAGTGATAACACAGATGATTACTCTTAAAGCAGACCAGATGATTACAAAAATCATCAGGTCTTAAAAAAAACCAAAAAAGTCTTCACACACATACATGATCCAGCAGTAGTTTATAAAAATCCTCCCCTTGTCCTTTGCTTTGTTGAGCTACAAACCAAGGGGTGAGGATGCCAGTGCAAGACTGGCACGGCAGGGTGGGATGGTCCCATCCCACTGAGTAGAGTGTGGCCCAGCCGTGTGTGGGAGGGCTGGTGTCCCAGCCACAGCAGTAGGCTTTGCATTGCCTTGGCTTTCTTTGGCTCTTGTTGGGACATGCTCAGAAGTCACTGTTAAGAGCCAGCTCTCCTGTGACACCAGAACTGGGCAATGAGCCTCAGACATGGTGAAGACGCTGGGACTGCACGTGCAGGAAGATCAATCTGGCTTTCTCCATGCATGTGTGTAACTGTTTTGCATAAGGATTGGTCAGAAGCTTCAGACCAACTGTAAATATACAAAAGGTCCACTGACATCAAGTGTTTCAGCAAGACATGAAGGAGAGAGACTGAAGAAATCCGTACTATGTGCTATTCAAAGTAGGAGTCGGTGCTGCTGTTTGACAGCCTTTATGCCAGAAAATTAAACGTGTCAGGGAACGTTGCTGGGTACTGGAATGTGATTATTATGTATGCCAGGGATATTTTATTAGTCTAATGATAAACTTTGCCTGTGCTATCTGCACTTCTGGTTTACAGGTGCAGTTTGGGAGTTAGCATGGACCAGGGACTATTCCAATATCTGGTTGGAAGCGACCACCCTGCCAGTAAGGACATGTCATAGCACGTGCTTAGGCTGCTCCACAGCAGCTCCCCACAGTGCTAGAGAAGGGTTCAGGGATGCTTCTTTTACTGCTATAGTTGAAACCTTTATGTTAGATTATGTTGATTGGAATAGCCTGTAGTAACTAAATATAGGAAATAGTGCAACCAATGCCGTACAGGAGTGCCTATGTCTAATTACGCTCCCTGTTACACAAGCAGAGTCTGTGTGCAGCGAGTAATGTAGCAATTGTGAAGGCAGCAAGGAATAGGACGAGTTTGTGCTCCAAATCAAGGATTCGATTCTTTAGTGAATGTACATAATGATGTCTATAACAGTTTCATGTACATATCCGAGGCTACCCTCAGTTTAGAAGCTAGATGCTACCAACGCCTGAGGAGATTCCTCGGAAACTTTGCAAGCCTAAACATGTGAAGCAGTTACTGTAAGTTAATAGACCTTTTATTGATGCATATTATAGTGTCATTTTTTTTCTGAATGTGTTGAAGGATTGGTCTTTTTGTGTATTCAGCAAGAGTGTGCGTGTGTGTATGTGTGTGTGCAAATTTGGTACCTAAGGGCTTTTGGAGGGCTCCTAAATGCCTTGAAAGAAAATGCACATTTTGTTTTGTTTAGTAGCTGTTTTTCAAATGCGTTAGAAAAATCATGAATGCCCTGAAATGAGCGCAGGCTAAGATCTGAACGGAGCACAGGAATCCCTGTAGTTACATTTATGTGCTTACACCATCATCATTCACTTGTAGCCCAGTGTGCATTAGAGCTGCTCTTTAAATACTGTACGTGCAACCTGCTGTTCTCTATGACAGAACACACAGATCAAGCTCATGAGCTGCAATGCAAATTGTTTTAAATGAAGGCCTTCCTTCCTTCGTCCCAGAACAGTTCATTACATCGATTCAAGAGTAAATTTGGCCTGGAAGGAAAAAAGTAGTTCATGGAGAGCAATTCACAACGGAGGGTCAGATTCTGATGGTACTTACAGAGGCCAAGTACCACTACACTCTACAGATTTTCCCAGTGAAACTGGATAAGCGTGATTTGAAGTGGTCTGCAGCAGAGAGAAAGGTATCATAATGCGTCTTGGAACATAAGGAATAATCAGTCAGCTCACAGTCTTAATTATGAATGCTTTCCTAGGCTCAGCCCTTGCGAGGAAGTAATTTAGATTCAAGCAGTCCTCCCATGTTTGTGGTGACAACAGTGGAGGGCACCCAAGAAAGAAGAACAGTGATTCCCAGTAACACATTCATTTACCTTGGGTCAGTCTTAGGATCTGTGTCATTAACTTGTTCACAAGATTTTAATTGAAGCAGCACCTTAATGAGTACAGTAACCTTCCCATAGTTATCTGTAAAGATGATTGTCCACATATCAGACAGCTGAATGTAGCTATTCAATTGATTAAACAAAGTCTATGATACAAAAATGGCAACTTTTTCATATGTAATTCTGAATCATGCTCTCGTGTATGCAAACAATTGTGCCTGACATTTGGTAATTTTTATTTCACAGGATGCTATTTTATGTGTGTGTATATATATATACATATATACTTTATATTTTCAGCTGACAAACCAGTACTACCTGAATATCTGGTGCTGGATATTAAATAAAAATACATAGCATGTAAAAAAAAAAAATTGAAAGAAAACTATTCAAGGCAGCTAATTATGCTTTTACCAAAACCTTCATAGTGATGTCTCTGGACAGCTAATGAAAGAATTATTTTATAATGTTTATACATGGATTTTTTAAAAAAATAATAAAAAAAAACAAACAAAAAACCCCCTAGAAACACAGGCGATGTAATACCAGCACAAGCCAAACAGAAATAGATCAGATGAACTTGCTTTGCTTGAGAATATGGTTGTTACTGAGTTATTACAAAAAGCTTGGGAGACAGGAGAGGAGATGGGGTGATCTGTAGCACTTAGTGGTGTCTGAGTTTCCAACAATATGTGAAAGCTACTCTGGTTTGTAGTGGTTCGAGCCGTGTCTCGATGTTGCAGACTTTGTCTCAGGTAAAACTCCCAGTTGGGGCAGTAGGATTTGTACTGGGGTAAAATAATTTAATGAGAGTTTCTTGATGTGTGTTTGTGGTAAATTTACTATTATGTTTCAGTGACATCTCTTGATGATTTTCCTCCTTCTGTACATTGAGGGGTTTAATAATTTAAAAATATAATTAAAGAAATATCTGAACTGAGATCCCAAGGATATTGCAAGGATTGTCAGCAAGTCACTGGACTTTAAATTGTAAAAAAAGAAAATTCAAACCACTCCCTTCATCCAAGCCAGGGTTTGTATTGGAGCCTCCATCCATTCCGATTGATGCCGACTGATTCCTTAAGACTTGTGCCAAATGTTTAAAATGAAACAAACTACCAGCAAAGTAAAAATTCTGCCTCACTAGGGCCTTAGTCTCAGCATAGGCTTTGATAGGAACACAGCAAGCCTCTCTTGTGTGTATAATATCCTGCTTTAAAATTGGAATGAAACCCAACCTAAAGCTAATGGGATTTTGTATATAAGGTATTCGCAGCTGAACTTACGTGAAGTGCATTTCTTACTTTCGATAAAGAGATGGCTACTTTCAATGCTATCTACTACTGTAATATAGCTTTACGGATAGAAATTCAATACATGTAAAAGAAGGGTCATGTTAATGATGGTATTGTAATACAAACCAGTCTTTGCTGTCACCTGCAACTATAGCATAATCTCAAATTGATCTGAGACTTTTCAATTAATATTTCCCTAATATTAATGTCCTACCCTTTCTACTCACAGTTCTCTTTCATCTTTCAAATGTAGATAGCCTTATATCCCAAAAGTTGTTTTCAAAGTGATTGTTCTTCATAAGGGTATTTGGTTTTGCACTGTGTTAAAAAAAAAAATAAAATCTTTTGCATTCAAATGTGCCTAAAGAAACAAACAAACAAAAAATTTAAAAAAAAATGTATATGCTGCCATCTTGCAAATTAGTATGCTCTGTACTCCTGTGTGCCTATAATTAAGTCTGTTTCTTCAGAAAGTGCCCATCGGAAAATGAAGGGATAGACTGCTGGTCATAAGACTCGCATTAACAAGCCACTTTATGTATCACCTTATTGTATATACTATGAAACTAATGCTTTTGTGTGCACTATGTAGTCTGTCAATGGAAAGTCCATTCTTTGGTATAGGCTCAGCTGCCATAATGTATTTGTTGAAGTATTCTGTTCTTTCACTGATGCATATAAAATTATTGATGTCTTTGTTTTAGTGAAGTTTTTTTTTCTTTGTTTTGCACCTTAAAAAGTTCTAAAAAAGTCTAAATGAAAAATCCGGTAGGCTACCTGATTGGTGCAAGATTTTTATCAATGTATTTGATGTTGAAAATAAAGAGTTAATTAAGCACTTTGTTTCATTAGTTATCTTTTGCATAGTTTTAAAAATACGCTTCTCTGCTTATTATTTTCCAGTAGCCAGTGAAATGGTACACTATTTTTGACAGAAACAGTATGTGTCTGTTTCTGCGCATCTAAGTGAAAACTGTTTCTTAATTGGTTTCTTCACGTTTCTCAAAAAGCATCAGAGAGCGGCCAGATCTAGAGTTGACAGTCTCTAGTATTGCTGGTGACACCAGGGAAGCCACCTAAGTACTTAGTATTTTATATCCTTTCATGTGCTTAGTATTTTCTATGCTTTAATTTTCCTGTTTTGGCTTGCGAAACAGAAAAATTGTGTGAATTTAGTCTTCTGTAGCTGACTTTCTCTTACTTTTTTACCAAGTAAAATAGCTCTTCTTTCCCAAGTGAAAGCTCGTCTTGACTAAGCTGTCAGGAAGGGGATTAAAAGAAATGAAAGATACTTTTATTGATATAAAAACACTTTGAAAATAACCCTATCCTATAAAATACTCTCAAAATTATATTTGGTCTTTGCAAAGAATCCAACCAGTAATCTACAGCATTTACATATGTATGTAGGTATTTCAATATTTGTAGATATATATCTATCAGTAATATAGAGAGAATATAGTCCCTATATTTACTTTTTTCATCTATTTTCTGTTCTGTGCTGGTTCTGAGTGGGACTATTGGCTTATAGGTTCTTATCTTATCCCATATAAATATATATGTAAAAGCTCTTTGGTTTTACGTGATGTTTCCCTGTACATAACTTATGAGGAAAAATTGGTAATATTATTACCTTGATTCTAACTATCATCTCAATGATTAAGACAAGACAGGCTACATACTTTGTCCAGGTGAAACCTCACCCTATACCTTGTGAAACGTGAAAGCAAACAACCTATTCAAACTCCCAAAGAAATTTGGGGACTGCTGGGATTTGTAAGGGCTGAGTAGAACTGAGCAACGGTTCCAAATCATATGACTGTTTTGCAACACGCTTTCATGGCAAACAGCTTGACTGAGCGTTGCTAATTTGGCCACAAAGGGTGGACCAGAGTAATACGAACTAATTGCACACGTACATGTGCTCAACATAATAAAATTCTTTTCAATGCTGACTCAAAATCTGACAACATTCAATGGCTTTATACAATTTTTTGTCCACAGGACCAAATGATCATGAGGCCAAATGTGCTTATGATTCATGGAGAACTGGCTTAAGACGACAGCTGCTGCGTGTTACTGAACTCACAGGCTTAATCGAAAAAAAGCAGCTAGACAGCAGAATACTCCTGCAAAACCAACGACCTGACATTCCTAAATTAAAAACCAAACAGCTAAAGTCTGAGCATACTTACATCTGTAAAAATTGTAACAATTTGAATGGGCAAAGGACTGCACAATGCCAGTGATTAGGCAGTCTTTTGCCCATCTCTTTCTGGAGCACAACGTGACCACGCAGTATCACAGTATGGCTGAGCTGGGAAAGCACCTCTGGAGATTGTCTAGTCCAATTCTGGCTCAGAGCTGGGTCACCTACAGAACATATTGCTCAGGGCCATGTCCAACTGAGTTTTGAATAGCCACAAAAGGAGACTCTACTACTTCTCTGAGCAACCTGTTCCAGTGTTTGACCACCCTCACATTTAAAAAAAAAAAAAGTTTTCCTGTGTTCAGCTGGAATATCCTGTGGTTTAATTTGTACCCATTGCCTCTTGCCCTGTCAGTGGGCACAACTGAAAAGAGGTGAGAGGGTGAGGTGCCACCTTGCTCAGACCCCCCCTTAAGGAGGAACCCACCAGGAAAAGAGCCTCCGCAGCCAGGCACTGGGCACATTTCCACAGCCAGGAGCCAGCTGGGACTCCAGCTTCATTCCTGATTTCTTACGTCTGTTGGCTGAAGAAATTTCAGAAATCATACAGCAAGGACGTATCACTGCAGAGCTCTTGCAGCTGAAACTCACCTTTACTGGGCCCATCACTCTCCCTTCCCTCACTACACACACAGCCCCTTGCAGAGCAGCTGCCTACTCCCTTGAGGGGGCCCACGCACATGCACACAGCCGTATGCGTTGGGCTCCCCCCACACCCCGGCTTTCTCTCTTTCCTAACGTGTAAGTGATGCCTGTCTTGTTCCAGTGCGTTTTATTCCATTTAACTAATGAGAAAGGTATGACATAGTTAAGGCATCATGGAAGAACATCTCTGACTGCTTTTACTTTTCTGTTAATTAAGGCAATCCCCTTGTTATGCAATGACAACAGCTTCTTCATGGCCTAAAACTTGGTGTTTGCAGGCAGTGGGTCACCCACCCCCTTTGAAAGCCTTGTGGCCATGCTTATTCTTCAAAATTAAATGATTCGTTGGTTTTTTTCCATCTAGGTTCTGCCACATTAAAAGCCCCATGAAGCAGCCGTTTCTTAGGCTGGAGAAGACTTACATCTCTTTTCCCTGCATTACACTGCATGTCTCTACCACTCAGACAGTCAAGAGGAGAGGAAAATCCAAACCTGTAAAGTAACACTCATCAGCTTTCTCAAAAATAAAGAGTGCCCACGGAAGGGCGCTGCGTACACGGTTTTTCTCATGCCCAGCCAGGCTCCAATCGCTACCATTCACCACGGCATCCCGCAGATGCAGAAGCTCAAGTGTAAAAATGCTCATGAAGTCTTCAGGAAAATTGACCATCAAAATCATAACATTTGGCACTTATCTCAGCAGAAGCAAGGCTCACTAGCTCTCATGTCCCTGTGAGATCTGTATGTTGCAGTATTTAGGTGTCACTCTGCTAATGTCTTCATTTCAGCAGGCGTACAGGTGATATAAAATTTATCTCCCGTTGTTTTCCATTCCTACATGTTCGTGCAGCACTCCAGTACGTTACCAGTTTAAACAGCTGAAAAATGTGCATGTGAGGAAAGGCTGTGCTTTCAGGATTTTTTTTTTAGCCAGATTTCACAACACATGCTTGGGACTGTAAGATATTTAGCTCCCTTACAAACAAAGACTGAGTGCTCCTTTCTAAGACAGAAGGATTTGCTTCTTGTCAGATGTCTTCTTTATTTGCCACTCACCTCTTGAGAACCTGTGTCATCCATGGAAAGGTGAAACAAGTATGTTATAATATAGATGTAACCAAAAAGTGCTGCCCACTTTGCAGTGAGGGTCACCATAGGGCACATAAAAGCTTAAAAGTTTAGGCATCCGTATGAAAGCAGAAAAGTTTGAGTTCCAGTCTGCCTTTGCAGGATTATCTTTTGCTTATGTTAAATCTGAAAATAGGAAAAGAAACTTCAGCTCCAAAATGTCTTCTTTGTATTTCAACGAAAATGCTACACCATCGTGCTGTATTCCAGTACTTTTTTTCCCTCCTTGCTCCCAACGTCGGCACACCTGGCTGCACAATGCTTCAAGTTTAGCAACGGAGTCAAAATTGCAACCATGTGTTTTAACCTGCAGCTCAATGGTCAGGACAGCCTCTCAAACAATGTTTGAATTATTTCTAAAGAGAATACTACAGACATGAACGTCCCACTTCTTGCATAGGCTTGTGGGGACTTACATAAAAGAGTGGACTCTGGTAGCTTTCCTTCCAGCTGTTTTTAAAAACATCCTTTCTAAAAACAATGGAATGAAAATCCCACAATTCCAACATCAATAATAGCAGTCTGCCAGGAATTACAACTCAAATTTGCCTGAAAATGCAAAGAGCCTGACCTGAGAAACCTTTCTGCAAACTACATCCACACCTGCATCATCCCTGACACAGAAGAGCTCAGTGGCTTACCTCTGCTCCCCCAGGGCCACCTCTGATACAAGAAACGGACAACACTTTCCTAAAGCTTCCTCTCTCTTCCAAAAATTAAATGCACCATTGTTTTATTCAGACTTCATTGTGGTAAAATCCATTTGCTATGCTGCAGGTCTTTAAATAGATTTTTACTGAACCAAGCAGTTTCGACCAGTTCATTTTTTGAATGATATATATTAAGTGGCACCAAACAATAGAAGTTACAGCTTTCTGTTCCTGTCTGCTTTTAGAGCAATGATTTAATATAATTCAGATTTCTATCATTTAATCAGGCCTTTGCCTATGACAAGTCTTCAGTGCTTAAGCTTGCGGTTATTTATTTCCTTTTACCTTGTTTCACAGATTTGTATCTACTGCTTTATGGGAAGACAAATTAATTCTCTAAATCATTCCTATTTATTTCTTTATTGTGGAATACTATTAGACTATTCTAATGTTCTTAATATTGTTAAAACAAGCATAACTTCTCTCAAATGTAGGTTTCACATCTATGTCCCTTTAGGTCTAATTATGGCCAAATAGTGCAACAACAATAGAATTCAGTTGGCTATAGTACATTTCACAACACTGTTGCCCGGGTAAAAAACCCACCAGCCAGTACCTCGACTAGTTCCCTTGTGTAGGGAAATCTGTGAATATAAGACACACATTCCTCCCCCAAAGCCAAAAGACAAATAACTTCCTCCCTCCAACTTCCGCCCCTCTTCAACTTTGGCACACGCTGGTTTAGATGAATTCTGCAATTGACTGCTGCAGGAGTTGAACAATTTTATAGCCAGATCACCCATCTTAAACCCAAACCTCACTATGACATTTCCCACTCTTTTCCTTTCTACAGTCCATTGCTTTAAACACCAAATAAAATACGGGAAGTGCAAGTAAGTGAGAAGATCAATGATCTCTTATCTTGCTTAAAAACCTGGATTTCTTCTCCTTGACTCTGCTCTTATTTCCCAGAATCCTCCTTCATTTGCTAAATCCTGATAGCATCTGTAATTTGAAGACTGTGAGCAACTGGTTTCTGTTATGCCTTTGAACACGCACACAGTGGCACTCAGATGCACATGATGATGATGAGTATGTTGACAGATGCTATCGGTTGTAAACAGATTTCTCAACCCCAAGACTCTGAAGGGCAGGGATGACTGTTCCTAAGAAAATCCCAGCAGCTTTGTCCCCGTTCAATAACCAGCTGTAGGAGAAAGTTGTAAGGAAGGTGGAAGCAAGACTGCAGGTGTTCACAGAATTTACAGCAGAGCTGGAAGGGTGGCAAACCAGTGGCGAGAAACTATTGATCTGTTGCAGAATGAAGCTGTTATCACAGCTGGAACAGGGTGGGGGATAGGCAGTGGGTATCATCATGCTCACAGCTGTGAGGAATAATGGCACACTATGTCTGTCAACTTCAGAACATTGGTACTCCTAACACTGTCAGATGTCTCTAAATATCACTTCTCCGTCTGCCTTCAGATTTTGTAAGGCACGCTCCACAAACAAAACTCCCCAAACAGATGCAGTAAGTTCAGGTGCTCATTATTTTGCACTATTATCATTATAAGCTTAATGAGATAGCGCCTTGATATTACTGCATGATCTGGAGTCGCTCAGCAACCAGTTTCCACTATGCCTTTGAATACCCACTAGTTATGAGATGACTATGGGCCAGTATGCAGGGCTCAGAGTGGCAAGATGCATCAAGCCGCGGGGATGATTACACCTCTACAGCAGCTACTGCATCTATCTACAGTAGAAAATGGGGACAACTATAATGCAGTAATGACTGGAGTTCCCCAAGATGCAGAATCTACTTTCTCTCTCTAGGCTTAGCGCAGTGACAGGGCATCTCAGACTCTAACTTGTGCACTTCTTCAAAAGTTTGTCCACATCCAAGTCCTCTGTAACAGCGTCCTAACGAGACAGAGGCAAGCAGAGAGAGTAGCTTGACATTATCAGGATGAGAAAGATGCCCAGGCTGCAAAGCTGGCTAGTGCCACTGGCTGCAACGCTTGACAGCTTTCTGGGTGTGGTTTTTTTCCCCTACTTTTGCCCCCTTACCCTGGTTCACGCTGTGGCAATCAATGCATATGTTGATGTTGCACTGGGGTTTGCAACTCAAGCTAGACCTTCAAGTCACAGGCATTCCTGGGATGGAGCTTGCTTAAACAGGATCCTGTGAAGTGCCTGGCGCTTTGGTTCCATTTTAACTTCTTTGTGCCAGGTTTTAGGATGAAGATTTAGTTCTGCAAAATCACATTTGAAGTTGTAATGGGATTGGTTCAGGACCAGGAAATTGCTTTTGGAGGAGTCTATTGCTCATATCACTTTAACTGGTCAGATGTTGATTTTGTCCATAATTGAGACTGAAAGTCCCAAAAAGTAAGAAGTCTGAAGTGGCACTCAAGGGATCCTCTACCTGCTGGCACAAACTGCCTGCAATTCCCTTGAGACGTCAGCTTACAGACTGACATTCCTGTCCTTGAAGGTATGGGAGATTCAGGATTTACAAACAGGCATTTTTCCTGTCTGACATTTTCCTCGTGTGTGTCTATCGCTGTCTGTGACTGCCTCATTCACAGGCATTGTAGAGAGTTTGCTGTTTACTGAGAGGATTGCTCTGTGTGAACAGATTACTTGGGGTCAAAAGAAGTTCGCTATATCTAACTTCTCTTTCGAATTAACAGTAACTATAGTTAGCTCTACGGTTAGAGCTCAGAAGTTGAGCAATGAAGAGAAGCAGCTTTGCTTTGAAACATCTGAAAGGAAGCAAGGCATAGCAGGAACACTCTGCCCTCCGGTTCATCAGCAAGGCAGAGGTGAGACAGTGCATGTATGCCCTGCGGGTAATCAGCAGCCAAAAATGTGCTGAACGCGAAAGGGCTACTGATGCTTGATGATGTGACCTTCCAAATTCTTTACTTCCTTTAATTATCATCACTTCTTAGCCCTAACTCTATTTAAGGAATTGATTATGAAAAGTTCCTAGGATTTCACATCAGTTTTCCCCTGCCTATTTAACCAGCTAACCTCCACTCCTCAGGTAGTTCATCACTTTCTCATACTCCCTAGACTGAACATTTCAAGAGGTGAGACAAAATAAAAGGGCATGACCATCATGAAGAAGATGGAAACACCCTCCCACCCCCCCTTAATTTTAGTGACTAATCCCCAAAACTCCCTTGGGAGTTTGAGTGAGGTGTACAAATTCTGCTTTTCTTCTGCAGAAGACAGGCCATTCTTCCATAGGCATCAGAAAAGTGGGGAAGGCATTCAAACAACCACAGGAAGCAGGGGCTACAGAGTGGCAAAATAGCTGGCAAAATTCAAATGCCAGGTTGCAATTCAAAGCATGCCAGGTGCTACCCTGTATACTTTTGATAAAGTACTTTATTACTTGTGTCTGACATCATTCAAACTGAACTCTCTTCCTTGCACTTCCCTCTCCCTCCTAACCAACTCCTTTCAAACCTCCCTGCCTCTCCCTCAGTGTTTGAATACTATAAGAAATGAACATAGGTCTCACCTGTGACTTTTTGTCTCATTCCTTCAACAGATTGCACTTCCATAGGTTGAAACTCACAGGCTATCTGTTACCCTTTAGATAACATTTACTTCCATGAGATTACCAATATTTGGCTGGAAAATAGGAGATGCAGTCAGGCTGAGATCCTTTTAGTCTTTTTACTCTTCACAATGTTTTCTCTTAGAAAACAAAAATATCTTTCAACAAAAAATTAACCACCAAAACCAGGGACTGGCTGATAAAGGATGTCTAAAGCATGCAAAGATCTGAACTAGCAGGTCAGAACAAACTACCAAATTATTCACATAGGTGCACTGATCGCCATTGCCTAAAGTATGTCACCAGAATCAGAAAAGAGAGGAGGGGTCAATTTTATGGAATCTGTCAGGCGTGTTGCAAGTAACAGCTCATCCTTGTACCCCAAAAGTCTGTTCCTTACCTTTGTCTACTCAGAATCAGGATTATGGATACTAATCTAGCCTAGCATAACTTCTGAAAACCAATGAAAGAAATTAAGCCTTGCAAAGAACACATAGTTGTGTCAGTCCAAGTCTGGGTCTCAGACATTGGAGATACTTTGTTGACATACAAAATCCTTTTCAGGAAAATGTTAATGTTACACTTACCTGGAAAGGAAGCTTTACTTTGGCTTCTCCAAATGCTGGAGTTGAGCTTGTGGTACTCTACCTCTGACCACCCTCCCCTCATACCAGCTCAAATGATTACACCCCAAAAAAGTAACCCTACGTAACAGCAATTAATGTGCTTGTATTTTCTTCTGGCTTTTTTATTTCTGTTACGTAGGCAAATGTATTCTAAGTAAAAACATTTAACTCACAGGAAAAATTCACATTGTGTCTCATGACTTAAAAAATCCCAAACTTATTAAAGAGCAGTAACTTAGAGTCACGCTCTGTATTTTTTCAAAATCAAAAAGAATTCTGTTTTGGTTGAGTTCTGACTGATAAGCTGGGCAAAGTGTCTGCCACTGCTCAGACTGCAAGTTTTCTGCAATATTTCTGGAAAATTTATGAGTTTTCAATTTGTTCTGCTATTTATTCTTACATTTTGGGCATATTCCACTAGACTAACTATTGGTAAAGCATAAACATCCATCTTGGTATTAAGCTGCTCTGGAGAATATTAAGAAGTTTTCAGTACACCCACAGGAAAAAATCTGCTTCAGTGTGGACTGGTACAATCTCAATTGCCAAAGGTTGCACATGAGTGCATACATAAACACACACACGCAGAAACAATACACGGGTGAGAATGAACTTTAAGAAGCAGCTTGAGAAAAAAAACACCCTGAAATGACCAATCATTCATTCAAAATATGGACAGCTTTCAATAGTAGCACAACTTCTAATGTGATACTTTCCCGTGTATTTTATCATTTGTCAAGTTTTCCAGACCTTCTCATTCAAACATATCCTAATACCATTAATTTGTTACAGCATTTTTTAATTCTTTTTGGAAGTGCAGCATATGTACGTCTTCTAATTTTTTTATACCATACATATCTCATTCTAAACTTAGAGATTTCCATAGTTGTCATTAAAAAGCACGTAGACAAAATATTTTATGGTATCTATAATAAATGCAAAGAAATCAATACAAACAAAACTTGGCTTAGCAAACTGTACATACATAAATATGTCCTCTGTTTTTCAACTTGACATTCAACATTTTTCCTCATAAAACCTTTTAAGATCTTATTTATTACATCCATTTTTTTTTAAACCTTAAAAAAGTGCTTCTCAGATTTACACCTTGTGCATCCAAAGCAAAAGTTAGAACACCATGCCCGAAACAGAAACCACGGGGAATAATACATTGCCATACAAGATCCTTTAAAATTGTATGTTACAAATGCTCTAAAATTTCTTTAGCAATGGTTATTTTGTATACTGTAGATACTGAGAGGGTTTATAACAAAGACTGGCTAATGGCTCATTTAGAGCAGCACACGGGAAAGGATCTACAGTATCAAGTCCTTGGCTATGCATAGTACAGGGCAATGACCTGGATATAAAGTGGCTAAAAGATCCAGAATGCTGGACAGAAGGACATTTCCCTCATACACATCACATCCTCCTTAGTACCCAGGATGCGAGTATTGAAACGATGCTACTCAGGTAATACGTTGTGCAGTTTGATACCGATACACTGATGCGTTACTAGCCGAGTGCCAGCAGAGAATGATATGGACACAGCAGTGGTTACAGCAGGTAGGTAAAGCTGCCACACTGAATTCTGACACCCTTTAAAACCATCCTGCCTCCCAGCTAGCACTCCAGCAAGGTCACCCGCTGTCTCACGAGTCTCCTTCATAATGGAGGTGGACCATTCACGTATTTTAGCATGGGGTGGAAAGAGCGGGCAAAGTTGTTGGCCATAGCACAGCTGTAGTCCTCCTTGGTCATTGGCACCAGGCAAGCCAGCCCGATCAGGAGCAGCAAGAGGAGCTGAAGTGGCAGAGCAGCTCTGAGGACTCTGAGGAAGAAGGACGGGCGCTGCCACGCTGGCCCGGCCTCAGAAGGGCAGGAACCTGAGCCACCTCTTGTGGACCTGAGAAGAGAGGATGGGCAGGTGAACACACTAAAACATCACTGCAGCAGAAGTTGCCTTCGGGCACTCAGCCTTCCCTGAAGGCTGGCTTACAATTTGTACAGACTTTGACTGACAACTGCAGAGGTATTTTTCACTGAACATGCTATTTCCCCTAACACCCTTAAGAGACCCCGTATTTCTAGACTGGGTAGGAAAACACCAAATGATCACAATAGAATGGGCTTTGTGACTCCCACATCCCTTCACCAATTATGGGGAAGACTCTCCACTTAAAGCGTTGTGCTCTAGAGAAGGGGAAAAATAAAAGGTGGGCCATACCTGTCACATGTGTTCAATGCCTCCTCGTTTAAAATGGCAGTTGCATTCAGTTTGCAGAAGTTTCTACATTCATTTCTGTATATAGTATCCGCAAGGGTATAATGCAGTAAGATTCCGTTACACCAGTCTTCAATTAATTAATACAATATGCGGGCAACGGGGACTCATTTTCTACAAAGTACATTGTATTTTGAATCTTGCACTGAATCAGCAGTTAAAATCTGTTTGCTGAACTGACTTGACACCATCACCTTCTGAGTGATTTTATCCCTTGTGTCTATGGATCTGACTTGAAATGGCACATATCTATCACATGTCTATGGGAGAGGTGAGACCTAACACAAGTATTTCCAAAGGGACACTTCAAATTAAGCACAAAAATCTGATCTATTGTTTAATGAAGGATAAAGACATAGATTTCACGTTTTCCTTTTTGAATGAAACTGTCAGAGCTCTAATATACAGATGACAGGTTTTGAGATAAGTAGATGACTGAAAAGAGTGATTATGCAAGTCAAAATCTGAGGGTCTCAGTGCGCTAACTAAATGGCATGGGAAAAATTGTAAAAAAAATAAATTGTATTTCAGCATGAGCCAAAAGTGTAACAACTTAGAGCCGTCAAATAATTTGCTACAAGAACTCTTTCATTAAGACATTAGGTTGTGAATTTTGTCTTAGACATGTTGCTCTAAAACATCTTTGTCACTGCTATGATTATGAAGCCCCAGAAAATCTATGGTTTGTTAGGGTTTAAGAGAAAAATGCTCATAAGGATGAATTTAGTCTCAATTTGAAGGTGTGGGAGATCAGGCTCCTTGGCTGAGGTCAAATGCTCCCCAATAAAGCAAGTAGGGGCTGATGGTTCTTGACGGTTCCTTGCCTTCCTCTTGTCCTTTTGATCCTGTCTCCCAGATAAATCTGAACCTGTGTGAGAAAGCATGCAAAACCCAAAATAACATCTTCATAACTATGCCAGGCTTGGCAAGGGTCCCCCTCCCACATGTTCAGAGAAGAAGTCTCTCTAAGCTGGAGATTATTTCTATTGTCTGGTTCATATATATGCATCATCCCTCTACGAAGACTTCAAGAAAGCCAGACAGATTTGGTAAAGTTTAGATGACCAACAGATACATAAACACTCAGGTATGCTAAATGATTAACTTGACCTAAATATCCCAGGAAGGAGTGATGATCAAAACATCAGATCGCATGTTGTTTAAATCCACGTTATTGTAGCCCGGATGGCAAGCTGCTTATCGCATAATGTAAGATCACATATTATAAAGAACATATTGAAAGGATATGGCACATTTAACAGCATCAGAGCATTCCATATTAAATTTCAATTAGATCAGGGCTTCTGCTGTCCGAGAATGCCAAGACAGAAAGTTAATGGACTGAGGTAGGAACAAAGGGAACAAGGAGTGCTTAATTACCTTCCAAGCATTTGATTGCACAGTCTACCTATTTACAAGGCTCTCATTGTACAAATGTTGTTAATCCCAATCAAAAAAGGCCACATTTCTCCAGTTGGTAACTACTGTTTGATAATGCGCAAAGTCTGAATTTTCTTCATCGACTCAGAGTTACTCTGGGGCAATGCTGGGTGTCAGAAGGGGAATTTCCAAAAAGCAGAATCAAAAGGGAGCAGGCAAAGTTAGCATCTAATTTTTCTTTTCTTTTCCTATGGCTTTAGTAGCCCAATCCAGCACTTTTTGCTTTGTGTTTTACCAAAAAAAAAGAAAAAAGGTATGTGTAAGCTGCATGTCTGACCTTAACAAGGAACACAAACTTTCTTTCAAAAAACAGTTCATGGCAAAGTTTTTCAAAACACTTTTTCTGCAGTGAAGAGGGTGTTGAGGAATAGTTTCTAATACTGCATGGAAACAATTCAACAATCAAATAATGAAACATTATGAAAACATCTTCAGAGGGGGTGTTCTAAAAAGTTCGAGGGCTGTACTGCCTGTGTTTGTTGCAGGTACACGTCTGTAATTTACATAATTGCCTGCAAAACAGAATGGCTCAGCTTAGAGTGCTGGTAAGGAGGGATGGTTAAAAATATACATTATTAATAAAAAAGGCTCACTGTTCATAAGGGCCAGAGCTCTTGTTTACACCAGCAGGAGAAAGGAAAGCTGAAGCATTATATGCCACTTTGGAGAAAAATGTAATGCCTTTTTCTTGAGCTTGCATCTCTAGCTGTCTCTCTTCTGACTGCTTCACTGTGTGTCACACTGGCCCCTGTTTGAGGAGGGAAGGAAGGAAGGCCATCTGCTACTCGCTCCATACAAAATTCCTACTAACTAGACAAAAGGCACAGCTGCAGACCTGGCCAACAGTAAGCTGCTTCACATCAAGATATCTTATAAATTAACCTAAGAAGTGCAAGCAATAGTTACCCTTCCTTTGGGAGTTTGTAATGTTGGTGAAATTGGAACTCTTTCCTAAGCATTTCAAGAGAGGAGAAGCTAATTTACCAGACTATAGATCAGACGGGCAAAGTGAACTTTAATTTCAGCTCAGACGAGTACCTTATTTTAAAGATGACCTTTTTTTTTTTTTCCCAAGGAAAATATGGTTCAAGTAATCTATCTGTATTGCAGTAAACATCTGAAAGATTGTAACAGAAGAATTTATCATTCAAGTGAAACTGATAGAAATAAATAAAGTGAGTTAATGGGGAAGTGACTAATGGAATGCAGACAACAGGCTTACATTGGAAGAGGCACTGCTGGGCTAGTAGGATGTTATTTCTGGAGTTAATCAAGGATGAGTCTTGATGTAATATCTTTATGAAGAGACTATGGCACAAAGTATAAGAACAGCAAATTTCATCTGTATGAAGACAGAAGTTGGAAGTCTTTGCACACACAAAATAGGATTGGCTCCCTGCACAGAAAAAGCTGCATGAATCCAATAGGTTTGAGAAGTAGCTCAAGGAGTTTAAGATTATAATACATAAGGTAGGAATAAAAACTTCTGCTATAAATTTGGAAGTTCACACTCTTACGATAATGAAGAGAACCTAGAGCTGTGTGACACACAATAACCACAAACCAATAACGTGGCTTGAGAATAGCTGTGAAAAGGGACAAAAGAAATTTCAAAGTATGTTTCAGTTCAAGATTTCCAGAACAGAAAAGGGGTTGTTTTAATGATGTTCTACAAGGCACTAGTCAGATCTCACTTGGAGCAGTTTGTATCATTTTGGTTAACATCCTTCTGAAAGATGAATTCAAACTGACACAAGCTTAAAGGAGGAAAAAATAATAATAAAAAAAAAGAATCTTTCTCCTATGAAGGAAATAAAGAGCTCAGCTTACCAATATAAAGCCTGAGAGATACTAAAACTACTCTATAAAATAGTGCAGAACAGACAGAAAGAAGGGTGAACACTTGTTAAAGGAGGGGATAATGTTTGTGCAAACCCGAATGATTACATCTAACCGTGGATGGAAATTATTGTACTTTCAGATAATCAGAGAAATTAAATCTAATAATGACCTTCTAATAGACTTTTTGTTCCCACTGATTCCATTTTTTTTAAGATGGAGATCGCTAGAGTTATGAAGGAGAAGGTATGATGCTCTACCCACAAGAGCAGGCAAGAACTCCTCTTGGTGGCCTAAGACTCTCTAGGGGTGACCCTGCTTGGCTGCGTTCTGATTTTGATTCTCTCCCTAGCTCTCAGCATCACATCACCCCAACCGGAGATTTGGCTTACCCTGTAAAGAAGATGAATACGTCCATTTCAAAGGCAGTTAAATATGAAGTTTAAGTAACAAGCTTTAAGTAAGAGTGTGGGAGATAACTGGGAGAAGAGCCACAGCAAGCCAAGCCCAAACCTCGTGTTTGAGCTACTGGCAATGACTGCCATTTTGTGTCCAAAGGCACAGAGAGTGCTGTGGCCTAGTCTGTTCCAGGAACAGCAAGTGACCTTTAAAGATCCGCTAGTCATTTGGGGAGGCTTGGGGAGAGCAGGAAATGGAGCTTGGCACTGTGGCACCAAGACTTGAATAGAGCTGCTCAAGAGAGACAATATAAACAACTCTGAGCAAATTGAACCACTATTTTAATCTTTTTAACATTTTAATCACTTCAAAAAATTCCACAGGCACAGATCCAAGCGTGCATTTACAACAGCTCTATTAAACTGATGAAGAAAGAGGAGTTGCTTCATGGATTTGCTTTTCCCACTTAGCACACGATTACTAATACCTGTTGAATGAGCCTTTAGTTAAATCCACAATGTGACATCTAGTTTAAGGTTGTACCTTGCTGAGCATCACACTATGTATGCTTGTCTTTTTGCTGTGATAATGGGGAAGGCAAAACGATATCACATTTTTTACACACAAAACACGGCCCCTCTAATTTTTAAATGAACCTTCCTTCACAATGTCCTATGTGACAAACCTTTTAAAATTGACTTTAGCTCTCCTGTACAATAAACTTTAACAGGGTTTGCTGATCCAGTGCAAGATCAAACACAGAGTACTCTGATCAGAGGCATGTCAAAATATTAAAGAACACAGTGACAGCTTGTACCGCTTTATCAGTTAAAACCACATTATACATCAACCACAACCTGTCTGGCTTGCGCATTTGATTAAGTTTCCTATTCAGCAGTGACTCATTCGTATTCCATGCTTGTCTGAATGACAAATTGAACATTGTGTTGTACTGCTACAAGATGTGTTAATAAACAGTGCTGGAAAGACTTGATCTGAAAGGTGCCGCACCAATGCCACTGCTAGAATAGAGGCTGATCTCAAAGCTGCAAAGCGTTGCTAGCTGCGTTTTGAGCCAGCGGCTCGCACCTACAACCAGAAACCTTCTCAAAAGATTGGCAGAAGTGGTCTGACTATACAGGAGAGCGGAAGGGTGCACACAATACGTTTCTTGAGTACAACGGTGCTACTGCAAGCGTGCTGATCTGCTGAAGACATCCTCCATTCCTCCTAGCTCTTACTGGCTGCAGAGTAAAGCCCCACTCCTCCCTTTTCCCACTCCCTATAAGAAACAAAATACCAAGCTTCATAGCAGACTGGAGTTGGAAAAATTAATTCTCTTTCTCCATCGGACAGAAAGATGGAGTCACCTCCACAGGTGACATATGTCACCTATTTTCTGTGTGGTTTCCTTACATTCCAAATTAAAAAAAAATCCCTAAAAATGAGGCAGCTTCTTAGTGCCAGTGGAAGTGGTGAAAGGTACTCCCCCTGTTCTACCTGCTATGCTATGTGGTTTTGCAACTATGCCACTTTACTCATAGTCACTAACTACACACAGAAAGCAAACTTTTTTTTTAAAGAAGCGTTTATGTAAATATCTACATGGTAAGTAGTTTTATTTTTTATTTCATTTATTTTTGAGAATAATTTTGCTGAACAAAGCCTTGGTTTTGCTCATGAAAAAATTAATACTCTTAAGGTATTTTTTTCTGCTTGGTTATTGCTCAATCACTGTATTCAATCTAGTGTTGCCTTCTTTCCCACATCAAATCTTTCACTTTAACAGGAATTATTTTGAAAATGAATTAGTTAATTTCAGATATATAGATAACAAATGAGATTCAGGTCTTAACTGTAAGAACAAATATATTTTCATCATACTTTCTGATTATTTTAGGTGTTGCAATGCATAAAATGCTTAAATAGCAAAAATGTACTCTTTGTGCACATTGGCCTGCTCACATCGGTTTTTGTTTTGTTTTGTTTTTGTTTTTTAACTTCATAACTCTAGAGGCTAGTGAACTGATCAGTGAAAGAGTGAAGGTAGACACATCACACTGACAACAACAAAGAATGCAGAAGCACTGTTAGCTGCAGAGATGACAGGTTGCTGGAGACAAGGTGGAAAGCAAAAAGCTGTAGCTGCAAGCCTGCTCTCTACCGGTCAGACAGAGATGGGGCAGTGCTGCTCCCAGAGCAATACATGGATGCAAGCACTTGGCAAGAGTCATGGCAATGTTAGCGCGTTATATTGCAGTCGTCTAAGGAGGGGAAAGTGATTGCAAGTCTCAAAACTCTCAAATCCTGACTTTTAATTTTGAGTCTGAAGTACTGAAAACCCACAAACTGAACAAAACATTTCAGGGGAGAAAAAAAAAAAAAGAAAGAAAGAAAAAGGTGTTAGTGTGTCTCATCCAGATCTGTGGGTTTTGTGAATTCTAGAATATGGTATTGGCCTATCACCTGCCTTAATTTAATATCTAGAGGTAAAGAGGATGATAAAAAGTGTTTGCCATGAACCTACTGGCATTTCTGTTAAATCATGCCAAAACAAAATAATGATTAAATATCATGAGTGCAAACACTCATCCTGATCAGGCACATGCAAAATAAATGTTGATTACATGGCATTCCTGGGAAGCAAAAGCTGTAGATGTTGAAGGATTAGCCAGTATTGCTATTTAATAAAGAATTTGAAGTAATTGAGAGCCCCTTTTGCCAAACTATTAACAAAAGGGAAGTCTTCACGTTTAAGTCCTGGCCACCTGACCGAGTCGGTGTGGACAGAGAGGAGTCACGGCCAATTTCCATCATCCTCTTGGGGTTCTAGAACAGAGTGCGGAAACCAGGAGAATAAGGTACCTGCTATGTGGACTGCTGACAGAGGGTCCAGGCTGTGAGAGACTACATTTGCCCCGTGGCTGTTTGCAATGAACAGGGGGTAAAGAAAGAAGAATGTTCAGTCCAGGCAAATAAAGACAAGCTACTGATGAAACTAAATTAAAAGTGCAGCAAAGGAAACATAAAAAAAAAAATTAAAATAATCAAATGAAGTGACCAATACCCATGAACCAAGGAAACTGGCTTTTCTTTGTGCCTAACTGAGTATGGAAATAATTTGAACTAACAGCGAACTTGAAAATAACAGTTTAGTCATTACATTTACAAACAGTAGCTCTGGATTTTTTTTAAAAAAATCATTAGAAATTTAGCTCAAATAATTTTTAATACAAAATAAAAAAATGTAATTGAGTTGAATACGGGCAAATACAGATATTTCAAAACGCAAATGCAGCAAAATTAATATTCTCAAGGAAAAAAGGTCCAACGGCCTCCTCTGACGAGTCTGGCCTCTTCTACACCCCCATCCCCTCCACAATTTTGAAGGCCAAATAACTGTAGGTGCATTCCTGCACTCACAACTATTTGCTGGAATATTTAATGCCGTTAGGTGATTATAATTCTGATTTTATTTTTGGTATTAGTATTTATTTATTTAGCATCAGTATATTTGGCACCAAAATTCTAAACAACATCACTTCAGTCTCCAAAATTGTGGGTGCAAAAACCAGAAGTTTGAAAACCAGACCCATGGAATCATACAACTTATCTATACATTATGGATAAAAATGAAAAAAAGTAGTCACGTACATAAACACTAATAAATTAGAGATAGACAAATGCTTATTAAAATGTTAAGATGAAACCTATCATAATTCTACATACTCTTCAGACAAAGATTTTATGGTAAAATACTTCTCCATTTCCTCTAATAGCCAGGCATCCTCCAGTTACATCTGTGATATCAGAGCTTTTATTAGTTATTTAAGTTTAAATTTAAAAGATAAAAACATTGACCACTGAAATAAAATGTTAAGGTTTATATTCTTTCTCCTTTTGAAAAGCCAGTATTCCTTTACATTCTCATACTAGCATCTAAAAGGAAACTAGTGAATGTAAAAAAATAAAAAAGAAAAAAGAAAATCAATTTCAAGAGCCATAAAATTTATGAAGACAGAACTCAGAATCTTTACAAAAAGTGCAAATGGAAAAAAACACACCAAAACCAACCTGATTGTTTTAAGAACTAAGGAAAAAAAGCAAAGTAATTAACCAATAGAATTGCAGAAAAAGACAAAATAATTGCAGTTCCATTTTGGGCTCAGAGTATGGAAGTGTTAAGTACTAGGCATGTATTGCTACATTTCTTGAATTTTGTGCCAGCGATGTAAATAGACAACTCCAGAGTTGCCATCATAGCCATTGATTAGGTCCTGTGCAACTAGCTGTTTTGAATAATGTTTTATGCCCTTCAGCTCTACTTAGCCATTCATCCAAAGTCTCAACAAGACCATCTGCAACCTTCACCAGAAATGACAGAAAAACCTTATTGAGCTTCTGGATGAAGCAGCTCTGAAGAGAAGGCCAAACAGAAATGGAGGACTGATTATACCAGACAAGACCAGACTTTGGGGTGCTGCCATCACTAGAGCAAAATACAAGAGACACGACATGCCATACCATGGTAAACCAACCACACTGACAGCCCTGGTTTTAGATAGTATTTACCACTTCTGATTTCATGCAGGATGGGATATGCAGCAGGGTTGGGGAAAGCAGCCGTGTTTTGTTCTTGGTTTATGCCATTTCCTTTCCTATTATGTGAGAAGGGGGGCCTTCCAGCTGGCTAGAGCTACTGTAGACATCTACAGCTCCCACCCAGGAGGTGGCAGAAAATATGACATGAAATTACCGTTCTCTGTCTGCTTGGAGTGCTTCTTCCAGATACAGGACTCACTGAGCCCGATGTGTCTAATTCATCAGCAGAGGACCATGAGGACAATTCCTAAAGTTCAGAAGGAATGGAGCTCAGAAATACACCAACTAGCTGTTCAGGTAAGCAAACTAAAAAAAAGTCCTGAGTGAAATCCCAGCAGAATTATTTCCAAAGCAAATTAATATAAATCAGTTAAATTTTGTTACCAAATTTTATAAGACTAAAGCATTACATCTTTTCTCTGCATGCCCTGAATAAAAAGAAAAGCAAACAGGTAGTTAAAACTTAATTGCTTTAGGTGACACTTTTTCCAGCAAAGTCAATAACAGGGGAGAAACGACTTGTTCTTTATTGGCCTTTAATTACAATAAGAGGTTGGTACCACCAAGATTTTACTGAAACAGGCAGCAATTCACCAGAAGGAGAGAAGAGCTGAGTTCTGATGCCTGATGCACTCTGCTAACCTGACTTTAAAAAAAGTTAACTAAAGGAGAACCTTGAAATCTTTACTTTATACCTGTCACTTTGGTGAAGATGTATGCATAACTCCCTCTCAAATACCCAGAGATACATGATAATTTGAAAAGATTTGGAGTACAGCTCAAAGCTCAGAGGGCACTACGACAGATTTGTTAGCCTATCACAGAATTTATTTTATGCCTTTTTATTTTTTCTCCTCTTCGACAGCGTGAGCATTATCTTCCTTTCCAGTGACAACTGACACACTGTAATTTTCAGTACTGCAACTAGAATAATTATCTCATATACTTCGCCAGTCGACTGAATCAGTAATGGCAGGATAAACAAACCAAGATGTTCAATACTTATTGCGACACCAAATACTAAGAAATTACTGGATTAAAAAAAGCCTCCATATCACAAAATAGATGTTTACATTATGAAGTGCAAGATTACTTTATGATATTCAATATTACATGTGTTCCATCTTGATAAGTATTGCAAACAACAGAAACAGTGCAGCCAACAGCACTGATCAGAGAAAGACAGTCAAAACAGTGGGAAATGTGTGCCCAGCAAACAGCAAGGAATAAAGAGACATGACTTACCAGTTGACTACTTGAAATGTCTAGAATTTTCTCTAGGTCTTTAATATGACGCGTGACCTCTTTCAAGAGGACCTTCAGTCTGTTTCCAATGACATGCACCTTTTCTTTGGCTTCAAGACAGTCCTTGCCTTCAGCATTGACTAGCAATTGGCAGGACATGTCTTGCAGTGATGCCACTTTCAGCTGAGACTCCAGCAGTTCGCGTCTGATTTGCTGTTGCCAAGGCAAGCATCAGATTATTTTAATGGAAGTTAAACAAAAAAAAAAACAAACAAAAAAAAAAGGAAAAAAGCTAGAACTTACAAAGCTGGACATTTGAAATTAATGAAATGGAAAGAAAAGAGAAGCAATAAAAATTTCTGCTCTGACAGGAAGATAGACAGCAACCTAGCAGTTGTCTGAGATTTTAAATCACAAGTTATGCTACTAAGGGAATTCAGTAGTGTTCCCCACCAAAGTAAAGTTAGTTACTGACATTGGTCTCACAGTTGTGCGTTGACATGCAATGTACAATGCTAGCCCTCAGGAGAAAGATAAATCTGATGTTTTTCTGATGATGTATTCTGGGAGAGAAGGGTGATTACAGCCCTACCATTAGAAGTCTGTGATGATCCTGCAGCGTTTCCGAGTCCAGGTTTGGATTGATAGGCACAATCTCATTTTTTCTTCTGTCAATATTCTCTAACCAAAGCAGCAAACCATGGCTCATTTCATGGAAATCCTGCAAGTGATGAGTGATTATTTTAATAGCGTAGCAGAAAATTCCAGTCAAATTCAGGTTTTTTAGTTTATTCTATGATAGGTCCTACTGGTTAAATAACATAATTTAGAGAATACTATTCCAGAGATGAAAAATTTAGAAAATCTTGGGTTAGAAATATATGCTTCAGGTATTGCAGGTGTATCTTTCAGAAAACACATGCTGAAGCTGTATTTTGTCTTGTTTGGGCAAGTTTCAGACTGGATAATGAGCACATCAGATAACGATACAGTTTACAATTTCGATATGTGGGATGCTGACAATTTAAAATGAGTGCAACACAGACCTGGCACTGCATTAATGCATCCTGCAATGAGCTGCGCCACTCTTCGATCATGCTGCATACGTGGTCCCAGCGCACATTCATCTGAGACAAGCGCTCTTGAAGCTTCTTGCTCTCTTCGCTGTCAGACTGAGTGAACTCTGAGCTGCACAGATTGATGGATAAGATGATCGCTTTGCGGTTATCAATTGCTTTCTGCAGATCCTTGATGATAAGAGATAATGGGACAGGGGAAGACAGGATGGAAATCGATAAAACATGTGACTTTCAGAAGAACCGAGTAAAGATGGCACCACAAGAATGCAATGATTTGCCATCAGCAACTGCAGAATGGTACTGTACTGTAACAGTCTCTTTACTCTGGATATGAGATTTCTATACTCACTCTGTGACTCTGCAAATGTTCACTCTTTAACATCTACTAAAATTTTACTGTGAGCGTAACTAGAACAAGCCAATTTAACTTGTAAAGTCTTAAAAGCTTGAAGTCATAGTTGAGTTTTAAAGATCTGGCTCATGTTTCAGATATTTTAAAGACAGGGCAGGCCCAACAAAATTTAAAGATATGTAGGACAATTGTACTTTAGCTCACAATAAAACTTTTGCCCTCACTTCTCAGTTTTGCTTATAAACATAAAAACCAACATGTTTTCAAGTGGAAACTGCTGTCAACAGTACTTTAAAATAAAAGCTTTTACTGAGGGAAAAGAAAACATACAAAGAGTATAAACAACTTACTCCAATTTATAGAAACAGGACGTGTATAAAATCTCTGATTTGTTTACATTGGAAGCCACAAAAGAAACCCCACCTCTTTTGGTTTGGAGGGCACTAATAGGCTTTCCAAGAGTGGGTGAGATAAGAACAGCATTCTTATGAAATGCCCCCTTTTCCACCTACTTTACAGCATTTACTTAAAAGCCCCATGTCACAGTGACCTTTGTAGTACTTATGGCAGCTATATTTGGATTCCAGTGAAGATCAGCATTAACATGCTTTAGACGGATCGCTGCCGGAAACAGTCTTTACTATCTGTCCACCTCATTCCTAGAATGGAGCACAGTGCATTTTGACATTGGCTCCCACGTTTTTGTGCCCAAGCTTATAAGATGCTAGTAACTGAATGTGAAGTTATGGACCATCACATTTGCAGATCTTTATAGCTGTAAAATATCCAGGAGAGATCACAAAGGCAGCATTCAGATCCTGATGCATCTGAGATGACAACGGAAGAAACAGGAATGTTGCAGAGCGATACCAAATTTTTCCTATGTTGTACTGGTGACAGCAGTGGGTAGGCTACAACCCCTTTGGGCACTCTCTCCTTCCTCCACACAAAGTAGTATGTCCCAGTGAGGCATTTCTTTTAAAGTACCTATTTTGTTACCGCTTTGACTAGAAGAGATTTCATTTAACTTGGCTTTTTTTTTTTTTCTTTAATGAATTTGGCTGANGCTGATGTCAGGAATTATCTGTACATTCTGGAATTACAGAATTGCCACAGAATTACTATTTCATAAAATTCATTTGGATTATATAAGTAAATGCCATTGGTACACTTTTCTGCCAAAAGGTGATTCATAAAATCACTTTCCCAGTTACTTCAGTTATCAGCAGTAGCCCGCTATGTGTGGAATGGTGCAAACCAGCTGCAACTATTGCAACCTCTTCAATATACCTGTTGTACTCAGGTCTGTTTCCAAGGTAACTCATGGAAAAGAGAAATAAAACTCACTTTCAGTTTTTTAATTCTGTGTTCAATAGTTTGTATGTCAGTGCTGAGATCAAGGCAGCGGAGCTTCTCCAGTTCCTCTTCAGTTTCTCCCAACCAAGCCAAAATGCTATTAAGGTCGGAGTTAAATTGCTGCCATTGCTGAAGGTTCTGCTTCATCCTCAGCTCCTTGCTTAGAGCTTGAGCCTGGATTAATTCCCATCGGTCAATTACACCTGGAATGATAAACACCAAATTCAACAAAAGCAAAAAACAGCAGCCATACACACCACTGCATCAGCTGAATCCTGTGCAGGACAAAAAAGTTCAATAAAAATCAAAAAACCCTAACCCACGAAACACCACACTGAAAACTAAGTTGGATTGAAGAATGTGATGTTAGAGAGAAAGAATGAAGAATCTGGATGATTCTATGCAGCAGACAATTTTACCACTTTCTAATGTCAGAATTCTGTGAACAGAATTAAGTTGATACCCACAGGTCTCTAAAACAGGTTACGCTGGTATAACGACATAATAAATTAGCATAAATGCAAACCAGACAAGGAATCTGAATATGTCTAACTAGCCACACATTTATTATTATTTTCATTGGTATTTGTACCTATAACTTTTTAATATACCTCACTACATTTGCCTAAGCTACTGCTGATGCATTGGATAAATACCTGCACTAAAAAGAAATAAATTAGGGGCTATTTCTTCTTGTTAGTTTTCCTTCTGCAACAGCATAGCAAGATAAATTGTATAATTCCATCAAATTAAAATAAAAAAAAAAACACAAACAAAACCCCCCAAAATAAAATAGACCGCATGGGTAACATATCAAGCTAAGAATGGAGATGTTGCCTTTATACTCTCTGGAACAAATCCATGTTTTTACAATGCAATGCCTCCTGTTCTACAGCTGGTGCTTAAAATTAGTCAGGCGAATAGTTCTACCAGGCGACTATAGATTTTTGTATTGTAGACAGATAATATTAGAAGCAAAAGCTAATATTAGAAGAAATGAATGCTGATTTATGTGTTCATCACAGCAATATAAGAAACCTATTTTCATCAGAAAACATTCAACAAAAATGCATTGCATCCACAGGGACTTTCTTAAAAGCTTAGGGTTATGTCTCATGATATGGAGGAGTTCTTAAAATGCACTCGTATGCTGAATCTCTTTATAAGGCATATACAAGGAATACTTAGTATTCCTTACTATTCCTATGAAGAGATGTTAAACAGAACATGGTAACAGCCACAGCCTTGTAAATATATGTGTCAGTAAATAATAGCAAGTGTTTATTCATAAAAACTTGGCATGTTTGCTACTTTTTGTAATTACTTTACATCAAAGAACTAAACGTTACTTACCAGCTGTTTGTGTTTCAGTACTGTTCAGGTTAATAAGTCCAGATAATTTTTCTTCTTCCTCCTTCAGTTTATATCCAAGCCTTTTTACGGAGTCTATGCTTCCACTGCACTCACCTAGTAGCTTCATCTGTGTTAACAAAAAAATTCCGTCTCAATATGCACTGTACAGGACTAATTGCATGGAAAATGCAAATTACAGTGCAGCTTCCAAAATTTTCCAAAAGTGTCTAAGTCAGTCTAAGTGTGAAGATAAAAATCTATTACTTTAACAAGCTGTCCTAATACTAGCAAACAAATGTATAAGGAGACAACAAAGGCTTAAAGTGTAAGTTCAGACTCAATAGAAATAACTCAGTGCTACTGTGCCAAACTGTGCTGCAGGATGACTTCAGGTGCCGTCTGTTCTAAACGTTAAGACGCTATGGCAAAGACACTGGAAGATGTGATAAAGAAAATAAACATGTGTGGAAACATTACTATGCATCCGAGCAGCTAATCTTTCAATTCTGTCAGTAATAAAATTATTTGAATGATTTAGAGAAAGATTTTTCTTCCAGAAAACCTCTCTGAGAAAGCTTTTTAATCATGGATTCCATATATGCAACCTTGCTGACATGATGTGTGTTTATAATTCATCAGCTAGATAAATACTGTCCATGAAGCTATAAAACCTGCTTTTAAAAGCAGAGGAATTTTAAACAGGGATACCATCATTAGATGGATAAAAACACATGTGAGAAAGTACTTTTGGACATCTGCAAAAATGTAATAGGAAAATAAATTCCTTAGAGTCATGTTCCTGTAATCTTACGCTATTGTAAACACACTAATAACATAAACACCAATAGTGCATGGCTAATGGTAGCAACCATTTGAGTGAGTAAGTTTGAGAAGCAAAATACACGCACATATCCTTTGTAACTGGAATCCAGCTCCGGTCCTGTAGGTGTTTTGCTGCGGATGATGTTTTCTGTTTGCTGTATTTGGAAACGACTGGTGTCTAAGGCCTTGTCCAGCTGTCGGATATGTGCTTCCAGGGCACCAGGTTCTCCTGTACCAAAACCAAAAAAAGTGACCGTCACCCAAGTTTTCCCAAAGGTTTGTTGGTTTTTTTTTTAATCTTTTGCCCAGGCAGAATAAATATCAGGAATACTATCTAGATTAGACAGTGAAGGAGAAATGTGACTGCAGCAGTACGAGTGGTACAATGTTAAAGCAAACGGATAACTAGTTAGAGGGTTAGAGGGTGTTAGTGACCTTCAGAGGACAGATGACCATACCAATGAACATGCTTGCCATAATCATACTATCAAGAAGCCCACAGGTTAAAGCAGGCTTGCAAACTATTCTGAAGTGACTTTTCCCCTCAGAGAATTCCTCACGTCTCTGAAGGCGAAAGTTCTTGGCAAAGCACGCTCTAACCTCCTTGATTTTAGAGAACACCTTGCTCGCTTTCACAAACACTCTGAAATAAAACCTTTTATACTAAACTCCTGATCCAAATCTGTGTTAAAATTTGATTTCTCCTCAATTCTCTTTGTATTACTTCTCTCCAGTAAAAGACAGTGGAATTTCAATCTATGTGAAAGGATCCTATTGGTATACAATTTTGAAGATTAAAAGCAGTACATAAACACTAAGCAATACTGTTATAATTATATTCTCAAGGTCCATAGACTGGATGTCTTGAAGGGCCACAGCAAGTCATCCATGACCGATTTAGGCAACCACACTAAACAGCAAAATTTATAGTATTTTTCCAATTAGGTGTTTGACAAAAATTATGCTTAACAAATCTGCAAGATGGTATTATTCATCCAAGCCGTTTGGAACTCATACCAATGTTTTTGAAGCAGAACTAACTTGAATTTTCCTTATAGAGGTCAGCTGAATTCTGTGATATGAATTAGCTACAGTCAATTCTAATCTGAAGCAGGCTGCAGCCTAGAGGACCACGTGAGATCCCTCTTATCAATATTCTATCATCATGCCTGATTTCCATCTGTTTACAAAGACAGTTTGAATTTATTCATAAAGACACAATTAAAAACATGCATAGAGAAGGGGAGCCTTCTGTCCACCTAATTACAGAAAATGGAGCCTCCTGGATGTTAATCTTTTTTCATACAAAACACAGCCTCACCCCAAATGGACAGAACAAAGTGCTCAATATGCTTTTCCCTCACTACTTTCAAAATTTTCACAGGTTAGAAAACTACACACATTATTCTATATGTACTGCTATCATTTATACTCATAATATTTTTTCCACTAATTTGGGGAAAAAATAAAAATGGACAGCAAACGTGAGGTCTGCGCCACAGATGCTGAGATTTTAAATGTTTGCTATTTCAAATTTGCAAGGAAGTCATTATTTCAAAAGAGGAGAACCGTGAAATCATGAGAGAAGGTATTTGTAAGTGCATCTAATCCCTCTGAGAGATTAATCTAACAAATGAAACTGTAGGTTTAATATTGTGTAAAAATGCAACATGAAAAAAATTCATCTTCCAATATAAAAGACGAAGATAAAGACATTGGACTACAGTACCTCACTTTAGCATTGTTATCAAATGAAACAACAACAACTAACCTAAAAGTTTATATCTAAGTAACAATCCTTAGCTGTGGCTGTGTTAAAAAAATCAGTGCAAAACCCAACAATTAGGTTTTGCTCTGTCTTTTCCTTCTGCCTTAATCTTTGTAGAAACCTCTCTTTTCTCAGAGACAACAAAGTATTAAGTCCTGTTGAGGGACTCCAGAGAATAAAGACCAATCAGAGTAGCCTGCTGATCAGTTTAGTCTAGTTAGCTGAGGTGGGAGGGCCAATACCTCAAACATCATTGTTTCATCCATGCACCTAATAATACCTTTAAGCGCAGTATTAAAGCAGGATACTTCTACGTTAACATGCCAGTGCTGCCATGTAAGAAATATTTATCTTGTAAGTTGCGAAAAGTATAGCAGATGCTAAGAGAAGAGAAAGAAGTTATGCTTGTGCACTGTGGTATTTGCATCTGGCTATGCTTAGTCTTTTTTTGATGCCTACCAGAGATATTTTTGAGTGCGTTTTCTGTGAGTGTTACATAGGCCTCAAGAGTTTCAGGGATCTCTACATCTGAAAAAATAAAAGCACAGTCTAAATTGACAGCTCAGCAATGGCTGTCTCCTTACAGCAGGAGTCCTTTTCATGGGATGGAATATATAAACAGTTCCAATAGCAAACATCCTTTCTGGAGAAGGAAAAAAGATGAAGACTGAAACACAGGGAGCCTGCTACAAAGTCTCTTAATATCCAGGCAAACCTGACTCTTTTCAGAGCACTGACCTGGAAAGCAAAAGACAGCCACAAGATCAGAGTATAATATACCAGTATGTCTTCCCCTACAACTGGCTGCATTTGGATGCTTTCACTAATTAAGATTTATTACACAAAGCACACACACTTAGAAAGGTTTTCCAGCTTCACTGGAGAGCAAGACCCAAGATCAAACCTCAGGCTAAACACTCATTTGCTGGAGTCTTGCCTGGGTAAGGGCTGACTCAAGATTTACTTAAGCACTTGGTGATTTTGTCTGCAGATCTCTCCCACAGCATTTCTTCATCAGTTTGTTCTGCACTTCTTGCCATATCCAGTATAGTTTATTCTAGTCAGGATAACTTAGGATGCATTGCTGTTACAGATGACATATCCCATCTGGCAGGCCACAAGCACAGAGACACAGCCAATTCCCTGTCATATCACATACGCCTTTGCGATTTTCCAAGGCTGTAGTCATCCAGGAATCTCCAATGCTGTGTCTAAGGCCAGGAGGCCACTGGTATCACTTAGGGAAAGCTATTTAAAATCTTCAGGGGCTATTTAAAATACTTTTCCATGAGCATTTTGGCCAAGCAATCACACGGGTAACATTTGCTTCTTTTTACTAGAAGAGAACAGAACACACAATTTGCCATCATACCTGCTATACCAGCTGCTCCTCTCAGATAGAAGTCCTTCTCTTGTCCTCCATCTTCCTCCTCTGAGTGCAGCGCCCGTGAAACGGCCGTCTCCAGGTCTCTGCTAAGGTCGTAGTCATGATCCCACTCCAGGGGAATGGAGTCCACGCTCGCAGGGGTATCTCGCCCTGATCGCTCGCTTCTCACCGGCTGGGAAAGAGGCAGCGAAAGGTTGGAAGAGGGGTGCGGGGAGAGAATGCTGTCCGCAGATTTGTCATGCCAGTGTATGTCAGAAAGATCTGCTGATTCATCCAGATCCACCTCTCTGTCAGAGAGGTCGTGTTCGTCATCTGTCAGCTAGAAGCATAATGCAAACAGAACTGGTCAATGAAATGTGCAGAGGCACTGCATGGTCAGTCTGGGTCAGTGAAATAAAGAAGCATTAGGCAACGGTCACACTGATGGGGTTTCCGTTTTGCATTCTTTTGCACTTGCCCTTCACTATTGTAAGTCGCACTAAAAACCCAAAGCGACAAAACGTTCATAATGCCAGCTTGTTTTAATTACTTAAGGCACCACAAAGTCTCACATCTAGCAAATGTCTCCAGACTTTTTACTGATGCCACTGCAATTCAGACATCAAGTTAAAGAAAACTCTGGAATCAAGTCACAGGAAGCATAAGTGACCTTTATCTTGACTGCTCTCATTATATTCTTTTATATTTTGAAAACTCTGTATTTTGTTCCTTTCCTTCAGTAGGACTTGAGCTACCAAAAATCATTTTGCTCTCATTTATTCAGCTGTGTGTTCAGTTCTGGAGGCAAACTTCTGTCTCTTCTGATGGGGAGAATCATTTTATCGCTGTTGTTTAAACAAAACAGAACCGAATAAGTTGCCACTGAAACTACCTGACAGAGCAGGGAGATTAGCAGTACCACGCTGCTACCTCCATTAATATAGTTTTATAAATCTCCAATTTGCATGGGTTTTCATGATGCTTTACAGAATCTGGTGAGTTTGCTCTCTGGACATGACATGTTTAGTCATATACTGTTTAGTATATAATGAAGGGAGGCAGATGGTCAGGGTTGTAACAAAATTAAACCAGAGGGCTTTTGGAAAGTTACAGAAGTTTCATGTTAGTTCATTTCAACATCTTTCTCTCTCCTCATTCTCACACTTGCAAAATGGCAACAAACCAAACAAGTATGTATCTATGCAAGTACACACAGGAAGGCGGATAAGTTTCTTGTGATAGCGTTCCACACGTCCAAAGACCTCTTGACAGTAACGACGCAGCTCATCTAGTTCTTCTTCAATGACAGCTGCATCCATGGGCTCACTTTTCTCAATGAGTTGCTCACCCTGCACAATTATCTGCTCAATTTTGTTGTTGTTCAGTGAAATTTCTTGCTGGAAAGCCTGCATTAAAAAAAAAAAAAAAGTCCATGCTTTATCAATGAAGTCAACATTATAACAAACTAAATTATTAAGGATACAAGTCTTAGAGTTTTTCAGCAAGAATGGGGTGGGTAACAAACAGGGATCATTCCAAATATTCTGGCATGAGCAACAATGAGCAATTAAATTTAGCATTCCACAGTCTTTATAGCCAAAAACAGTGATACTTCATGGTTTACCATCTCATTCCGCACTTGTTGTATTTGGAAAGAAAGCTCTTCTCTAAACAAGCCATGCCCATGACCAAATGTCTAGAATGAACACAGATGCTAAAGCTAACACACTGGAATTTTGGATAACATGATATTTGATATTTTTTTTCTCCAGATAATGATTTTTTTTTGAGGCAGAAATGCTTGACAATTGCAGTAATTCTTAGATGTCAGCAATAATGGAGACTTGACATTAATAATTATTATCGACATTTCCACTTTTGATCAGGGAATGGAGACTATCACCCTTGTTTTTCCGAAAAGTTTTCACAGCACACAGATATTCCACTCTGCCAGAAAAGTACATATTGAAACCTGATGTAGCCCATAACCTCTGAGGTTGAAGTCTCAGCCTGCAAGTAAGGGACTGTATCAGGCTACATTTTCGCATACAGTTTCTCAAATTCCTTTCCCACCATTAATGTTTTTATCCCTTCTCTCATCCCTCTCCCTGTTACCATTCAACCATTATTTACCTTAAGTTGCTTTATCTTTGCTTGGACATCACACTCTGAGAAATGCTCAATGTTGGTCAGCTGCAGGTCCATCTCTGTTAGCCATACCAGGATGCTGTCACGTGCTGTCTCAAACTCCTCACGCTGGCCAATAAAATGCTGGGGGGGAGAAAATGCAGTGGCATGAAATGACCAAACAACCCAAAAAACCCCAGCAGTAGTGGTTCTCCAAAGAAACAGCTCTCATGCCCTTCAAACCTAACCTAAACTCAGTACACCTCCTTTCGTTTCCTATGTGCTTTCTAAGGTTCCCTTTTCAGTGACATCATCTACAGCTGCAATTAGCTGACCTATGAAAGTTAACTTCTATGAAGGAGATGGTGTTTGAGGTCACCAAGCATCTCCCTACAGACTGCACGCTTAGGTTACCTCAGACAAAGTGACCTGATAAGCTCCCTTCCCCTTCCAAAGGTAGAAATCCCCTCAAAAACAGCGTGCAAATGCATTAAACTGGAACCTTCTGGAGTACCCCTGGTTCATAAGTATAGTAGTGAAACTGAGGGGCTTAAAAATGGAAAAATACTTTTAGCCTGCGCAGGATGGAGGTAACTCGCTTTTGTAAGTTGTCCCATCTCTGGTTCCCTTCATGAACCATCTGCTTGAGGCTGCAGTCAGAGTCAGTGCGGTTCTCTCGGGCCAGGCGGCGATACTGTTTATTGATCAGTTCCAGCTGAGTCAGACTTTCATGCACTTGTCTCTGGAAGGCCTAAAGCAATATGAACAAAAGACACCATCAGATTTTTAATCACTGAAATCAGGATAAGTCTCTCCCTTTATTTTGACCCTACTTCTACACTCTGACCTGTGTTAGCGGATAAATTTCACTAGGGACGCAGGCATCTCCTGAGGGCTATCCTATTGAGCAGCTGCCTTCTGATTAAAATGAGCAAAAAGAAAAGAAAAAAGTTTAAAAAACTGACACTGTTCACTGAATGAGAAATTGCAACATGAATACATGTTACAATGACAAATTCAGCACCAAAAAATAGACTCCCCTTTCTACTCAATCATATGCCTTTGTATCTGAGAACAGAAACACAAACAATAAACATGAAACTTTAAAAAAAAACCAAAAAAAGAACAGAAATCCAAGATTCCTGTGGCTTCACTGGACTTCCTTACACATACTGAATTTGCTGAAGTGCAAACACTGAAGAGATTTGAGCAATTGTTTATTCTGAGTTTTGCCAAAAATAGTGAAAAATGGTACTGAAGGAATTGTCTCTTCATCTTCAGTATACTGGTATACACGTAAGTTTTGTCTTAAAATTTTAATGGGAAGAAAATTTCATGAACATCCATACCAACATGTCTGCATCATGTACTTTCAGTGCTTCCTATACTGTCACAAAAGCCTCAGTTACACAGCTGGGGAGTGGAAACAGTAGGTGGCTTAGCCCATAAGTTTCATGTTGAGACTAGCAATCACAAAGCAAGTTGGGGAAAGCACCTTGTGAGGAGCTGACTGAATTAATCCCTTCAAAAATTAAGAAAAAAATTAAGAAAAAAATAAAGAAAAAATAAAGAAAAAAATTAAGAAAAAAAAAGACAAAATTTTCAAAAAACTGCTCATTTTTATGTTGTCACAAAAACAGAAAAGCAATCAAGAGAAGACTTAAAAACAGAGTCTATACCAGCTCTCTTCTGAATACAAGTAGGTTTTGGCTCCCATCGTAGTTCTACAAATTTGCTCTCTGATATTCCTCATAACGCAAATAGACAGTCAATCTCTCCCAAAACTAGACACCACCGTTACTAAGGACTGAAGAAGTGTGATAGGTAATATACTTCTGTACAGAAGTTTCCATTAAAATCAGCTAACACATGAGACTTCCTAAGCAGTATATACTCTTCATATTGTACCGGTCAGAACTAAAAATGAAATAAGCACATTTCTGCTGTAATACTGGAGACAAAAGTAAAGAAGTTAGTTTGAAAAAAAAGACCAAAGTCTGTAGAGTCCTTTCAATATAACTATTCCCTTCATTTAATGGCCATCAAATTGGGTAGGTGACAACCAACAAGGAACAAACAGGCTTGCAACAGGAGTGAAATGCTCGGTAGAACTGAATTCACTTAAAATGGCACAATGGGGGCAATTCTCATACCAGAGGCAGAAATCTGACTATATTTATTAGGATCATGAAATCCAAAAGTGTGCAGTTGTCATTTCACCTGTTAGCAAGCCTTGTCCAGCAAAAGAACAGCTGTGTATTTGTCTTCCATTTTTTTCGGCTCAGCTACACAAGAATTCATCTGTTGTGTTCCTTCCTGTAACCTCTTTTCATTTCTCAATAAACTACTGGAGAGGAATGAGTTTGATTTTGTACGGTGAAGTCAGTGAGAGTCATCTCTGACCTCTGTGCTCAGGAACTGAAATGTTCTTTACATGGGCTACTGGGCTCTTTTTGGTTTGGCATTTTTTTAAAATTTTTTTTTAATTCAATTGCAGATATGGAGGGGAAAATAAAATTAGAAAAGTTAGTTAAAGCAGAAACCTGCTTCAGTTAATATGTACCCGTGGCTGACTTTATATTGACTTCACAGTGAATTTGCTGAATTCCGCTGAATTTGAATGCCACATTTGTTGCTTGCATTCCTGCTTTTTGGTAGGTGTAGAAACTAGATGCTCAGAAAAAAAAAAAAAAAAGAGGAAAAAAAAAAAGAGAAAGAACAAAACTGTAGGGAAAGCAGGCTTTCAGAGAAGCTGCGAAACTGTTCTCTTCCCAGCTAGTTCCTGCTGACACTCTGTATACAGTAAAAATTCCACAAGTCTGCAGGAGAGGGAAGGTCACCCTAAAGGCTGAGGTTCAATGAAACTGATTTTTACAGCTGATCTGACTTTGCCCAAAGTCTAAGACAGCCAAGATATTTTTGGTACTGTTTCTCATACAGAGACTTGCTAAACAAGAGATTTAGATCTGAATAAAGGGACAATGGGAAGCAGGTCTGAGACAGAGTACTTGTATCCAGGAGGCAAACATCTTTATACTATGGCAACCTACCTCACCATAATCAAGTCCGGAAGAGTTTAATAACAAAATCTGGCCAGTACATTCAGAAACGTGAATGTCAATTATAAAACTTGAATTAGCATTTCACAGTTTATGTTTTTGAATTAATTGTTAAACCAAAAAGTATTAACTGGTCTTAGACGTTGTTGAAAATGTGCATTTCTTTGCAGCAAATACTTTACAGCACCTGAGTGTTTACAGAATTACCTAAACAATTCGTTCTCTTTCTTCAGAATTATTTTTCTCTCTCATCTTGATATAGTCCTTGCAAATATGAAACCGAGCAAGAGGTTTTCACTTGTGACGAGCCACACGACATGTGTGGGTGCTTTACACACAGGTATACACACTCCATTGTAATTATGAGACAAGTCATCATCACATTGTAGTGGACACAACAGAGTTATGTAACAAGCTCTTAAACATCAGCTGAGTGACAGCTTGTCAGTTTTGAAGCATGCACTTAACTTTTAAGTCTCGGGGGACACCATGTGGACATATAACAATACTTGCACAAACATGAATTTCAGGTAGAAGGATCAAAAATGGGGATATTGTACATTGTATGAAACGGGAAAATGCTCAGAGGGCTGGTTTCAGAGAGTTTCAGAAAGGAGGGATAAAAATCAAAGCAAAAGCTAAAACATGCAGCACACATTTGAAGAGGTCCTTGGTGAAGGAAGATTTATGAATGCTCTGGAGCACCTACTGACTGGACATATTAAAAAGTGACAGAAATAAAAAGGGTGAGAAATCTAACTTTGGTGAACAAAGAGCAAGTGAGAGTGGATTGATGTATTAGCATTTTCAGTTCCCACCTTTCGTTGTTTTTTCATCCTAGAAACCCGCCACTGAAGGCAGCTACAAAATCATCAACTCCACTATATTAATACAGTGTCTCTGCTGAGTGACTTGTGTATGGGAAGGAAGAACACCAGCTGGCTGCTGTAATATGATCAGTAGATATTAAATTTCGACTATTATAAATCACCTCAAATTTCTTCAGTTCTTCCTTAGCAACCGTGTAAAGCACACCAGAGGAGCTTGGAAAAGCAGCTGTCCTCTCCGAGATTTTTAGCCAGTCTTCAAATCTAGAGTAGTCATCCAAAAACTTTTGCCATAGCCGCCACGTCTCTTCAATTCTGTAATAGATAATTGAAAATTAGGGAAAGCTCAGACTGAAGGCCAGCTGATCTACAGAACTTTAACTAATCACCTACAAAAGCAAACTAGCATTGCACCAGACAATAACTGGCTCTTAATCTAACTCAGAGAGTCAGGCTGATAAACACAGCACAGGGAAGGCTGGCTCATTCCAGACTGAGCTAGAATAAGATGATGGCTTTTTTTTTTTTTTCTTAACACATCTAATTTTGGAATCAGTATAAAAAGAAAGTTATAAATATGCAATAGGAGCTCTAAAAATCTGAGCACATGCTAAATAACTTCTGAAATACAGTCCCAGTGTAGGTACCTAAGCCAGTATTTTAGAAATTCCACATTACCTTCAACTGCAGAACTTTTTCTTACAGAATGCTAAACATGTTGCTGCATATATTTTAAAGTTCTCAGTCATTATTTGGCATTGCAAAGGGACATGAAAAATTTTTTTTTTGGGACTCACCAACAAGTGGTAAAATGCTATCTCTCAATATACAGCGTAAACATATTTTTATTTAAAAAAAAAAAGTTTAAAGTTATTCCAATGTTAAAAAAAAACAATTTGACTTCAATTGAATATGTAAAAATAGTGGCTGACTCTTGATCCTAAAATCAAATTGTCTGATACTGAGACTATAAAATCCCAAGAACTTCAACACCACTTGATTCAAAATAACAAGATCTTTTTTGGAGACAGGTTATATTACAGCAGAACTTTGTCTGTTTTTACATAGAGAACACATATTTCCCAAATCTTAGATATGCAGGTCTGAAAAGACCTGATCCATGTAAAATATATGCTTTGTTGAAGATATGCTGTTTAACCTGAAGTATGACATCTGGAAAGTTGCTTTTGAATAGGAATAACAGTTTCTAGTACAATAAAGATCCTAAATACTGATAGCTCAGTGAACTTACTGGTACAAATCTACAAATAGCATAATATGTACATTGCAAGAAAGTAAAATAGAGTTCAATGCATTGTTCCACATTAACTTAAAATAGTTCTGACTTAATTTGCTGGACACAAAGGTATGAAGAGCCTGTATATTTTCAAGACAGACTGTGTCAAAGATAGAACTTAGAAGCTGTATTTATATATGTATATACACACACACTACACAAGAATTAACACGGCAATAGTATAAAATTACTTAAGGACAGAAATCTGTGGATGTAGAGTATCACAGCTTAAAAGCAACAAAATTTTTCAATAAAATAAGGAAAACCTTTACTAAATTAAGAATATCCCACAAAACCACAGATTGTATAAAGCTCAATTCAGCATTTTGTAAAGTCCTAAACTTTACCTAGAGTTCTTGATATGACTGTGTAAACATCACAGAAATCAGATTCATAACTTAAAAAACATACAGAAAAGATCTTCATAGATACAGGATTTCAAGCAATTAAACATGTACTATTACTGGCCAGCACACAGTATATAGCATTGGTCTGATACGGCCTACATCATTATGGCTATCCAAATCACCCATGCTATCCTAGATGGGAATAGAAAACAATGAATCTTCTGGATATCATGGGCACGCAGTGTACAGATGGTCTAAGCATGTGCAGTAAACCAGATCACACCTCAGGTGCACGGGCACTACGGCCCACACTTGCTCAGCAATGCTAAGTGGGCAGATGAGGAAATTCCAGGTGAGCTTTCAGTCTTAAAATTCTTCTAAATAAATAAAATCAGACATAAGAGAAACCATTGAGGAACATTAGGTGCACGAAAACCCTAACACCTGGAATAACATTCCACCCATTTGATAACTAGTTTCCCCAACAATGTCAGTAGTTCTAGGGTAAAATTAAGTGTTACAAATCTCCCTTTTAGGTCATCTTTTCTAAATCTCCTGGAGTCACTGCTGTCATCTAAGCTTTCTCTAGTTTCTGTTTCATCATTTCCATGAAGCACGGGAAATAAGACATCATTCCACCAAAGACCTTGTGAGCAAAGCTTTATAATTCATACCTGTACAATGTATAAAGGCACATACAAACACAACCTGAATTTTCTTTTTTTTCCCCCACAAGATAACAGCTATTGGCTTGTATTCAGTGTATGATCTTTTCCTGACCCCTACACCCTTTTCTTCAGTACTGCAACCCTATAACATACATCCCATCCTGTATTTGTGCCTGTGGAAGGAAATAATAATTTGTAGGCATTTTAGACTTACTTAAGTCGCCTTTCCATTGACATTGCACAAATGTTCCTCCACCTTCTGTCCAGATTGCGAGTAGCCTGCTGGATAGAGTCACACTCTGCTTCTGTGGCACAAGCGTCGCAGTCATGAAGAAGCACTTCACACAGATTGAGAACAGATGCCACTCCAGTGCTGTGTTTCTCTATGTCCCTCTGAAGTTCCTGCAGGTGAAGAAACTAATTCTTAGGAGAAATTGGAAAACATGCATAAATACAAATGCATTTCTCTTCTACTCATTAAAAAAAATTAATAAGCTTGCAAACAGGAGAAAAACATCCAAGGAATACCTATTAAGAGCCTGCATCTGCGCAAGTGGTGTTGCAATGTTATCAATGAGGCCAGGAGAACCTGGCAGCATGCACAGCTCTCCCAGGGACTACAAACACCAAACCATCACCTGGGACAAACTGCCAGAGCTCTGCATGCTCAGCTGAGCATCCTTCACATACATTTAATCAACATCACCAATAAATGGTTGAGTTATTCCCAGCCCTTTCTCATTATCACAGAGAACATAAAGCAGAAGTTAGTAAGAGAAGTGTGACAAGAAAATATGTTCTTATCTACTGTGAGGGTTTGGTGGAGGTACCCTTTGTGAATCTACTCTTCCCCAGGTGAGCTAGCTGCAAAGTGGCCTGTTTGACATGGATAGCAATATGATGTTCTGAAAACACCTTCCAGGAAGAAATGAGATCTCAATGTAGACTCTAAAAACTTCAGCAAATTCGAAATGAAGCAAGGTCAACTTCTATCAACTATCTGATTTGGTTGTTTGTGATAACCGGGGTGGGACTCAATGAGGTAATCTGTTTAGTCTTTTCATCTGTGAAACAGAAGACTATGTTGTGAACATCTACATGAGACCATCAAGTGGAAAATCAGTTTTCTTCCTCAGCACTGGCCCTTTCACTTTGACCTGCCTGGAAAATACTCTTTCATTGTGATGCCCAAGTGCTTATTCTTCTTTCTACCCACCCTGAAATGTTACATAAGGGTGGATACTATAAACAGATGCAATACTCTGTGAAACACATACTCCAGACAGCTATGAGACTTGAGGTTAAGCAAGTTCAGGTAACACAATCTCCTTTCTGCTCTTTTGGAGTACAGCAGTAGTGAGAACTGCCAGTTGGTGATCCTGAGGATTCCTAAGGTTTAAACTTTTTTATTTACCTAAAGAATCTTTTTACAAGCAATGTCTACACTGATTTTTCTCCATAGCCTTATAGTTCTTTGCCAGATTTTAAAATTTTCTATGCTTATTAGAGAACATTTAGACTTTGGGTTAGTTCACAAAGGAGCATCACTTTTATGCACTGCTGTCACCCACATACATTTTTTTTTTCCTTTATCAGCCCAAAAGCAAACACCATTTTTATCACATTTCAAGTGGTTTCAGATTGACAAAGTAAACAAACAAGTAATCCTTGAAATACAGTTTGGGACCCTAGGAAAACACTGCAGTGACATCACCCTACCTTCCCCAGGATATCCCGCTTCAACTGTACCTTAAAATTCACTATAAAGACCAGCAATCAGCAAAGCTGATTCTTGACTGAAGTAGATGCTGAGTCATAGATAATGGAGTTACAGAGATTGAATTTGGCCCTCCTCTTTCACAGCATAATATTTTTAATGTAATTTTGTATATCAACAACTGGTAGCAGTCCGAGCAGGGAAGACAACATGACTTCAGTGGAAGATCAAACATGGAAAACAACAAAAGATCACTAACAGAAGAAGAAAGAGGGATGCAAATACTTGAGACAATGGCCAGTGTACTGGCTTTCTGAGATGCAGTGGATAGTGATAGAGCCTCCGCTAATAAAAATACTGGTTGCTATACATTGAAGGTGAGTGGTTTTTTAAAAATCATTATTATAACCATGGCCTGCAGTGTTATCAAATCAAATCATCACATAGTTTTCAAACATGGCATCCTCCCAGGACAAGATTCACCTCTATTTCTCCCCTTTGGAGTTCAAATTAAACCACTTGCGTGTCTACAGAATATCACTGCACACTGTCACTGCATGGGGATCACCACAAGGAAACAGCAGAAGACAGAGATACACCAGTCTCTGTGCCCAGAATAAGCCCCATAAGAAGTGGTTGTGACAAACTGCGGGATGCCTGCATAGGGATGCTAGTAAAAATCTCAAGTATCTACTTTGTTGACAGCAAAGTTTAGCCCTGCTCAGCACTTTATTGTCTCAGAAACACCACTCATTAGTGACGCTTGTGTGTTATAAATTTTTATCCCTATGTAAATCACATATAGAATACTAACCAGCAATTCTGCACAGCTATATAGCAAATCAGTTGGGGAGCCAGCAAAAACTCTGAGGGGGTTCTTGGGTCTCAGTCCCACACTCAGATTAAAAGAGCAAAATGTCAGTTTGTACACTTCATAAATTAATTACCCCCAAAACATTCTGGCACTCCTTTTCCCATGCATTTCTTTCTCCTGGAGAAAGGACTCAGGAGAGCATCTAACTCATCTCCAGTGAGGCATGAGAAAGGTATTTTTGCTAATAAATAACCAAGAGAAACACAGCAGAACAACAGAGTCCCCCCCAGCAATGTACTTCCAGGTAATACTGCACTGCGCAGTGAAGTGGAACAGGAAAGAGAAAGTATAGTAAATCTTCTTAGGAGTAATATTAGTTTTAATGAAAAAAACCAGTTGATTTAACATTTTTTTCTGCCAGTTCCAGTGTTGACTATTTTGTTCTAGCACTGCATAAAGGCTTTTTGTGCTATAAACCAACCAATTTTAACTTTACATATATAGCTCATGCATTTTTGCGTGCAAAGTGATTCTCAAACAAGCTGCAAAATAAAACCGAGTTAGAAAGGTTGCTAAAAAATAGTCATTTTCAAGCATGTGCAAAATTTGCAAGGTCTAATAGGTGTCAGTTTTGCCTCTGGGAACAGACAATTCAAACAAACAAAAACCACAAACCCCAAAGGAAAAACAATTGCAATAACTCCTTCAGGTTACATCTCTTGATGCCTTACCTTTCTTGAAAAGGTCAATCAGCTCCTGGTGGATTCGATGTCAAAGCCAGCAGAAGGCTCTATGAGTGACACAGTAAGTACCACTTGCCTTGATATTTAAACACTTTGTCTCACGCCCTCTCAGCATTGAGCCAGGTATGGGCAGCCCACAGACACTCTACCTTGGTTCTCCCCATGTCATCGTGCACCTGATAAGTGTATTGTATTTTACCTGCTGTTCATTTAGCTTCCTTTGTATCTCCTCAGAGTTACAAGTTTCATAGACGATAGGTTTGGACAGCTCTGACTCAATGTGGGCAAGCCAAGATCTCAGGCTACTCATGTTTTTATCCAGCTGCTGCACTGCAACGAGGGTCTCCTTCAACTTCTTTACCCTGTAAAGAAAAAGAAACGGCAGCATAAGTACACCCCGAAGGAGAATTTCCACAGTACGCGTTTCAGAAAGTTTTCAGAGAAACTTAACTTAGATGGCAAGTTCTGTTCTGAAGTTTGCCTTTATTATGTACCAGAAGTATATTATATGTGCAAATAGTCCTGCATTCATAGGTTCCAGTTAAGAAAAATTAAGAGCTTACTAATGCCAGACAACATTGTCAAAGCTTCTCTACCTTACCCATTTAACCAGTAGTAGTGGTGGAGTGCACTGAGTGCATAGGCCTTTTTCACCCCGGTGATTTCTAAACATTGAACTACGTATCATAGAATGATTTGGGTTGGAAGGGACCTTTAAAGACCACCTAGTCCGACCCCCCTGCAATGAGCAGGGAAATCTTCAGCTAGATCAGGTTGCTCAGGGCCCCATCAAACCCGACCTTGAATGTTTCCAGGGATGGTACATCCACAACTTCTCCAGGCAACCTGCTCCAGTGAAGACTTGTCCTTGAATAAATGAGTTTTAGAGAGAGAAATCCAGCTGAGAACTTAGTAAGAATTCCTGAATCCCAAGGGCTGCTTTGAGTTGTTCTTGGTCTTAATGGACTACTTCAGATTTAAACAGATGAAATTGGAATGTAACTGCATGGTGATTTCTAAGTATTATTATTCTTGAGACCCTGACCATATAACAGCAATGGCCAGGAAAAATTAAATAGTGGGATTTTTTTATTCAAGGCAACATTAGGTTTAGAGAGTGAGGAAGACTTGACTAAACCTTCATCCTATCTTGATATTTTTTTCTTCATCCTGTTTCAACTACAAAAATGTTTGTCAGTAATTCCCTCCTTCCTATCCCCATGTTACATAACATACATTAGTGGGTTCTGAAATTGTTTCTAAGCTTGCTTTTTTTTTTCCATTTATGTAGTACCACAAGCAATTTTGAGTAACATTCCCTTTTATGCTCCTATTGCTCTCCCACTTCAGTGTTTCAATATCAGAAAGCTTTAAGAGATGAGTGCAGCTGGGAATAGACTGACTAAATCGGGTTGAAAAATACAAGATTGCCAGGTTCGTCAAACAAACAAAATGCCACCTGACTATCCTATAATTCAAGCAGAGCAATTCACATTCTTTCCATAACACTAACCAGCAAATTTATCAAGTGTTTCCATATTTAAAGCAGCTGACCATTAAGAGTCTAATTAAGAGTCTAAAAGGACCTCCAGCTCCTTTTCTTACCAAAGAGAAATGCAGAGATCTTAATGTCAACTTAAAAAACTTAGAAGTTAAATCTTTCAAATTTTTGTCTCCTTCTAGCCCTCTTTTTAGATCACAGATGGTCAAACTGTGGCTCTAGCACCAAACACGCTTAAAAACAGTTCGAATGCATCTTCCTTGCCAGAGCCTCATGACCAACAGCTGCAGGGTTGCTATCTGAAAAAACACCTCGGCAACTGGAAAAAATTTGGGTAATGTGAAAGTCTGGCTATGAAGGGATTGAAGTCAACACAATCATGCTTAAAGACTGCCCCCGTCCCCATCATCAGGTTATCCCGAAACACAGCTATGTGTTTATCCTTGGAGAGATACAGCAGAGCAACCGATGCCTGGGGGCATTATCTCCTCATCACCTATGGTTGTACATACAGTGCTTTGTGATTTTGGACCAATTGAAACTTGCTCATAGGGTGAGCAAGAAGATTGGTTATCACTCTTCTGGAACTCACATACAACTTTTCAGTCTCTGAGATTAATTAAGAGGAGCGAAATCCTGCCCATTTTCTGCTTAGGTTTTCTAGGCTGGATGCCGCTGATCCTTTGCAGGCACGCTGGACTGGGAAAGGGAACAATGAGTCACGTCAGCCCTGTGCAGAAGCAATGCCACTATCATTTGCAAGCCCAAGCTGTGGACCAGGCTTTTCTCGTTTGCAATTGTATAGTACCTTCACCTCTGTGCTGGATTTTATGTACATTTTGCCTGCAACACCTGATAAAGGGCCCATCATTTAGAAAGTGCCCTCTTTGTGTCAGGCAGACTGCATGGGAATACATCCCTGCCAGAGCGAAAACCAACCTCATCCCAAACAGAGTTATTTTCAGTCACACGACCTAAGTTACTTCAGAGAAAAAGAAAAAAAGCACGACATACTAAAAAACCACCCTAACCAAAACCTAGTGCTAAACTGCCCTCCCACCAAACTGTTGCAATTCTCTGCACCTAAATCCCATAAGNTCCCTTCCAGCTCCCCACTACATTTACTGTTAACATTGTTCTTTTTTTGTACCGAGTCTAATGTAACAGGTTCCTTGCCCATGGTACAAATAGAAGCAAATAAACAAGTGCTTCTTGGAGTATGCTGAGCTTACTTTTTTTTGACTGAACTGCAATACAGTGTTGTGCCTCTAGCTACTCTGAAAACATATCTGCAAACAAATAAGAGATATAATCCATGATGTCTAAGAGTTTTCCTTCTGAATTTTAGCAGGCAAGATGCCTATGCTCTTCACCTCACCGAATACTGTGCCTGCGTACAAATAATTACATAATTTGTGTGCAAGAAAAATGTCCCTCTTAAAAACGTAAAAGCTCAAAATGCTGTCTTTCCATGCTAATGACGGGGCCTGAAAGCTAATGAAACTAAAAGCTCTGCTTAGAGACAAAGGTGAAATTTATAAACCATTCAAGTATATGGGATCCCTAGCCAACTGTAATTTTGACCTTTTGAGATTTCATTTACAAGATTATGTTTAAACAGTTAATTATTCCAATAATCATCTCATGCTTTTGTTGCAGCACTATGCACGTTACTGCAAGAGACTTGAGAGAACTCCTCTCCTTGATAATGAAGATTCTGCATTGAAATCAAAAGGCTGGACCCATCACACAGTTGTTTTAGAGGCTGTTTTTTATATAACACACACACACATCAGTCTTACTTCATTTTACAAATACTTAAGACTCTCAGAAAGAAAAATAATGCAGAATTCAATCGTTTGTTTTTATGGTTTACTGACAAAAACTCATAGGAAACTTTGAATGGGCTTATCATGCTTATGTTTCCATGTTCCAACTACTTTACCTCAGTTTCCCCAAGAAAGTAATAACTTTAAAATGTCTATTATACATTAAGAAAAGGCAGTGGGAGAATAACTTTGAGCTGAAATTAAGCACAAATACCTTTAATTCAACTAGTGCTAAATTAGACAGCCTTAGATTCCACTTAAAAAGGAAAACCCCTGTAAATACATAACAATACATCATACAGAACTCATAGCTACAGCATTAGTCATTTAGACAGCTGGTTACTAATATTAAACTTTAAAAGCAACACACAAAAAGTCAGTAAGAGCATGTTCTATGAAACAGTGAAAAATTTTGCACTGTTAAAATCATTTTTTAAAAAATCAGTTTAAAAATAATATTTTTATGATTAAAAAAAGCTTTATTGTCCAAAGTACAGTAGTACTGCATACCAGGACAGTAGTACCGCCAGTTACATTTGCTCTTCAGATCGCAGTTGCCTCATTCAAAGAGTAAATTTCTAGAACTCTGAGCAACAACAACAAAACTTCTAGAAAAGATAATGGGAAGAGGGGAAAAAGAGAAGCTGAATCAAAAATCCAAGACGATGAAGGCTGAGTTCAAGCATTACATGCAGTTACAAAAAAGTCATTAGTATGTACAGGAGAGACGAGCTTTGAGAAGTTAAGTCTGAAATACTTTCTTTACAGCCTCTCTCCTTCTCTGCCTTTCGCTCGTAGCCATGCCCCTTTGATGACACAAACAGTGAGCAGACAAATACAAAGTCTGCTTTCTCTCATGTGCGTGCATGCTCTTGTATTTAAAAACAGCAGTAAAACCAGTCTACAGTTTCTTTCAGACAGCTGAGAGATTTTACTAGTTCTAAGTACGCATCAGTAACAAAAAAATATTCTGGGATCCAAAAGCACTAGCTGTAAAATAAAGTATGCTGTTATCACTGTCAACTATTTTTAAACTGATCAGGAAACAGTAATTTCTAGCTAAGGTAGTGATTTCTACATATCAATATTTCAATTAGTTACCCAGCAACCCAAGACTTCAGAAAGAACCGTATCAATCAAAAGCAAACAAAAATAGCTGCCTGCCTTGTGATATCACAATTACAGTCTGGGAGATCTGAATCCACACTGCCGTCCTCCGCCATCCTCACAGCATGCAAGTCCTCCGCCACCACCATGAAATTTTCCAGCATTAAAAAGAAGAACTTCCACTCCAAAAGCCTGCAAACACTATGCTTTAGGCGGGGGGAGGAAAAGGGACACACTTCTCTTTGCGGGTGAGTACTGTACAGAAAATGTTGCACGCCAAACAAATGTTAGCAGCCGTTGCCTGATAACATGAGACTGAATGGTGACAAGTGGTCATGTTTCTAAATAAAACTTGCATTCATCACCATGTGCCAGACTCGATCTCCGGGAATGTGGACCATCAGTGCTAGGGGAAGGGATGAAAACACATACAACAAAGCCTGCTTTGCAAAGCCTGAGCAGTTGCAGCAATAGCACTGCTTCCTGGCTGTGAACATCTGTAACATTTTTTTCACCGGGCTGACATATCAGAAAAATTCATCTGAAAGGATGAAAATGTTCTAGGAGGACAGAAACAGAAGTCTCCAATGCAGAGGCACAGCTACCTGTAGCTGCCTCTTCTGCAGTTACAGACCTCCTCAGAATTGAGAGGCAATTAAAAAAAGTGGGTAAGGACACAGAATGTGAGAAAGAAAGAAAGAGGCTTTTACAGGCAAATGGAGAAGTTCCACTGCACGGTGTAAAAATCAACAGGTAAAGATCCAGACTGAACTCATGTTACTATTCTATATTACTGAAGCATTTTCATAGAGCATTTTCTATTCATTCACAGCTGTAGGAAACAAACCACTAAGAAAAATGCTCCAGGCAAGGGATGACTGTAGCTTTGCAGAAAAGCGTGCAGTATCTAATAATTTATTAATGCTGTCAGGGATCCAGAATATGAAAAGATGTGTTTTATTCTCAACACCAGAACAATTAATCTGCAGCCAAAAATCAAATTATAGGATGCATTCCAAACTCCAAAATGTCATAACAGGAACACACCCCAATACATAACAAAATATTCTAAAGAGCTCTAAAGAGCCTCTGGAGCCTTCTAAAAATTATCTTGAAGGATGCAAATCCTTTTGTCCAGTGGAAATTAGCCATCAATATAAGTACTTTGTACATACATTAATCAACAACTTGGGCTTTCACTGCTATCAGCCTAAGAGCTACAGCTGAACTAGCAAGATTTCCACAACCTAGCACCAAACCTCTCCACCATTTACTTGGCAACTTCAGCAACGCAATGTTCAAACTTTGCAGAGTTTTTTTCACTTCAGTAAGTACTGGAATGGAAAGGGTGGTACTTTTAATTGCATACAATAGTGCTGAGCACACTAGTTGAGGAGGCTAAGTTGAAATGATCTGGAAATAAAAGTAAATAAATATTTTACATAAATTTGTTTAGCACTAGGACTTGAGACCCTCCTTCATGATAACAGAATGAGAAAGTTTAAGTGTTTTTGCAGTTTATATCTCCTTACCCCAAGAAAGATACAGAATCCTGAACCCTTACCTGTCCCTATAGGGGACACTAAGCTCTCATACTGAATAGACAAAACAAATCTTTTAAAGATGCGTTTTGCAGTTTCTGAATGCAATCACTTTTCACTGGAAGCTTCCTGAAGGTATTATTTGAACATTTGTCTGAGTACATGTTTCAGAAGACAAACACAAAAATACAGTAAATATACTTTATGTTCAACAACTGGTGATGTATCACATCCTCTGAAGCCAGCAGGCTCCTCGACCGTAATGCACCACATCCTGACTTAATTATTCTGTAAGAAATATACAGTGTTCATTACTTTGAAATGAACCACTAAAAAAGGAGCTGGAGCCACCAGAATGCTTCTGCTTACATAAAATTTACTGCTCCCATGCTTACAGGTTTCAGAGCAGGAATGCAGTAAAACCATATGAAAAAAGAACGGATGAAAAAAGACGACAAAAGTAAACAAATCCTTTTGCTGCTAACAGGAATAAAGTATTACTAATTCATATGTCCTTACGTCACAGATGTGTAAAATATAAAGTATATGTACATTTTATGAAGTGCAAAATTGTGACTAAATTATTGCCAGTAATGGGAGGGAAGCTGTAGCACAACTCAACAGAAAGTATTTAAGTTATGCAAATTGCTGTTATTTATTTTTGCCCTTGAGTAAAAAGAATCTTTAAGCCCAATGTGCATATGTCTACCTGCAGTTACTCTTCTCCATCAGTGAAAAACTAATCAGGCAGAAAAACTAAGACTTAAGTTTTGGAACAGCTCTTCTCGAAATCCAAAACTGCAAATGCACTGTTTCAATTCCTCTGCCATGAATTTTTTTAAAAACTACATTTGCACCCAGTTCTAAGCACCCATCTGAAGTAAGATGGTACTGGAGCAACACTCACTAAATCTGACTGCGACAGATCCTATGTCATTCTAGCAGATCATGCTTTCAATTGAATCTTCTAGAAGAAATGATGTCAGGTACTATAAAGTAACACAGGAAGGTAAATTTCACAGAAATGTGTTGATGGTTAAGAATAAACTCATTTCACAGTTCATGATGAAAAGGCAGACAATAAAAAGATTTTAAATTCATGACATCCAGCAAATTAATCTGTCCCACATAGCACTTAGAAACAAAAGAACTGTTTTACCTGGCTGCAATAAGATCTAGAAGATGTTGCCACCTGTCATTGATCTTGCCAAGTTTGTACTCAATCTCTGATGCTTTGCTCTCATGGCTGGCTTTCGCAAGTCGCTCTCCCATTTGCTGGAGCTGGATTTTGTTCTTCTGGGCTACAGCAATTTCCTCTTGATAATCCTGAACAGTGAAGAGCAATCAGAAGTCAGGGTACTTATTCTGAATACACTCTGCTCTACACTACTAAACGAACCATGCAAAAATGCACATGAATGTTGTTTTTTTGGTGATCAGTACAGCGGAGAGACAAACTCTTAAATATTAGATGTACATCCACAAACAACTTTATCAGAAGAATGAAAAAAAAAAACCAAAATACCTTCTAGAAATATATCTGCTATAGTTTAACTTATTACAGGCAATTCTGATTGGACATTTAGTAAAGCATTCAGATGCCTTTGACTTTGCATTCAGTCAATTTTCTGGTATCCTGGAAGGTCCTACCTCAATGGAGAAGGAAAATGCTCCATAGTGAGAGAAGAATACAAACACACAGTCTTACTGGAACTTACAAACATCAGTGTAAGGTAAAAGCTTCACTTCAGCTTAGTCAGTATCCTCTTTGCAACACAAAATAAGTAAGCAGTTAAAGAACAGTATGTAAGTGTACATGCACTGCACTATACCTTTTTAAGTTTCTCAATCATTTCTTCTATGAGGATGTCGCCATTTTGAGAAACCTTACTTTCCATTTGTGTCAGCCACTCACAGAGCTCCTTGTTCTTCTCACTGAAGACAGCCCACTCATTCAGTCTCTCACTAACTTGTTGTCGACGTAAGGAGACCTTAAAACATTTGCAGAAAGTAAATAAAAACAAAATAGTGAACGCATTTAAGAGATGCTTGGAACACTTTGTACCTCATTGTGAACTCCGCTGGCCCTGCAAAAGTGTCCCAGCTACTTACTTGCCATTAAAATGAACTAGAGCTGAACTGCAGAAATCTTTGTGTGACTTTCCGTAAGTTTAGAGGTAAATGTTAATCTTGGGTTTCCTGTTAGCTACGTCCTATGCATAGAGAGAGGCACCCAAGTGTTACGCTCAGTAGCCTGTCAATATCTTGTTTTATAATGTCTCTAACCCAAAGATTTCATTAGAAGATAAAAAATCAACTTTCTCATAATTTTTGCTCACTTACAAAATGTTATAAAGTATGTTAATAGTTTCTTTTTAGTCTAACAGATTAAATAAAAAAGGAAGATATGAATGCTTGACAAAAGCAAAAAAATAAAATAAAATATATACATAGCATAGGCCAAATTCCAAAAGACTGTGTAATTTGTACATGAGCATGATTTGTAAGTACAAAGCTAAACCAAAGATATTTTGCATAAGCAATTTTCTACTTGAGTCCCAACACACTCATTCATAGACGACTATTTCTCCTGAATGGGCAGGACACCTTGAGAGATTCCAAATGACTGAGATGTGCCCCGACAGGAAAGAATAGGCATAAAACATCAAACAGGCTAATGCTGTAGTTAGTAGAGGAGGAAGGAAAACATTGCTACGTTTACAAAATTTCTATAGCAGTGGTACCGTCTCAGACTATGAATAGTAATAGACAGACAAAGAAAGACACTGAAATCAAAATAGCAGCAGAGGGTGAGCAGCAAAGTCATCTCTCCAGTTTCAGACATTGGTACAACTACTTACTTCCTCCCTATTGTAATCTGCATTATTTCTGACTTTATATCAGCATTTCAGCTAAGAAGAAAAAGACTGCATCTGCTCTTTCGTAAACAAAAGCGGTGTGTTCTTTAACTACCATGTTAGGTTTAACAAGGGCATATACATGATCTCACATTTCCTTTTTGTGGTTCTAAACTTGATGGCAGCTTTCCGGTAACAAGCAACGGTTAAATAAAGTGTTGCACTAGGTTACATCCTGAAACATTCAGTACGAACAAAACTAAGATAAAACTTCTTTACTCGACTCCCTCCTTTACCACAAACACACATGCAGTAACTACACTGTAGTTTAGATGGATCTACATTGGTGCATTCAAATGCAACTAACTCATAACAAGATCTGTGCTGCTGACTGTGAAGCATTTTTCCTATTTTGGGGGTGTTTTTGAAGCCTTCCCGGGAACCTTACACGAGGTAACTATTTCAGAGTTAGCCCTGGTATATTGGGACTGCAATCTCTACTGAACCACAGAAATAACATGAGGATAATCTGAAAAGCTTGGATTTCTAAGTGCAAAATGGAGGCTAGAAACACACTAATAGCATGATGTGCCTGAAATATCAATCAATACTCCTCAGCTCATTTTGCAGCCAAGCGAATAACCCTCAGACTGAGAGAAATGTAGACATCAAAGCCAAAGAAGCAGAAGCTATCGCCAGAACTGAAGGTACAATACAGTAATGTTGAGTGGGGAGGGGACATCCTTTTTGAGTACAGCTCCTCCACCAAAGCACAGTAATCTGTATTACTTCTGTGTTTTCCCCAGCCAGCCATGCCACAGTCCCACAGCGTGACTCCTTTGCTGGTTTTTCAAGGCTGCTTAAACATGCCCTCAGGGCCATGACAAAGTTCAAGAGATCTAGAAACACTGGCAGTAACTAAAGGAAGCATTTCAACGGGGTTTTCCCTGATTCACCAAGAGTTCAGTTTTGAATCTGAGTGTGCCTACATGCATCTTTTCTAAACGCTGCCACTTGCATTCAAGTTTTCTCCCAATGCTTTTGTAGCCTGCATACTGGTATCAGTGCTCAGTACTGTACTTGCCTGGTGGCACAGCTCCTCCCACTGCCTGTGCAGAAGCTCTATGCGCTCGCTGAGGATTGAGATATCATCTGCGCTGATATATATTGACAGGGTCTCCTTCAGCAGAGAGAGGTGTGCAAGGTCATCCGTCCATCCTTCAACAGCATTCTCTAACTCCTTAAAAGAAGCGCACAAGGAAAAAGGACTAGCTTGCTAACAAATAAAAATTTGAATGTGTTGATGAAGCACAAAGACAAGCGTTGTTATCCCACTGAATCAAAGTCATATCTGAGCAGACCCACCATTTCAAGCAGACTGTTTCAGCCCTGTTTAACAGAAAAAGAAAACACCAACCCCATATCTACCAATATTTTCAGAGTTAGGAGGGAGGTAACTCCCCAGTAGAGAATGATAGGTCAGCCTTGTGACAAGTGGTCACAAACTAATATACTACTCAAATCTCTCTAAAGTTCAAAGGTATTTGAAAATGTCAAGCATTGGTTTGGACTTCTCTGTATTGAAAATATTTTCAATCTGTAATCCATTTCTAAACTGTAAAGAATATAGCAAAGAAATTTTATCTAATATCCCCCACAGTAATCTCACCTTAAATAAAAAGCACTAAAACAACAGTTTAGATACCATGAGTTTAAATTTGAAGTTAGAATTTCTATAATAAAACCACACCAGTATTTAGCACTTCTACAGGACTTTTCAGACCCTGTTCTGATCTCACTTTGATTAGATCTAAGAACCCTGCAGGATTTGCATTATATATGCTGTCCAAAAGTTACGTGGGTAGTTTCTTGTAACAGGGGTGGCCGACTGGTTTGTGCAGTCAGTAATGTGAAGCCTATTAACAATGGAAGAGTTTACTACACAAAGACAGGCAAAGATGAGACAACAGTCAACAGAGAACATGTGCTTTACCTTGCAACGAATCTGCTCTGCATGCAACTCATCATGGTGTTCTGGCAAAGGCTGAGACAGCTTTTTTTTGAATGATCTTAGCTTCTCCAGAGAGTCTCCTATGCCCTTTTCAGATTTTTCCCAGTCCTGAAGGCAGAATGTTGATTAAACTTCAATTCAGATCTGGATTATACTTATGTCAGTTGATTTGCCTAACTAACCACCAAACAATGAAAACTTTTTCATAATAATAACATGCCCTGAAGTCCCCCTCTAAAGAATACTTATAGTCTCAGAGCTTGAGTCACATGTACAACTGTGTCAATTTTTTTTGTGTGTAGGTCTCTGCTAGTAGAAATACACAAGCCAAAGCCTCCTGTTATTATGTTGTCGAGACCTAACTCCATCCTTTCAGAAAAGCCTCTCCCTGCCAAAATTATTTTCCACTTCCTTTCTTGAATGCCTGGATTAAACACACCACTGTTCTTTGACAGCAACTCCATTCAGGTGTATTAATCTTCAAGAAAAAAAAAGTGGTTGGGGATACTGCAAATTGAGGTCAAATGGAGTACCTACAGTATCTCCTCTAAATTATGATTCTGGCAGCTACACCCACCTTTAGTGGCTGTATGTTTTCCAAAATTTTAAATGTGTTTAATGCAATCAAACCATATCAATCGTCATGTGACATTATGGTTTTACCTGCTTCACCTGCTTGTTAAAGCCTATTAAAAAGGTATTCACAGGGAGAAAGATCTCTAATAAGCCCGTCAACCCATAAAGAATGCCAGTTGTGTGATATGAGAAAATATGGAACTTGTTTATCTTAGTCTTCTGTTTCAAGACATTCTACTTCTACAACTGCCTTTGCATTTATGTCCCATTTTTTCCCAATCTATGCCTGTATTTCATGATCATCTTCAGGATGGAAAATTACAAACAACAGGTCTTGCAAAAAAACCCTCTCTTTAGTGTCTTCTTTATTCTCTCCTTAGTAAGTAATATGACCTTACATGACAATAGTCTGTGATGCTCTTAACGCAACACATACTCTTCTAGAATATACATTTGTGCTTCCCATTTGGTCAGAAGACCACTAAAAAATCATGTATTTAAGACCAAGATAGCATAATGTAATAAAGGTTTGATATCTAGGAGACAATTTATGCAATTTGCACTGTAATTTCCCTACTTCCTCACCTTCACTAGCACTAGCTTCCATATTTTCAGTGAGACAAGATACCACAGAACTTTTAGACTCCCTAGATAACAGCTTTCATGACTAAAATTTCCTGACATAATTCCCTCACTAGAAGCCGGGGTACAAGGAACAGGGCTTGAAAGAGAAGGAAAAATTTACTTATCTGAACTTTTTCAAAATAATATTTCCTTTTCTTGCACTGCTTTGCTTTATGATATCTACAAAGAAAACTAAAGTGTCTAATTCTGTAATTCTATTACACCTCTGAAACTATTCTAAAAGCACTTGCCCTATTCTATTAATACACCTAAGTCCAATTTTCCTTATCCTCCCTAGAATGAGTAAAAGGGAAAAACACACCAAATTTAAATTCCAGCCTATCACCTTCAGTACTTAAAGTGAGGTTAGCAGGCATTCTGGACATTGCTTTCATCAAAATAAAGTTTAAGGCTCCCTTCTTCATGATCACAGAATTTTATTTAAATTAGTAAATACTCAAGACCCTGGAAGGAAACACAGACTACTACATTGTTAGACAGATCTTGACATTGGCATGCAGAGGGAATAAGGCAGGTCCAATTTTCAATACAGTATGTATAAAAATTCACCAGCATCATGCAAAATAAAATACGTTTTTGCTCTATGTTGAAAATAGGACTGGTAGGAATATCCTTTATTGGCAGTATTCTGGAAATATCAACTAAAAGATATCAACTAGCATACAAGCCTACTGTGAAGTATTACCACTCCTAGTTTCAGAGGTGGTGAAATGAAATCGTGAGCTTATGTAGCATCTATGTAATTCCTGTATTTGTGCTTATCCCTTGAGGANTTCAAGGTTTCAATCCAGTATGTATATTCTATGATTCTATGATTCTAAAATAAAATACGTTTTTGCTCTATGTTGAAAATAGGACTGGTAGGAATATCCTTTATTGGCAGTATTCTGGAAATATCAACTAAAAGATATCAACTAGCATACAAGCCTACTGTGAAGTATTACCACTCCTAGTTTCAGAGGTGGTGAAATGAAATCGTGAGCTTATGTAGCATCTATGTAATTCCTGTATTTGTGCTTATCCCTTGAGGATGCTTTTCTTCAACGGGGTTCACAGTGAGAAACCATGAACTTGCTGAAGAAGTACAGAAGAAATCACACACTTACTTTCAGTAGTAAAGCAAGTTGTTTCTTTTGTTGCTCCAGTTGGGTGCTAGCTATCTTCCAGCGCTCCTGAATTTCAGTGAGCTCTGTCTGCAGGGCTGCCTCAGCTCCACTGTCAGCAGAGAGCAGCAGTTGCTTCCCAGCTTCCACAGTGAGGATATAACTCCCTTGCTGCCTTAGGAGAACTTTCTCTTTAAGCTGAAAATAATAACAATTTTCTGTCAGCTTTGTCTTTTTAATTACAATTAGCAATTCAGTATAATTCATTCTCAAGCCAATACTTTAACTGATTGCATACCTTGCCTTAAGCATGAGCTACTGCCCAAATGCTTTACCCTAACTTTTTCGCAATCATTTACTGCAACAGGACTTTAGAAAATTTCTCCAAGGAGATAAAGATATGAAAGACTTCTTTCCCCCCATTAATATCAGTTTCTCAATTGCTGTTAAAGAGAAATAGTTCCTCTATAAGTTTTATTATTATATGTATCTTCCAGGCAAAAAGCTGGAAGGCACCAAGCTGCTAAATAGGTACCACCTCACACGAAGATGGACACTCAAGATAACCCTTTTTGTTAGGTAGAATACATTCCTCAAACAAGACACAATTTTTTTTTCAAGATGGTTTCAGTACGATAGCTACAAAGCAAAACCAGAAGCAAACAAGGCTCAAGAGAGAGGGCCCAGTAAGTTCTCTGTTGCATGTTCTTTATGAACTCCAACTTCACTTCCATCACACTGCTGCTTCTGGGGCTATGCCAGTTCCGAAGACGAACTAACATCCAACATTGCTTTCAGCAAAGCAGATAGTCTGAATCAAACATATTTTTAAGAATGTTCTAAATGATGAGGGTTGTAAAAGAGACGGGGATTTTTTCCCTCTTTGTTCAAACACACTGGACATACCTGCACTTCATCCAGTAGAGCTCTGGCTTGCTGCAATGGGATAGGAACGTTGCCCAGCCCACTCACTGGCTGACAAGATATTTCCACCAGCCACTTGCGCAGCTTCTCTGCCATCTCCCTATAGCGTTGCCACTGATGAATCTGGCTGTCAATGATCCCCCTCCTCTGTTGTGCCCGGCGAATTACTCCTTGCCATTGATTACTTAGAAGAGTCAGCTTCAGATTAAATTCATCCCTATTATAAATAGATAAATAAATAAAAATAAATAGTAATCTTCATACTTTGATCTGCTTGTTTAGTGAAATAAACTGAAGGGAAAGCAAAGAAAGTTTCTGGCTGTCAATTATGAAACACTAGGAGAAAAGCACCGACGTCTCATGATAGCTGACTGAGGATGAGAACATCACACTTCATATACTGAGAGAATCAAAGGGCTCCAATTATCGAGACATTAAAAAACCCAAACCTTTAACACACAAAACTCTCTTACCTTCTCCCCAGAAATATACAAAGAAAACCCACAGGCTTTGCCAGCTTGGATTAGCCAAACTCATAGTAAATCACAGAGATTTCACAATTCTCCCCCAGATTTACTACTGAGCTCAAAGCAGGCACAAGATATACACAGTATTAACAAAATTCTCACATCCCAATAAACAGTTCATCTTATATTAGGACCACGATACCCTTAGCAAAGTCAATACACATGCACAAGCATGAAGCCACTGGCGTTTCACTGATTTTCATTCAGTTGATCGCAAGCGTTTAAAATAAAACCTCAGACAGCAGTGAATTCCTCTCCCATCACATGTAGGCTGCAGGTGTTCTTAAATGGCAGTAGGGAATCCTCTTGGTAGAGGCAAGCCCCCAGCTGCATAAATGAAGCGTAACTCACTAAATCTGTCACTGCAGGCTCCTTTGGTGAAAGTGACATTTTGAAAGTACATCAAAATAGACAAATATGTACCATGCTTGACAATCTGAGACAAATCTTTGTCAGAGAAGCAGCCTCAAGGCTGTTGTATTCCCAAATGCATTCCCACATTCACATACCCCATAGCATCCTAAAGAACACTGTCTTATTTAAGAACTGGCTAATTAATAGCTTAACCACAGCGATAGTAACTTCTACCTCAGTAGAGCATGATCTGTACACTGACATCTGCTACCTTCTCTTTTTGGAAGTCTTCCGCTAGTCTAAGTATTACTTCACATAATCATCATCAGCAGAAACACAGGAATGTCTACCTGTCATCCACCTGTCCTTGTTCTAGGAGGTGCTGCCCATCAGAGATAATTGAATGCAAAATCTGCTGGCGGCTGAACATCTCTGCCTGGAATAGCTGTTGTGCAGGAGACAAGGATGTTAAAACAAGATCTTACATTTTAATTCTATCTGTATGCACTGGTAAAAATGAATTTTCATATATTTAATCTCATTTCAAATTAATTCAATAGGAACTTGTCATGAACTTAAATAGAAACACATGTAAAAATCTCATTGCTAGAGTTACTTGCTGTTTCCAGTAATTATTATTAGTTCTTTGAGATTTTTTTTTTTTTAAAGCTAAATAATATCAACAGAACCCAGGTTCTATGTCTCTGAGTACAATTGTGTGACTGACACTATAATTCACAGCAAAATCCAGATAGGGTATTTATTGCATCGACAGAAAGGGCACTTTTTATTTTCTGACATGTTTGAGAATATTATAGTCCTTTGCCTTGTTAAATTCAATTTATGCACAGATTGTGTGTGATAGTGTTATCTAAGTTTTTAATACAATTTTACACTGCCAGTAGAACTTTAAAAGAAATGGTCAGCCAGGTGTAGGAGCTAGAAATCAATTTTCCACTTCTTCCAATATTTCCAATTTATTTTCCAATTTTCCCCATCAGCCACAATAAACTTTCACAATACGTTTAAAACTCCCTTATTCCTTAAATATTACTAAAGAAAAAATTACCTAAGTACTGCTTAAGCAAAAATGACTTAAATATATACTACTTGAATTTATTTTTAAAAACATCTTTTCTTTTAGTAATGGACCATGTTTCTAGATAAGGTTGTTCAGGAATATTCTTATGTTGATGAAGGTACGTCCAGGCATCAGCTCAGGACTAGACCCCCTCCATATTCAAAAGGTTTCCAGAGAGATTGAAAGAGAACGTATATGGATATGACGTCTGATTTTTTTTTTTTCTTTTGTTCATGATGGTGTTTGCAGTTGATAGAAATTCACCCTTGCCTGAACTAAGAGCCACTATTCCCCAAATCAAGATTACGCCCCTGTTATACGGCTTCCCACCAGCTCAAATTGTGATGTACCTGTCCCTGCATCTGCAACCTTCAGCAAAATATTCACTGGCACCTGCACAATTAAATCTCTCAAGCACATTGTATGTAGCTTAGGACTTCTAGATGATGGACTAATTTTTCAAAATGAGATTTTTCCTCTCTGGATCACTGAGTTAATTTTGAAAATGTTACCCAGGCCATAAATTTTTCCATAGAAAGAAACTGTGTTATCTAATTTCCTTGCAGAAGTATTTGATAGTGTTCTTTGAATACCTTGGCTCTTATGAATGACTGAGCCTGGACCAGAGGGAAACTAATTGCTCTATTATCTCATGAACAAAACCACAATACTGTGGGGCTGAGAATTTCAGAAAGCTGAGCAAGAAGGCAGAAATTTTACTTCCTGTCACATCTATTTCTGTCAAGTTAGGGGTCATGGATGAAGGACAGGAGGCAACAGCATCTACCAGCATTGACGACAGATTAAGACTAAACAGAATACAACTGGTTAAAAAAAAACCCAACAAACACCAAAACCCAACACAACCAAACCCTTCAAAAGGGACAATTTTAGGGTTTTTTTTGTAAAGAGGACAGGTGGAAAAAAAGCTTATCAAGCATGAGGAACTCTGCTTAGAATGGAGGTATTCAAGCCCTACCCAAAAGCAGAGAGACATTTCTGTCAACATCCACTTGCTCTCTGCCTGTACACTGCTTCTGCACATAAGAGGAAAACTCTGTTATGTGGGACCATTTGCCACTCCAATTTCTTCTCATATGAAGATCACTATGAATCACAGAAATAGAAATTCAAAGGAGGAGGAAAGGAGGGCAGGTGTTGGAATGCACGATACCAGCACACTGGAAAAATTTCTGTAATTGAGTTGGCAAGGAACTTCCCCTTCCCCTGCCAGCACTTTCTCAAATGCTTGTCTCAGTACATTCCCACCGCGCAGGAGTCCCGAGCATTGCACCAGGCTTGCAAATGGATATCCGGAGAATTGTGCAAGAAGGACTACAAGATTGTCCTGACAGACTTGTCTGATGCAGATACCAGTGTTAGTGCATGATATTTGAAAGAGGTATCACTTCCACGTTGCTGGTTTGTAAATTTCAGTGGGAAGTTACTTCTAAATAAGGCCACTGAGGTAGCTGGGGTCCTCTTTGAACAAACCCCAGCAAAGTTATGAGTCAGCACTGGAAAGCTGATAACAGAGCTGGAGGCATTTCAATATCCATTCTGGGAATGCACGTGGAAACAGAATATTTTCACATTATCTTCAAAAATAAAAAGCAAAACAATCTGGAAATTCATCTCAAGAAGTTTAGATTTGACCCTTTCAGTTGCAAGGAGTGGAAGAAAATTCTTCACGAGTATCAGGAGGCACTGCAAAGAACATTGAGTACTGAATACATTTAGATTATATAAAATGGCCAAAAGCTTTAGGTAAAAACAAAAAAAAAAAAGATGCTGTTTACAACTATTTCTTAGGATGAATGGCAGTATTTAGAAAATCAGATATTAGTTAACTAAATTCTGACATGACTTTACAGTTGCAATAAAAAAAAGCTTCAACAGACTGCTATAGTAAGTCATTTGAGCTAACTGCTCAGATCAAGATTTCAAGAGAGAATTAAGCTGAGATCTCAAGACAATTGGATGCAAGAAGATTGCCGTTAACCCCTTTCAAAAAATTACAGCTATGACTGGACACAAAACCAGTAGGAAATTATCCACTTAGACAGTAATGATTTCTGGACATTCAAATCTCAATGACCTGAGATGTCTCAACTTACAAAGACACTGTCCAGTTAATGCTGGCAGCACTGAGAGGAAATGAAATGGATGACATTTGTGAAAGCAAAAGCAGTTAAATGCTAAAGCAAATGTATGCTAAAGCAAGCAAAAAAGGTTGTGAATTACTTTCTGTTATCAAACATTCATCCAAACACTATGCTGTGAGATATAAAGCAAGAGGAGGGGAAGGACATGACTCTCCCTATGATCTGGCCTGAATCTACGGGTAGGTCAGCTGAAAAAGTTGTGGGAACTGAAACTACTGTGGCCACATGGGAGCTTTGGTATGAAAATTGACTTATCTAACTTGATCTTTACCAGAATTCTTGGCAGTAACAATATGGGTGGAGAAAAAAATGTGCATCACTTGACTTCACTGAAGAATCATGAAGGCATTCTCTAGTAAAAACTCTGAATCAGTTTTTCCCCGCAGCAAAAGCTGGGCTAGCTCTTGATTTGTTACAAATAGACAAATGACTCCAGCACACAGAGAAGATCAAATCAGTTTGTTCTCCAAGGAAATGTTACCAAATGGAGGCCCCATGATGAGTTAATAACTCAGTATTTGACAGAAAAGTCTTCCTTTAACATGCTGTTCAGATGCTGTATATGTTGGCAATTTAATATCAAAAAACAAAATCAGAATAAACTGAAGGAATTGTAGATTTTTCTCCAGTTTGGACTGAAGAAAAAGGGCCAAATTGCATGAGAATAGTCAGGTGCTAGGGGAAGACCAATAAAAACTTTGATCTCCTTGGTACAAATCAATCTGAAGTAGATTAAATGCAGGGGACAAACACTCATAGGCATAGTGACACATTATACACAAATGCAGACAGGTACTCAACTCCTCCCCAAACTGGGTATTATTGATATATTTGCACGCTTGTGTTTTTAAGTTATGATATCCTCAGACGGTGCAGGCAAATGTAATTCAATTCATGGCATGCTATTATATTAGTCCACAAAAGAACGTGCATTCCATTTATGTACAAATAGTATGTGTTGTAGTTATGTATAAATACACATGATGACTTGCCTCATGTGCCCTCTGTTGTTCCAAAAGGCTCTGGTAGTTTCCTGAAATCTCTGCTGCCAGCTTCTTCTCAGTCTGAACTAATAAATCCATCCAAGTCTCACACTTCTCCAAGAAGGTCTGCTGCTGCAGCAAGAAAGACTGCAGCTTACTGAAAGACAGAAAGATGGATTCAGGTAAGGTCTCCTTCTCTCACACACAGTGTTAAGGGTCTTGCAATAACTTTTCCAGCAGAATTTCAAATCAAATGATAACATTTTTCCCACTCAGCCACCTCATTCAATTTATCTAGTCAACACTTTGAAAAGTAGCAGTCTTCCTCATTTCAAATTCTGTTCATTTGTAGTGAAACCCACATCTCAGCTCCCTGGCTTCACTCTTTATAAGTACACAAAAGAAAAGGAGCTTTGGTTAATGAAATATCTGAAACATTTTCTATATTCTGCAAAAGGTATACTTTCTAGCTGTTGTAATCTAAGAAAACTATACAACAATCTTTAACTATCCCCACCTGAATCTCTCCGTAGTCTGAGATGAGATCAGAGACCAATGTCTGTTCAGGTTCTGCATCCTTTTGATTTCTTTATCATTCAGAGGAAGCCTGTAACCAAGCTCATTAAGACGGTCCAAATCTGGGGTCATGCTGCTGAACTTCAACATCTGATTCTGCAACAAACAATGAAAATGACAACTAGGAAGTTCAGTAATTACACTATTATAGACTGTAAAATTATGAACTAGCACTCACTAAATTTGGAACGGTCTTGGTTGCCACCAAGTGGCAAGCACTCCCTATGCCAGGGAAAAATTGCATTTCCAGTTTTCAGCCTCTAGTCCCAGACCAGGAGAAGACTTATGTTCATGCATAAATGTGCACAGAGAAGTAAACTCAAACTGCACTGAAGTGTTTTGCTGAATTGGGGATTTACCACTCAGAGCTGCAAAAGTACGCTAGTGTTTGAAGCCATTATATTGTCAAAAAACTGAGCCTTTTTCCTTGTTTCTTAGCATGAACACTAGGCTGGCAAATTCCCATTGAACTTATTCAACTTTTTATTTTTAGTTTTCTGTTTTGCAGTACAGAAATATCCAATTCACTACATTAGGAAAATGTCCTCGGTTTTAGCATGCCCAAAGTGCAATTATGTGTATAGTTAATCCTGACAGAAAAATAATGGAATATTAAAATGACAAAAACAGCCTAGATGGCAAAGTTCATCAGTTTCCTGTCAGGGTCTCTGAAAGAAGGAAAGAGGTAAAAAAAAAAAAAGCTCCACAAAAAGAACGAGCGAAAGAGCTCTAATGGAGATCACATGATACACAGTGTGAATGTTTCTTTAATATATCAAGATACTGAAAAAGAATAGACAACTTCATCCCTAAACTAAATACCAATGAGACAGGAATTGCATAAATTCAAAAAAAGTCAAGAGAAAACAAGATGAAGGAAATCTCCAAAAACTGCTAAAATTTCCTTTTCCATTTAGATTTGGTACTAATTTTATCCAAAACAGTTTGCATGTCCTTTTCTTCTTTACTCAGGGGCAAAGTAACATGGACGGTCACTCCTTGACTGCCATCAAACTTCTAAGTTCTCAGTCTTACACTCTGCATGAGTGACAGTCCTTTAATACGTATAGAATACATGTATGATATTTGTGCATACCCTGTACTAGAAATAATCAGGCTAACAGGAAAAAAAAAATAAATCAACATTTTCTGTGTTTATTAGTCACCTTGAGTTCCTCCATTCTACTCTGTATTGCTGAGAGATCAGATGAGTGACTGGGATCCTGTCCTTTCAATATTTCTTCTGCTTCTGTTATCCAGGCCTCAAGGACTTGCAGGTTCTTGGCAAAGGTTTGATAGTCCAGCACCCCAGCCTTGAACAGAAAAGGACCCACAGTTTAAGAACTTTGGCCACATAGCATCCACATTGACATTACACTCCTGGTTATTCTCATTACAGATTTCCAAACAGCTATATAAGGCTAGGAGCAATTGTAAATGCTACTTTGTCACAGACTGTGGAATTGTTGTTTTTTTTTCTTTAGGTTAGAACAGTGGACTTTTGATCACAGCGAAAAGGCAGAACTTCAGCAAAGTACAGAAATATCTCCTTGCCTTGAAATAGATAACCTTCTCTAGCTTCCTTTTATGAAACTAACTCCTCTGCTTAATTTAGTGTTAGCAGAGAGAACCACTAGTTGCTATTAATGCAATTTGAAATGAAAAACTTCTCTTATGTTTTGTTTCCTCACAGCACAGCGATGTTATAAGCACATTCTAGACAATGCTGGATTTCTTGGGTAAATCTTCTTGTCACCCAAATTGAAGCCACTACCTTTGTTGCATTCTCACCCATATACTTTCCTACATTCTGCCACTCCTCTTTTGCTGTCTAGTCCCTGGTGACATAAGCAATTAGCAACATCTACTGAACAGGCTTTGACACAAATGGTAGGCGTCAGTCTGGTCACTGGTATTAATAGGAACTGTAAAAATCAATTCTACGTGATTATTCAGAATCTCTCATTTGTTTTACTGCTGAAGAACTAGCTGGGAAGAGAGGTTGTCTTCAGGGGAGCAGTAGCTGTGGATCCAGCTGTTAGTACTATTGCTGTCTGCAGAAAGCATGGTGCCCTTAGCATTCCGGATAGACACTTTCCTCTGTAAGGTTTGCTATACTTTTCCCAGAATTTGGACTTTCTTATAAGGTCTCTATGCTGGACTTGAGAATATTGTCTACTCTCAGCTTTGGCTTTCAAGCAAATCTAGGAAATGTTGATGAACAGGTAACACCACCCTCTTTTCCCAGGCAGTTTTAGCTAATTTATGTTTTCAGATACCCCAGGATGATCAGGTTCAAGGACTGAAAACACTCTCTGCATACCTGAAGTACAGCCTGTTGCTTGCGGAGAGACTGTTCTAGGGTTGACAGAGTCTGGTTCAGAGAAAGATGATCAGACTGTATAGCTGCTGCTGCTGAAGCTTCCACCTGGCTTTTTAGCTCCTCTCCCAGTTCTTGAAGAACAACCAGTGACTCCTGTGTTGTCTTCAAATCCGTAAGTACATCCTGTGGCAACACATTGCATAAAGGTGTGAAAACCTTATACTCTGCTGATGTCACCCTCCCCTGATTTAAAGGAGGAATGAAATGACCAAACTCCATCACTATATGAAAAACTTGTGTTTACTACTGTATTTCAATGCCAAAGTGTCCATCCACACTCTGTACGAAAAGGAAATGACAGCCAGAAATAAAAAAAAACAATGTACCTGTGCACAGAGGAACAGAAAGAAGGGACTGCTCAGCTACCTTTGAACAAGTCTGAGTTACTGATGAGGCAATACTTACTGAAAAAAAACACTGAATCCACTGAAATGCTGGCCCTAAGCAGTGGCAGCCCTCCATGTGGGTCGATTCATATCTTACTGGACCTCCCCTTTTTTTCTACTACGAATTACCAGGAGGCATGAAAAAATAACTTCTGTAAAAGGCCTAACATAATGGCTAAAGAATGGGACACTGGGAAATGAAGAAATTATTCAAACTGAGCAATTTGAACTGCCAGTCCAGATGCCTATGGCAGCAAATGCTCAAAGAGCTCATTAATGTGTTCATTTTTCTCCTTGCAACTTACACTAAGAAAATTAACAGCTTCTTTTTTTTTGTTAATGACACTTAACATTAACTTAAACTCAAAAGAACCAAAGTGTAACCACAGATAGGAGATAAACTATCCTGCTGCCTTGAGATAGTCTTGAAAAATGAAGAATCTCAAGGTTTCGGATTGAATAGTGTCCTTCCATAAGGAAGGATAAAGACATTCCCAGAGCAGTCTCTTTTCATTCAGAAAAACTGAACAGCCTTGATTGGTGGGAATACAGTCAAAGGATCTTGTGTTTCTTTCTATTATAAAGAACTCAATAGATTTGATTTTCCTAAGCAAGAATCCCTTCGATAAGCAGGTACTTAAGACTGAATCAAATGATATAATTTATCCACCTTCTCCCAAGAGATGACTTCAGATACAAGCTTCTGAAACACCACTACAAGTAATGGAGTCTGAAAAACTAGTGATATTTGGGTAGCAGACGTAACACTGTCTCTCCTGTGCCTGAGATACGTCAGTAAAAAGAAATGTGTTTGTATGCAAGTTTCCAATACACCAAGTATAAAGTTTAGTAATGGAGAGCCTCTTGTGATTTTTAGCCCACAGGGCTGTGAAAAATGGCAAAGCTTAACTGTGCGTACATTGCAGTTGTGAATCCAAGTAGTAACTTCATCATCAGCAATGTCTTTGCTGGTGGCAGTCTTCAGGAGTTCATTGGTCTGGTCTTCCCGCTGACGGACTGCGGAAGAGCACTGCTGGTAACAGTCCTTGTACCTCTGCCACAGCTGTAGGAGGCCCTTACTGGCACGCAGCCGCTCTGCAATCTCCTGCAGAAGGTTGTTCCACCTGGTGAAGAGATTGGATGAATGACTGAAGCGTGGGAGTCCACAAGAACTATCCCTTCCCCTCTTCCTCTCTGCTGCTTCCCATGGTCTTTTGGCTTGTAAGAAATTTGGTAATAATCAAGATCCAAACATTTGGGGGGGCGAGAAAAAAAGGAATCCAAGAAATATGTTGACAGGCTGTTCTGACTTGTCACAGCCGGTCTGATCTGGGCTACAGCTTGGACGCTGTATATTAATGCTTGAGGTCAGAGCTGGAGTGCACTTTTTGAAGTGAACCTCCTGCTATTTCCACTTAGCACGCTTCGGTTCACTGCACAGAGCATCCATGACTGACCATGAACTGCTAGTTCCAGATTCTTGCAAGGACCTAAGTGGCCCAAAGCAGGTGTAAACATGAAACCATTTCTTCTGCTGCAATTTCCTCTCAAACCCTGGCAGAATATTTAAAGTCATAAAGTGCTGTGTAACTCCCTTCTAAAATGATCCCAGACCTATTAAAACTCTTTATATTTTTATTATTCATTTAAATATCTAATTGCCCTTTGAATTCTTGGCTCTAATGGCAACCAGAAATACGTATGTTCTCAGATATGCTGGTATTTATCAAAGTGCTTCATTATTTCCTTACTAAAGGAAAGCACAACATTTTTCAATTATTATTATATAATAAAAATGGTGAAGTGAAAATTCCGTCAGTTATCACTGAAACTGTTAAATCCTACAGGGTTTGTTTTTTTTTTTTTAAATGGAGTGAATAATGCCTCCCTCCATTTCCAGATTCTAGGACAGGATGGACCACAGATAAAAATAAATTGGGCATGATTGTGTTTTCAAAAAAACCCCAAACTTCCCACCAAACTAGTTTTTACTTTTGGATCCTGCCTTTCTGCAACCTCTCTGAGTAAACCCTCACACTGGTTCTGGCCTGGATTCAAAGCTGGGGAAGCTGTTTGCCAAGCTACTGGTGAAGGCTTAGACCTTCTTGCCTATTGTGCCCTTCCTGCAACTAGAAATAGCAACCTAAAATCTGGGGAACCTGGTGCATGCATAACAAACAAACTTTTCAGACAGGATTCTCAAATTTTAAGTGCAATATTATTTTCCAACATGGTATTTGTGAACCTTGGTTGGCAGACATGCATGGAATACTGAAATATAACAAAAATCAAAATGATGGAAAACTGAGTCAATAGATAACTGCAAATTTACCACTGAAAGTCAAGTTCAACACACAGACATTTTCTACCTCATATTCACATCTTTCAAAGTGTTGGTAAGTGTTTCGGTCACTGGTGGGTGACATTCCTTCAGTAATTGATTGGTCACAGAACCAAATTTCTGTAAGGTATTTTCTTGTTTATCCAGTTCATCTTGCAGGCTCTGAAACAGTTAAAATAACACACACAAAAAAAAGATATATGAGGTATTACAATTGCATGATGTAGAAACATTTCAAAATAGTATGTATGAATTACATCATACAGGTTATGAATGCAAAACTTGATTTCATGCGTGTTTCATCTAAATAGGTTGTTTAATATAAAGACTGTTGTTAGATTAATTTGATTCATTATCAAGGTGTCACAAAAAGTAAATTTTAATCCCGTATTTTCTCAAAATGTAAAAATCTTGTAAAAGAAATTATTCCTAAAAAGTACTCTTGCACAGAACGAATAAGTGCATGGACTACTTCAGAAATTACAACTTAACTGATGGAAGAAAAGAAATTAAGTAAAATTTTCCTGTTTAGAATGAGATGAAAAAAGTAACAGGACAAAACCCCTTTATTCTGAAAATAAAGTTCTTGCTCTTTCATTTATCAGTCTGAAGTACTGCTGGCAGGGAAAATGCTCTTTTGTTTTCTTAACCTTAAATAGTTTTATGCATATTACTACAGTTTGAACAGCCCAGCAAATCTCAACCTGATTAAAAAGTATAATCAAAATTTTAGTAAGCAAAAAAAGTAATTTTCTGGACCTATTCTTTTACTGACTCCTCTCTGATACAGAAAAAATGAAAACATAGAAAAGTGGCTGTAAAGTGCATGAATGGATGCTCTTTAAATCTTGGTTTGAAAAGTGCTGTTCATGCTTAGGGCATTTGGCTTTATATCTGTCTGGACTTCAAATCACACAAAATATTGAAATGATAATGCAAACTTAAGTTTGCTGGAAAATACTAACAATGCAAGTTCTTGTTACTTTAAGCATTTCAAAATGTTTGCATAATTATTTTTGATTCCAAAGACAACAACTTTCTTTAAAAGAAAAGGTTATTTTATGTAACGGAACAATACTTTTAATACTTTTAATTTAATTATCTAAATTAATTTATTTCAGTTAATATTATTTTATAATTTTATCACAGGAATCTCATTCTATTTTATACTTTTCTTACAGTGGAAATCCACTTGAACATGTGAGCATATTAAATTTTGGAACATTATTTACTTTGACCTTTAATCTACTGCAATCACAGGGTTAAGGGCGGGTGGGGGGGAGGTTTAAAATGTGATCTCAGCATGTACCAGTAGCTCTGAAGCCTGACAAAGTATAGTGAAAAACTTTAGTTTTTAATGGTCACCAGCACAATTTAAAAACTTTTAACGATTTGAAAGTACGGCTAAAAATTTGAAGAACAGCATCAAAAGTCTAAAAGAAAACATCTATCACCATTTTTCTGCAAGAGGAAAAAAATCAATGGTTATTTAATAATGTGTTCTCTTAATGGCATGGGATTTTAAAGTGCCAGTATGTCTGTACTTCCATTTCTTATGAACCAAAATAGTTGTCTGCATCCATGCAATGAGGGCAAAAATTAATCCTTAAATCCATCCTTAGTATGTCAAGAGGCGTGGTTTTCTTTTCACCTGAAGTTTATCAACTTGGACTTTCACAGCTTCCAAAGAACCAGTAAGAAGATAAAAACGGGACAAAGAATATCTGGCTTCGGTCAGGTAACTATTCAGTTCTTCATAAGCCACTTTGTAAATGCTCCACTGATCAAGAACAGATTGCAACAATATCTTCAGTTGGCTAACCTAGGAGGAAGGAAAAAAAAAAGTAAATGAAAAGCATTCAAGATATTTGGTTTTGTTTAAATTATTTCCTTCCTTTTGATCTCAGATACTACTTGTTCTACATGCCTAATCTTAAACTTGTTGGAGAATGAAAAATTTGCACAACAATCAGCTGGGTTTACACTGGGCACAGCATAAAGTTCTGCTTGATTTTATAAAGCTAGGATGGCAGGGACTGAGAAGGTATCAAAGTCCGTTCTACTTTGGTCCAAAGCCGGATCAAGAGAAATTGCCTGACTGTGAAAAGGCAGGCAAGTCAGCCTATGAATGTCAGCAGAGAGGGTAGCACTAACACACTGCATTCCTCCTGAGAAGGTGGACTGATGTTATCCAGCTTTGAATGATGACAATTAATGTTGATCTCTTCCTTACTCTGTGAGACGTGTGTGCTTGGAAAGGTAGTTGCTTACAGATCATTTGATACCTTTCCACTAAATACCAGGAAGCACCTAAAAAGCTTCAATTACAAGAATTAAAAGCATTCTTCACATAGGAAATATTATGCCCATTTTATGTGGAATGTACACACAAACTTGGGGGTGGATGGAAACAGGGACACAATTCAGAATCTCTTTCCCTACGGTACAGAAGAAATTCACTAGTTGCAAACGGCTAATTCTCCCGCTTCTCCATTCCCTATTCCTGGAGCTATAATTTGCCCCTTGATGACTCTTTTACCATGTGATCCAAATTGGCCCAGGAATGGTTAATTTCTTGCAGTGTATTCATAACAACAGAAGAGACTTCTTCCTTCTTGTTCTGTATCAAAGAAAGACCACTCTGTTCTACATTTTCTACTTCTTTTTCCTTTGTTCTTATTGATTCTTCTAATTCCTGAAAAAGAAAAAGAAGACACCTTAGTGGGTTTTTTTTTGTTGTTTAATTGGATACATAATGCCTTGAGATAGAAAAGATGCCCATAAGCACCTTAGTTTAAAAAATAGGAAAGTCACCCTTGCATACTTTGGCTTTTTATTCTCAAGAGAATCATAAGTCTTCTGCAATTTTATTTAATATTTTATCTTTCCTTTAAAGCATAGTTATTTGTCTTTAAATTAAATAGAAGCGTGTCCTCTACGTTAAACTTCTGTGTAATCTTCTGCTCTCATGTAAGAGTCCAAAACTCATTAAAAATAGGACAGCAGTTTGAATGTGTGGGAAAATTGTTGTGTGTCTTAGTTTGTCCTAGAACACCGAGAGGGCTTTATAATTAGTCCAAAGCTGCCTCAAGCCTCTGGAAAAAAAAAAAAAAAAAAGAATTTTGCCACCCAAGGAAAAGGACAAAATTACATGTTAGGGAAAGATGTCAAATTGCCTTCCCTCCCCGCACGAAGTGGGTCCCTGCCAGGTCCCAGCAAAGCCCCTTGCCGAGGACAGTGAGCCTTTCCCTCGAAGACAAGTTCATTGGAGTCCAGCCAATTTCAAAGAGCAACAGACTGCAGGAATTTTCCTTATTGCCTCCTCAAGGTTGCATGCCGTTGGGAAGCATGAATGAGCTCGATAGCATTTTGCTCTGCTCAGCGTTCCCACACACTAACCCAAAAAAATGGGAAGAAAATGAACAGTTGGTGTGAAAACAAGTGAAGAAAACAGGGCTGAGTACGTAAGCACTGAGGCCATGACAACTTGCTATGGGCTTGTTTTGCTGCTTCAGGCAAGTGCTGACTGTGTTGTTGATTTAAGATGACCCTAGGTTGGTCATGGAAATGCTGATTCAAAGTTTGCCAGTTTTATCAATAAGTGAAGTGCAGAAGCTTTCGTATGTAACATTCACTAGTCGCAGAGCCTGCGATCTTCCTCATGCCTCAATAGCATGAGAATGAAGTTACAGAATGAAGGAGGGAAAACAAGAAGACTCATTGAGCAACCGTGAGTCATACAGCACGCTCTCATAAGCTCATTCCTAGCCAGGAAACTACCTGTATAATTTCATGGCATGGTGCAGGAAGGTCCAAGAAAGTCCTGCAGTGCTCTGACTCATATGGAAGCTGTGTAGCTTCAGGTAGGACTAACACCAAGTCTGAGCAGAGGAGGGAAGTATGGCTGCTAGGCTTAAGGCCAGCACAAATTTGTGTTTACCTGTCTGGGGGTAAAGTAGTCAGTGAGATATGGAAAGCAGACTGTGGGGCGAGAGCAATCTTGGGAAGCCCCTACATTAAGTAGTATATCTTGTGATCTCAGCTTATATTTTAATTTCCTGCAAGCCTTTCCTTACTGACAGAGATGGATCATCAGGGAAAGAAAACAACACAGCAAAACTGGGCAAACTGAAAGCCCATGTCTTTCAATAAATTACTCTCCCTAAGAATCAAAAAAACCCTAGTAATAAGTGAACCATTGCCTTAACAGACTTTACATTTTAGACAGTGGGGAGTATTTTGAAACCAAATTCTGCCCAGTCTTGCAAACGCTTGCTATCAACAGAATTTATCCCTACACACATACAACACACTTTTGTCTCTATACATATATGCGAAAGGATTTTTTGCGAGCATTTTTGCTGTACTGTTTATTCTTAGCCTTTTCTTCTCCATTATTTCACATTCCTTCAAACTTCTAGCCATGACCATATTTCAGACTACAGCCTTGGAGTAATACATCTTTTTTTTTTACCAGCTGACACCAAAGCAAACACTTCCAAGTTGTAAAGTCAAATTTACTATGCACAAAAAGTGGATTTTAACACCAAAAAAGGCATTTAAGTTTGTACAAGATTGCTCCAAAATTCAGAATGAAAATAGGCAAATGTTTTAAATACCAAGAATAGCAAATATTTCTGTTTCTCTGTGAAAAGGGGTTTCTTATTCATCATTTTAAACTCATAACTGAATTAAAGACACATTACTGTTTCTGATCTGTGATGGGAAAAAATGCTTGTCTTCACTTACTAATATGACACCAGGCAGCAACTAACACCGGTTAATAAATAAACTGCAGCTTTTGTACTAGTTGAACCTGATACCTGGGAGTGTCTGATATAATTATTTCTTAAACAAATTGTTTTTCTGCTGATCAAAGTCTTGCCATTCATAACTGACTCCCCCAAGTGTATTTGCTAAATTCCCTGACCAAAAGGAACCATAAAGGTGATAAATCAGATTCAGCTTTGAACTCCAGCCAAGCACAGCCTGCCAATTATGTCAGGCTATGCTAAATTACCCTTGCTTCACTCATATGGGCTTATTGTGCTGAGACCATAAAGCTATCGGAATTGAAACTAAGCACTGCAACCAGTTTGAAAACTTAGGTCAAGGACTTTGGGGAAAAAAAATTGAATCCTAACATATCTGGCCTAAACAACCAGAGAGGTTGCCCAGAGGTGCCCAGAGAGGTTGTTGAGGCCCCATCCCTGGCGGTGTTCAAGGCCAGGCTGGACGTGGCCTTGGGCAACCTGGTCTAGTGGGAGGTGTCCCTGCCTATGGCAGGGGGGTTGGAACTCAATGATCTTCAAGGTCCTCTCCAACCTAAACCATTCTATGATTCTATGATTCTATGAACTATTTGCCTTTACAAAAACAAAGATTGGTTTAACACACTGGTGAATATCGATTTAATTCTCTTATGCATTTCATTTGGACAGATTTCCAACTGTTCTGTTTGTGATGACCTAAAAGCTAGATCATATTTGTCCCATTCATTAAATGCATGCATGAAAGACAGCCACACCAAGATAAACATGCTTCCTTACTCCCTTTTAAGAGGATGAGAACACCAAGATTCTGGTCATGCAGTTGTCCTGACAGAGTTTAATTATATTGATCTGGTGTGAAATTTATTATTTGGTGTCTGGTAGAACAAGATACTTTTGAGCAAAAATTATCTGATGCCTGATACCATATAGAGGCCTTATTTATAAATTAAAAAAAAAAAATCTATTTTGCTTACATACCTATAAGCTTGAACTCTAGCCTGACAGCTCCAGAAGCATGCATTTAACTACTTAAATACGTGCTATTCTGAGCAAGATGTTCAGAGTCAACTGTGATACCCTATTCACTGCTCTGTAGTCCATATAGGAATTTCGCACGAAAAACTTAAGTGGGTCTGAACTTATGAGCATTATGTATAGCTGAGCTTTGCCTCATCCTGTCTTTCCCCATCATAATCATGATTCTCCTTCCGTCTTCTGAAAGCGAAACGGAATCCAGCACTATTACCTTCTCTGGATAGTTGAATATTTGACAATATTTGATTCTTAATGCATTTTGAATAAAAGCCTAAACCCTCCTTGAACTCTAGTGTTGTTTCTAACTGTTGGAAAGAGAATATTGTTATTTATAGCAGGACATTACCTGACAGTCTTTCAAAGCATTCTGTACTGAAGCCTGGTCTCCAATTTTCTGTTGCTGTTTCAGCTTCTTCTCTTGGGTTTCAAACCAAGTTTTTAGGGACTGCACATTATTTTCATATTCTGTCCAGGATTCCTGCAGACTTTCCAATAGCTGGATCTGCAAGGAAACACGAGTATATACTTTCTCAAAGAATTACCTTTATTGTTGACTCAATTAAATGAATCAGTAAAGACCAATGCTGACTGCTGCCTTCTCAGAATTCAATGCTTTCAGAATTTAAACAGTTTAGGCATTCAAATTGAAATGTATCTGCCATTTTTAAAAGAGTTCATAACAAAAAACCTGCTTTATCCAAAAATAATTATAGACATAACATATTAAAATATTATGACATGCTGAAAGAAGCTAACACTTTAACAGAACATATTTATGATTCTTTTCAGAGATCAAGGACTTCAGGACTTCCCAAATAAAACTAAGCACACAAACATACATTTTACATTCCTTGCTTATAACTGTGTAAAGTAGATGATGATTTATATTACCTCCTTTGTCAACTGACTGCTTTAAAGTTACTTAGATTTTTCTGATTGTTCTAGGTGTTATTCAAGGGCAAATGAGACAACACTTCTTAAAAACCAACCAAACAAACAAACAAAACAAACCAAAACCAGCAAAGCAGGATTTGAAAACAGCAGCACTGCCATAAAAAGCATTCACATTACTTGAGACAAACTCCACTCTAGGGAATGAGCCATCTTAATTAGCTGTGATCTTAATTAGAACTGCTTGAGGATGGGATGGTCAAAAGCAACCTTGGCCACAGTGATGATGAGACAGTTGTGAGCGAAATAATGAAAGCAAGTAGCAGGCTAAAGATCCTTAGAATAGCAACTTTGGTTTGTTCAGGTAATCATGATCCCATGGGAAGCTGTACTGATGGACTAAGGAGTTCAGGCAGCTGATGGATCTTTAAGGAGAACTTCTTCAAGTCACAAAAAGGACATATCCACAGAAAGTGGATTACACAGAATGAGCCTGGAAGCATGGCCTGGCCATGCAAGAACTGCTAGGAAAGCAAAATCTTGGCTGGAACTAACTAGTGAGGGACAGAATCCCTTCTTGTTCCTCTTTACCAGTACATCAGCAACTAATGGGAAACCACAGAATAGTCTGAGATACACAGTGCCTTCTTTGCTCTGATATTACTGGGAAGGTCTCCTCTCATGCCTTGCAGGTCTTCATGCCAATTAGCAAATTTTGGCTTACAGAGGTACTAGACATGGTAGAGGAGGAAAGAATTAGGGGCTACTTAAGTAAGCTGGACATATAAAAGTCCACAGAACCAGACAGGATGTACAGGCTTCCAACCATTGGTATCTTACAGTCCTATATATTTTGAAAGTTCGCTACAGAGCAGCTAGTTTTTTTTCTTTACCTTTTCCGTTATCAGGCCTTGCAGAATTTGCCAACGTCTGTTCATTGCTCCAAGCTGTTCTGCAAAATCAGTTTTGTCGCTACGTTTACTTTCAACATCCTGGCTGCTAATTTGTAGCACTGATTGGTTCACAAAGTCTACCGTCAACTGTTTGCAATTTAAATCTATCTTGAAACCCTAGTAGAAACGAAGGGAATAAAAAACCCAAAACATAAGTACCATAATTTCTTACCTTCCTGCAAAAGAGGAAAAATGTTCACAAATTACAACTTTACCACAATTTAGCTAAAAGCTTTTTTAGCAATTAAACAGAAATTAAAAACATTGTTACTTTTTCCTCAATAGACACATAGACCAGCAATACACTGCCTTTGGAATAAGGAATCATCCTTCCCCCACTCCCACCCCCCCAAAAAAAAATAAAAAAAATCAATAACATTCTTGATATTGGTCTCAAGGATCAGATCTAAGAAAAACTGGGTAGATTTTTTTTTTTTCACTTTATTTAGTCTCAAAATTTTTAATACAAAACCAGATAAGATGGAAAATATTCTTACATAAAAAGAAGAATAGCCAAGAAGTAAAGTGATTTTTCAGGAGACTAGTGAAACAAATCTGACATTGAGAAGAAAGTCACTGTGTGCAGATCTATTACAAGAGTGCTACTGATCTAGTTAAAAAGTGAAATTGTGTTATAACTATACTCCTCAATAGTTATCTCAAGATATAGTATCTTTCATTTTTGCTTCAGATACTGATCAAAATTGTCTTGATCTGTAAACCACTGGCCACCTTCCATTCAAGAACAGGCTACACTTTGAGAAGGTGGTATTATGCAGAGAATTCATAAAACAGCATACTTAATTTGCAAAGGGTTTTGTAGTTTCAGGTGAAAGACAGATCTAATAAGGTTTAATCATGTGCATGTTGCTTTGGATTTACCTGGAAATTAAGGTAAGTATACTAAAAATTATATTCCTGCCATAGCTAAACAGGAGAGGAAAAGTAATTTTGCATTCTTTTCCACAGTATCAAATATTACCCAATTCTAACTTGTACAATTGTAACCAATCCACAATGTAAGTTTTGGTTTTCTTTTCCTTAAATCACTTATACTTTACATATGTACACATATTTAATGGGGATAATTCAAAAGGGAAATCAATAACATTTCCACTCAGTACCTTGTACTTCTTGACATAATCCTGAATGACTTTCTGTCCTACTACATTTTTTATATTCTCTTCATCTTGCTGAATGACATTTTCCATCAGGGAAATCCAGCTCATAACTTCAGTGATAGCATGGCGAGAAGGAATTTTGTCCATCTGGAGCTGTAGAGATAACAGACTTAAAATGCATGTTGTGAAGAAAATGGATAAGAACTCCTCGCTTTGCATTACCATAGTTCATTTCCTTTACCTGCTCTTTCTATCATGTTATTCTACATCCTTAACATATCCCTGAATTTTATAAAAAAAAAAACATATTAAAAAATATTTTAATAGATATTTTGTATCACTGCATGCATCCTAATAAGATAATATTATATTAAAGGCTTCTTATTTCCATTCGTCATCATACAAAGAAACTGGGAATACTCAAAGATTCTATTTCTGACTTCCAAAAGGTTCTGCATTCTAATTCCATGATTCTGTATTGGGCTTATCTAGAAGATCAACTTTAAGCCACGCTTTTCCTCTCCTTGTAAATCCCTAATGAATAGACCCACAGAAAATAATTTTATACTTGTGATGGTGATTTTTAATGGGCTGATTTTGAACAGTAACTGTTTTTTTTTCTTAAAAGACTCACTTTCAACATATAATACAGTAGCGCTTGCTTACATTTAGTTACTCAGAAATGTGTTCTACGATGTTTTCACGTAGATGTATATTTTGCATTACAAGACAGTTCAGGGAACTACTGTAATGACATTATTTTGTTTAATACAACAGACATTTGTTACCCTTCCTCTCTCGCCCTAAATCACAATGATATTACTATCTCTGAAAGCATTCCAAATTATAAACTGAAGAAACTGCTTAGACTGATAACCTCCTAGCAACTAAATACTAAGCCAACTTTTAGACTAGTATAATTCTTTAACTTCAGTATAATAGCATTAAAACACCAAAACTACATAACCAAAACTCTCCTGCTCCTACGTACACTAGCAGGAACCTTGCACAATGTTTTTAGATTTATTTTGTCTTGCATAGACTTGAACCCAGTCTATTCAATTTGAACAAAACCACCATTCAAACCTGACAGGGCACAGGGATGTGAACTCCCTTTTTTTTCAAAAAGCATACCAACTTGTTGAAAAACCCCTCATCTGTTCTTTGATTAGAATTTAACAAATGTAACTGTGAAAGTTTGACATTAACACCAATTAATGGTGTTAGACAGTATGGGTAGACAGGATTTGGACATGAGTGTAAGCTGTACCACGTTAAAATAGGAGTCATGTTGTTCCTATCTTGCCTCACATGGATAAATAGAGGAAGGAAGCAACTATCTCTCAAAGGCAGTGCCAACTGTATGGTCTGAATTTTCTGGAATATCAAAGGTCACAACTGGCCTTCCTTACCTGGTGTAATTTCTCTTGTACTGCTGGGATTTGTGTGAGCAGCTCTGTCCACTGACTGTCAATGTGGGACAATCCCGCACGCAATGCTGCTGTATCCACCTTCTTCAGCCTGAGGAGCTGGTTCCCAGTACTCAGGACAGAAGATTTCTGTGATGATTTAGCTTCCACCTCTTTTGAAAACTCCTGTAAGCAGAATAATTTTTGTGGAAATAATCAACCAACTGTTTACTATACTTAAAGCTTTACCTCAGAAAGTTAAGAATATCCTCCCTTCCCTTTAAAAATATGTACTTTCTACTAGTGTTTGCCAGCTATACTTCAGACCAAGTGAGAACAACAATTGTTTTCAGTCATAAAACCATTTTCTGTTTTCAGAATCATCAAGCTTTACAATCATTGCATACAGCAAAGGATTGCTGAATGGGCAAACACACCAGTTTTTTGAAGGACAGATCACCTACAGAAGCAGATTTTTATTTTTTTTTTGCATACTCACTGCTTCAGTGATGAGAAAAAGTATGACCGTATGACTGCTGAAGTGTTTATTTGTAATTGGAGAGAAAAAGGTGTCCAAGGTCCATGAATGACTTACCAAAAAGGAGTTCAGGTGGTCTCGGACTGTTTCCAGTTCCTGAGGAACTGTCAAAGACTGCTGACTCCAAAACTCAAGTCGCTCCTTTGCAGACTGTAACCAATGTGTCAGTTCACTTGATTCACTCTGATATCTGTAAAGATGTTTAAAGAAAAATAAAGCAGTCATTGCCACTTCTTGCCTCCAACCAAACTGTCTCTCCTCCACATGTTAGAAAAAGATACTGTACGCCAGATTTGAAATAAAAATATTTTATTTCTTTTATTACTTTCAGAAAAATATGATTTAATTTTGAAACAGGAATGGTATCAGGAAGCTCTTATTTTAGCCATTACACCCACAATTCCTAACGGTACCTTCTTTTTGCCTTTTAGGAAAAAACAAGTTTAATGAAGGATGAGTAACTAGGTTAATCAATTTGTTGGGCAAGCTGCAACAGCACCACACCCCACACACATAAACACATTTTTGCTTTCCATTAGAAGGCTCAATCTTCCAAAAGCTGTACTACAAGCTATGTCAGAGCAGAAATTTAATGTTTGGTTTTTTTCAGAAACTATCTCCATATCATTTCATATGCCAAGCAACTAATGAGATGTCAGAATGAGTGTCTCCACATAACCTTTATACATACAATCCCTTTATATATCTCTTGAAAGACTAGTGAGCCAACAAGCCAGGGATATTATGAATAATAGACAAAGCTAAGGGAACTGATTTCAAAGCTAGCATATGAACATAACTAAAGGCAGCTAAAAGCTCCCTTTCACGTATGCAATGACACAGACCCACAAGAACCCAGCAGTGACCATGCCCCTACCAGAACACGCTGAGGCTACTCATGCTAACTAGCAAAGCCCACATCCTTTCTCATCAACCTGTATAGATTTGGGCTTCTAACTCAGTCATCTAAATAAGATATCTGACTTCCTCCCATCAGCTGTTATCTGGTCCATGTTTTATTGCAAATGCGAGAGTATGATAGCACCTGTATGGAACAGAAAAAGGATACTGTAGAGTAGTCAAACTATCACATACATGTCAAAGTACTTTCTTTTAAATGTCAGATCTATTAGTTCTGGGTTAAGAACGACTTTGACTTGAACAGAACAGGTGAACAAGTTTATACTCTCCAGTACATCAGCATTACCTTGTCCAGTGCTTCAGTATTGTCTCAAGCCTGTGAAGCTCCTTAGTAATCTTGCTGGAGTTACTTAACCAGTGTTCTCCTAGTTGGTTCAGTTGACTTTCGAGATCTGAGCAGCTAACAGAAAAAAGGAGCCTTTTCCCATCATCTAGCACTTGGTATAATTTAGGTTGGTATTCGGTCAGGTTAGATCTCAGATGCTGTAATGACAGAGGAGACTGTTAGATAGCTCTGCAGGTCTCTGCTACCACACTTTCTAAACATTTATTTTATTGCATTTTGTAGCCTATCGAATTTGACCATAGCACATCACATTTTTTCCCTCTGCTCCAGCTCTAGAAATCCCTGAGAACCATCATGCAGGTAACATGCTCAAAATCTGAAGATGCTGTCACAAACCCCCTCACTTTGATATGTTTATTGACGCCCCCGTATGACGAACTCCTCCTTGGTGTAGATATTTTACATTTGAAAAGAACAATTTCAAAAGAATCTTCATAGGGCAACGCCATTTCTGAGAGAAATCAATTAAAATGTCAGAACTTAATCTACCATCTGCTGAAAACTCTACTGCAATGAAAGTTAAAGGTGTCCAATATCAAGTTATTAACAGTGGCCACACTTCAGCCCTTTCAATGCCTACCTTCAGCTCCCTGGTCATCTAACCTCTTTTTTACTGACCTACCCTCCTCCTGTCCATGGCTACAAAAGAGGAGATCACCCCCAACCCATCCAAATCCCTGAACGCAGAAGCCAATTGTTATAGCAAAAGAAAGCAGAAAAGGTACTGAAAAAGGAAAGGCTGTTAATACCCTTTCCCTGAATCCAACTGGGAGCAGAGACAGATTTCATTTAAATGGTGACTTGTAGATGGGTAAAAAATTTGCATATATGGCCAAATATACCTGCCAAATTCTACTATTATTACACAAATAGTACAGCTTTTTAAATCATCTGTATATTTGACTAAGATTGAGAAGAAAATGTACATGCATTCCCATTTTCAGTTATGCTGAAACTAATCTCAAGATAAAGAATACAAAATTACCAGTGTCATGGCAAGTACATAAACTTTCTACCACTCTTTTTATTTTCTCTTTCACATAAGTAGAGCTCTAATAACTTAATAGAATTTTTATATTTATACATGCGTGTCTCTGTGTGTGTACTTACATATAACATATACACACAAATAAATGTATAACTCCTAGAGAGTAGCATAAAAATTCCAAGATAGCCATGAATTAATTATGATGGATTTTTAACCTAAACATGGCCACAGGGAGAGAAAAAAAGGTATTAAAAATTATGCCATAGCAGAGTCTGAGGATCTGGATTTGAATAACCTAATATATGTAACTGACAAGAGAAACAAAATAGGAAAACTAATTTAGGGTCAGGACCAACACAATCAATGCGTAGCATTAAACAAAGCCAGAATAAAAAACATACATTGTAGATTGCTTAAGTTCTCCTCATACCATTGCAAAAGCAAAAGCTGTCTAGTAAAAGAACAATATACATAACAAAATCAAAGTAGACAAGAAGTCAATTTGCAAGAGAAATTTGGCAGACGTTTTACTGTAAAGCATAAAAAGGAAACAAGAAAAGAACTCAACCAAAGTGTCTGGTGTATAATGAGATAAAGACAAAATACTAGACCAGAACAGATGAAAAAACAGGATGTGGTAGAAAACTATATTTAAACTACCAGTTCTTATTGCATTTGAGAAGGAGGAAGGCAACTCAGGGAACTGCAGGTTGTTCAGCCTCACCTTGCTCTCTGGAAAGATCATGGAGCACATCCTCTTTCAGAGAGAAAATGGACCAAAAGGTAATCAGGAATATTTAGCTTGGATTCATTAACTTGTCAGACTTTTAGGATGAAACTACTGTCTCTGTGGATGAGACTGACTTCAGTATGGCCTTTGACACTGTCTCCCACAAGACCCTCCTCTGGAAATGGAGAGAACACGGGCCTGAAAAATGGACTGTTACACGGGTTGAAAATGGGCTGCATTACCAGTCTCAAACACTAGTGATCAAAGGCTTGATGTCTGGCTGGCAGACTGTAATGGGCAGAGTATTCCAGGGACTGTTGATATTTGAGACCAAACATCTTCAACATCTTCACTAATGGCATGGATGATGACAGAGAGCACTCCCTCAGTAAATTTATGGATGATACTAATGTAGGGAGTGTGGGCGACACAAAAAATGGCAAATTTAGTCCAGAGACACTTTGATAAACTTGAGGTTGGAGGCAGCAGAAATCTTAGGAGGCTCAATAAGAAGTGCAAATTCTGTGCCTTGGGCAGAAGAACCCTGTTTCTCAGGACAGGCTAGGAAGGAAACGGCTAGTATGTTTAACCTGGCATCTTCCATAACCAAGACATTGTGAATAAGGCAAGCCACAGCACTGGCCTACATTAGGACTGTGGACAACTGACAAGTTATTTTATTATCCCCATCAACATGATGCTGATGAGGCCAAATCTAGTGCATCTGATTCTGCCCTGCCCCCACCTTCGACTGAGTTCAAGAAGAAGGAAGTAGTCAGGGTCTGGTGCAGAGCTATTAAGATGTTTAGGGACCTAGAGCACATGTCCTTTAAAAAGAGGCTGAGGGAAGCGTGCTTGCTTTAGATTTATAAACAGGAGGCTAAGGGCCAGTCTAACAAAGGCCTACAACTATTTGGAGTAGAATCAAAAAGATTATAGAGGGAAATGCTCCTCAGTAGTGCCACATCACAGAAAAAGGACAATGGTGACCAGCTGAAAGTTCAAGGTTTAGATTGAGCATTATAGAAAACCTTCTCAGTAGGAGGTGATGCAGCACTGCAATTGGTCCCCAGCTCAGCTGTGGGATCTCCATCTTTTGAGGTTTCCAACACCATGGCTGATCCAGCCCATGGCAACTGTCCTGCTTCAAGTGGGAGGCTGGACTTGATGACCTTCAGAGGTCCCTTTCATCCAACTTTTCCATAAAGAATGTCTAAAAAGCACCAACCTGAAAAAGTGTAATCCGGTCTGTAAGTCTGTCCTCCGTCTCTTCCACCAAACCAACAGTGGGGATGCTACCTTCAACAGATTCCAGCTGTTTCGTAAGTTCCTGGTAATCTTCATCCAGACGCATCCAGGTCTGCAAGCACAAATTATCCATGTATATGGTCAATACTGATCTGGGTATCTAGAACTTTTATTACTTACTTTCTCAATGTGAAATCCTATAGCTGCATGGTTGTGAATGTACAGAAACAACAGTACAAATGCCTGGTGAACCTATAATAAGACACCATCTCTGTGTCAAGCTCAGCTTTTAGTTAGAACACATGGATAAATCTGTCATGTTCTCCTTGTCAGCTAAAGCTAAGCAGCTTTTTTAAATTTAGAGGAACACAACTTGTGTCACCTGAGGGACACAACAGTTTAATAGCAAAGACTACATGTAGTCTATTAGTACCTTGTGCGTATGACAAAAGGGACAGGCGTCTACCAATTCCGTCCAAGCACAGGAAATCAACATTACAGAATATCCTGGTGATTGATCACAATGGCAGTACAGAAAAGACCACAGAAATTCTCACCTCTAGAATGTACTCCAGCTCCACACCTCGTTTATGAGCCAGCTTTAATACAGCGGAAGCTTGTGTCATTAGCTCTGAATGTGACCGAGTTTCCTTCAAGAGGGCAAAGCTACTCATCTTTCTGAAGAGAGTTTCTGTCAGGATCATGTGAGACTCCAACCCCTGAAAATATTCCTGAGAAATTTGGGTGTGAGGGAGAGGATAAAGAGAGAATAGAAAAGAGAAAGTACAATTATTACTCAATTCATTACCCCTAAAACAAAATTTTAAGACAACAGCAGTACCATCAAGTAGTTGTAGACATAGAATTAGGTAAAATTTTCACTCCACCACCATTTCACAAAATCCAACACACAATATAAAAAGGACAATGGCCTTTTTAAAGAAAGAAAGAGGTTGTCCTTTCCACGCAAATTCTATCCCAACTCTCATTTCATAAACAAAAATAGCTTAAATCAGATATACACCACCAAAAAATTCTGCCTAATAAAAAAATCTGGAAAAGTCCTGTTTTATTTTGTGGGTGCTATTAGCAAATGTAACTTTCCACTGGGAAAAAAATGGAGTGGTGGATGAAATTGCTATGTAGTGTGACAGGACAAGAATAGGAACTTGTTATTAGGAGGAGGAAGAAAATGAGATCTACTTGGGTTCACCTTCAACAAAGCATTTGAAAGTTATTCAGTCGGAACAGTTCATTGATTCCAATTTGAAATACAGTAAGTTTTAATATATCTTGATTTAATACTGGCCCACCATTCTGAAAAGCTCCTGAACTTTTAGGAACAGAAGGTTAGCAATTTTCTGTGTACAAGCTTACAGTCATGATTAGTCCTGAAATATGACACAGTTTCTTACCTTATGTTTGTCAAGTAGCGATCGCACCTCTTCTTTAGAAGCAACAATAATTTTCTGGTCACCAGCCATCTTTTCTTGGCCTGTTTCTAACAGGTCAGCCAGGTCCTGCAAAGCCCGTTCATACTGCCTCTTAAGAGCCAGATTCTGATTCAGGTCACTCCGTCTGGATCCAATGATCATCATCAGCTCATCGTACATATCCTTGGGAGCAAAGAGTAGCAACGCTGATTCTTATTTCACATTTTTCACGTCTTCCTATAAGCAGCCTTACTGTCTCTGTATTCCTCTGTAAATGCTAGCAGAATAACATCTATTTCCAGCTCAAACAGACTGTGCAGACATACCGACTTAATTGATAAATTAACAACACACCATTTAAAGAGAGAAAAAATAAGCAAGACCTGCAACTCTTTCAAGTGCATGCATTTGGGAACAAAGTTAGCAGAATCCCAAAGGCTTGCTTTAAGTAGCAAAGGAGTAGGGTGATTTGGCTTGTCATCAAAAACCAGACTACTGTGTGGCTACTTCACACTGCAGATGCTGTTTACGTTTTGCTTCTTATAACGCAGGGTGTTGGATAGACTCCATCATGGCTACAGAACATAGCCATCTCAAAGCCAGATTTGTCTCCCATTCCTGCCCCAGCAGCTTACTGGTAGCAAGCAAGATAACATACAACCTGTAGTAAAAACCAAACCAGGTTCAAAATAGCAATATAATCTATATAGAAAAATAAAGTGTAGAAAAAGTGCAGTGTGTATTTCACAGTGTGCACATACTGTCAAATTACAAAATGAGCCAAAAAGGGAGAATTTCATCAGTTCCTATGTGTTTTTACTTATCTTGTATACCTCAACCATAAAAAGTGAGAACAACCTACAGATGCTTTTCTTCACCTGAACAAGAGTACTTTCTTGATTTGGTTTTCAGAATTGTATTTTCAGAACATATGTCTGACTGTGAGGGTAAGCCCATACTTTTGATCAAAACATCCAAAAACTTATGAACAAAAATATCTCCACGACCATCCAATACTACAGCAAAGTACCCACCCTCAGACTGCAGCGGGCTCTCCTAAATTTGAAGAGACATTTGTGAGAAGCACAACTGTCAAAAAACCAAAGGGAAAGCTTTTCTAAAAACCAAAATCCATGGGAGGGGGATATCTACACACAATTTGACAGAAAAAAAACCCAACCACCAAACCAACAAAAAACAGGAGGTTCTATGACCAAAATGATAAAGCACTAGGCAAGAGACACATTTGCACAAGCTTGTTATAATTCATTTTTAACTGAGATCACTGTTTTCTTGGCTTAAAAAGCTTATGGTCTGGTTTCAGCTGTTTTCTTTGCTTCCAATTTGTTATTATGTCATTATAAAGGGCAAAATTCAGTTGTAAGCCCTCTCCTTGATCTTTTCTTAAGCATTCCCCTGCCTCAGCAACAAACTGCTCACAAAGGAGTTTCAACAGCGTTATAGAAGTTCTGGATCAATTGCCCACATGTATCTACTTCAGAGAGCCTTAACATAAGAGTCCTACTACTTAGGTGTGTTCAAAACCAAGTCTAACTGAAAGTATGCAGGAACATGAAAGGTGTTCTAGTAAAAGCACGTTTCCAGTTTCAGGTCACATTAGCTATCTGTACTCCTTCACACCCCTCCTTTTTTTTTTTTTTTTTTTTTTTTTTTNGATGATGCATGTGAGAGAGAACAAAAACCCAGATCATCAGACACTGGTGAAACCAGGGCTCAACCCTCAGCAGACATTTATGTTTACATGCTGAGCTTTATCTATTTGAACAGGGACTCAACAAGAGCTGAAAGAAAACGTAGTTTTGTCTGCTTTTATGATTAATAATAAGAATAATAGAGATGGCAGAAAAACTGAAAATGCAAAAGTAGAAAAACTAGGTGAATCAGGGAGAAAATAATCTTTTATACACACTGAAAATGCTTTTAAATATGTTTTCCTAAACTGCCTTATGAACAATAAAAAGGAGCATACTGATACCTTTGATATCACTGAACTTATGAACCATACCTGGATCTTTGACAGCTCTTGCACGGAAGGTTGGTCAATTTGTAGCTTGTCTACATGCTTCTTTAATTCATTGATTCCAGTATCTAGTTCCTTCAAACCTTCTTCTGCCTGCAGTATGACCTATATTTGAAAATTACATCATTTAGTTTGAAGGCTTAATAACAGTACTGCAGCTGCCATATGGTAATGTTCTTTTCCGTTTTCTGCCTGAAGTATTAATCAGTCCTTCAGTCTGCTGAAATTTTAAAGGATGCTATATAGAAAAGGTATTAATTCAAAGTTGGGAGAGCCCAGTTTGTTTCTTAAAGTTAAATACAAGATGGCATTATTATTTTTTTAATAACAAAGTGGTTCAGTATCATACACTATTCTATACAAAACCTTACTGTGAAGTTCCACACTTTTAATTTTTTGGTACAGGCACAAAAGGACTGTTAGTTTTTCTAACACCTTCTAATGCCCCTGCCCAAGTAATAGATGTTTGGGAATACCTGCATTTGTTCTGTTTCTGGTCTCTCAGCTGCCTCTGCTAGCTTCTGTAGAACTAAATATTTGTTATCAGCCACAGATGTAAACAGAAGCTTCAGGTCATTCTAGAGGAGACAAGAGCAACAACAAATTATAGACAATCACAGCACAAAACAACTGTAAAATATTTTATGTTCCAAAAAGTTTAAAGCATTACAATGTTACAACATCAGCACTAACGCATAAAAATATTCAACATTGGAAGCACCATAATTATCCGATGCAAAACACGCAACGTTGTTGAAAATCCACAACTAGATATATATTAGCAAAAAGCTAACCCAACTCCTATTCAAAACATAACCTACGAACACACTTCTGCTTTTGCCTTCCAATTAGCTAATTATTTAGCAAGGGTCAATTAGCTTCATTTAACAAAAAAATGTTATTCTTGTGTAGTTTATTCAATCGCATATGCTCATAAACAAACTAGGTTTTACTTTTTAAGGCAAGCTTTTTTCAATACAAACTTGAGCAAAAAAGTAAACAAGGCTTCAACACGTTACAGGGCTAACTACACATTACAACTTTTAGCATACCTTATCAGACTACACATATACATATTACTTAACAATTTTTGCCAAATTACAATCAATTTTTTTTTCATGCATTCATCCCAACAGAACTCCTAATTTTGGTAAAATAAAAAGTAATCAGCACATCTCTCTAAGACTTTAAGTATTATATAGGAGCATGTTTCTGATTGTGGGTTTTTTTTAATGCATAAATTCTTTTAAATATTAAATATCTCTGGTATAACAGTAAGGCATAGGATTCTAATCAGCTTGCCTCCTTTTTTCAGTGAAGAAAGGCCTTTTATTGAAAACTGTTGGAATCATTGTTTTTCCTATCTACTGCAGAGGAAAGGTTACAGAGTTTGGAAAGGAATCCTATAGCAACAACCTATGAAAGGATGATCCTAATGTAAAGACACCAGCAATCTGTTTTCCTTTTTTTTTCTCCTGGAATTTATGGTTTTTTTCATTTAAACTAAACCATATTGGAGGATCTATATGATAAGAATAGGAGAGAAGGTAGAGACCAAGAAAGGTGTGAAAGCATTGAACTCTGTTTGAAAAGATTTCTAAAAGCAAACATCTCTCCACTTCATTTTTTTCTGCTTTGCTCAACATAGACAGCTTGAGATACAAGCTCTTACAGAATAATAGGATGGGTAAAAGGTGATCAGAAAGGTGGGAATCAGTATTATGTTTTCTATTTTATCACAGCTAATAAAAACAGTGTACTCTGTCATTTATGAAATTACAAAATGTGCAGAGTGGGACTCTAAAGTTGCTTTTTCTCATTTGAGAACAGTAGTCAACAACTTCCATTTATTGCAATGCCAGCAGGGTGAGAAAGTGTGGGACAAATGATCACTTCTACAATAATTACCTGAGTTGCAGAAGGCTTCTAGCAGAAGGTTTAAATTTTGGATCGTGACTTGGGTGCAAAATTTTGCATAGCTCAAGAAGAAATTTGATTTTCAGTAAAAACCTATGAAAGCCTGTTCTCTGGATTTGGTACCAACAATTCTCATTGCTTTGAGAATCAAATCCTTTATATCCCCATTTGACATGTACCCTTGTTAATTCCTTCAGATGGGCATCATACCTTGAAAGACACTATTTGCTGGAGCCTTCCTTTCATCTGATGGCATCTCTGGTTTACTACTGACTCCAGCAAGGTCAGTCTTCTCAGGAGACAATCCAAAGTGTCTTCTATAATAACCCTATTATCACCATTCTCAGGAAATATCTGAGCAAATAAATTCTTGTTCTTATCCATTTCTTCTGTTATCTCTTTAATTTCTTTGGCAAAAGACTGATTTTGTAGAAAACAAAACAAAGTGACAATTAGACATTCTAGAAAGCGGGCAAACATATTGCCATAACCATTGCCAATTTTGCAGTGATGCAGTGACTTTTTTACATTGTTAATATATGCACACAAGACAAAGTTATGCAGCTATAATATTTCTGATAGTAAAAGAACCCCAGACTGCTCTGACGAACACTAGTGCTGAAAGAAAATGAACCTGCCCAAACAAGGACTTCATGAAGCAGAAATCCATGTAGCTGCTGCAAAAGTCTTTTTCTCTCCCTCTCCCCTCCCTCTCCCTTTCATGCTCGTGAATTTGTACTGTTTCCATATCCCAAAGCATTCCTCCCTCTTTTTCATTTCATTTCAATTTCAACACTGTGGTGTTTGCTAACACTTAGCAAAGAAGTTAAACAGAAGAAAGACTCTCTGTATATTTATCTTCTGACCAGGCAAAATTCATGTCAGATGCTGCTTTCTGCAACATTCTTGCATTGGGTTTGTGGGGAGAAGCTTTGGTAGTGGAGGGGGGCTACAAGGGTGGCTTCTGTGAGAAGCTGCTAGAAGCTTCTCCTATGGCCAACAGAGCCAATGCCAACCAGCTCCAAGATGAGCCTACCGCTGGCCAAGGCCGAGCCCATCAGCAACGATGATAGCACCTCTGGGATAACATATTTAAGAAGGGGTAAAAACACCTGTGCAATTCCAGCCAGAGAGAGGAGAGAGAATATATGAGAGAAAAAACTCTGTAAACACCAAGGTCAGTGAAGAAGGAGGGACAGGCAGTTCCCAGGCACCAGAGCAGAGACTCCCCTGCAGCCCGCACTGAAGACTGTGATGAGGCAGGATGGCCCCCTGCAGCCCATGGAGGTTAATGGTGGAGCAGATATCCACCTGCAGCCCATGGAGGACCCCACGCCAGAGCAGGTGGATGCCCGAAGGCAGCTGTGACCCCATGGAAGGGGTCCCCTTGGAAGCAGGCACCTGTGGACCCGTGGAGAGAGAAGCCCATGCTGGAGCAGGTTTGCAGGTAGGACTTGTGGCCCCATGGGGGACCCATGCTGGAGCAGCCTGTTCCTGAAGGACTGAACACCATGGAAGGGACCCATGCTGGAGCAGTTCATGAAGAACTGTCTCCTGTGGGAAGGACTCACGTTGGAAATGTTCATGGAGGACTGTCTCCCATGGGAGGGATGCCACGCTGGGGGACAGAAAGACTGTGAAGAGTCCTCCCCCTGAGGAGGATGGAGTGGCAAAGACAACATGTGATGAACAGACTGCAACCCCCATTTCTGTCCCTCTGTGGCACTGGCAGGGAGGAGTTAGAGAAACTGGTAGTGAAGTTGAGCCCTGGAAGAAGGGAGGGGTGGGGGAAGGTGTTTTAAGATTTAGTTTTTATTTCTCATTATCCTACTCTAATTTTGATTCGTAATAAAATTAAGCTAATTCCCCCAAGTCAAGTCCGGTTTACCTGTGACGTTAATTGGTGAGTGATCTCTCCCTTTCTTATCTCAACCCACGAGCCTTTTGTTGTATTTTCTCTCCCCTGTCCAGCTTAGGAGTGATAGAGTTGCTTTGATAGGCACCTGGTGTCCAGCCAGGGTCAACCCACAACAACTATTTACATAGTGAATAAAGTTACTTCTAAACAGTAGCTGAATACTGCACTTAAATAGAGATTATGACATCACTTATCCAAGATTCTAATATTTTCTTTCTAAATGCACCCTTATTGGCAATTTAAAGAAACTCCTATTCACGGCTTCCTTACCTCTTGCTTGCAGAGATATGTTTCTGTTTCTTCCTCTGGTAACAGAGCTGTATCAACAAAGACCTGCTCTTCCACACCATCTAGCCACAAGGAGGTGGCTGCAACACCTTCATACAGCTTCTGTTCAAGATGCAGGCTCTCCTCCACCTGTCCAGCCTGGGCAAAAGGAACCAGAGAAGTTGAGAGCAGAAGTACAAGATACTCTTTCTAACATCTAGTATTTGTGAAAGGGATGGATTCCAAGGTGGGAGCTAGAGGAGTTTTCATTGTAAATGTGGCTCTGCTGGAAGATAATTGTGAAGACAATTGAAACATTACCTCAGATGACACATCTTCAAAGGCCTGATTCAATTCAGCCAATACTGGTGACACTGGGGCTTTATCTTCATCCTGCCCTTCCTCCTTATACAAAGGCATTCCAGATAGCAGTCTGTTTGGTCTGCTATACAGCTGCCAAGGGAGAAGTACTGATTAGGAGTGCTTCTGCCACACATATAGGGCACAAATTTCAGCTATACAGATTCTACTGCTGACTGAGAATATCACCAAATAACGCTCAAAGCCCTTCCACAACTGTTCTGTCATTAATATCTTGAATAAAAGATTGCTCAACAGGAGGTTCACTAGAAGTGCAGAAAAAATACTTGCGGCCAGAATTAGCAGTGGCTTGCTTTTACCAAATGAATAATTAATTACTGTCAAATACAAGATATTTAGAATTTTGGAAGCTGATTTTACTGTAGTATTATATAAAAAATAGTGGATCTAAGTCTTTTAAAAATAAAATGGAGGATGTACGTTAATACAGATCTTGGACTCTTCCCAGTTTAGTTGATTAACCCCTGCTTCTTCCAGTAAAAATTCTGTGGCTGAAATCACTTGCTTCTTTGTCACATAGTCATTAAGACCACAAATTGAATGTAACAAGTAAATTCAAACAGAAAATACCAGTTTTTCCTCTAAGTTGTCACTGAAGTACCGGTCAATTTCAGAGGGATGATTTGTTACAGAATTATCCTGGGTTAGAGAAGCAGATGAAAATCTTATTCCTTCCTTCCTTCCTGAATGATACCACAATTCAAATCACTTTGAACGAGAGCAATGCTAGTGCCAATATTTCATAGTTCTTAAAGATGTCCCAAAAATAAATTGTTCCATATTCTTTGCCTTAACTACATCACCTTAATGCAACTGCTATGCACATACTGTACCTCATGTTGTGACAACTGCTTTCATAGAGAAAATGCAAAGAGAAATTAAAAATAGCTACCAGCTGTTCTTGTTCCAAAGCTTTCTGGAGCAGTCTCTGCTTGGTATTGAATTCCTGGTTCAGGCTTTCCCATTTCATCTTCATCTGTTCTTCAGATGATGGCTTCTCACCTTCCAAACGTAATTCCTCAGAGAGCGCATCAGGCTTCTCACTGAATGGCAAGATGCACAAAGGTTTAACAAATACAAAAGTTATAACAGATAAAGTGTTTATTTCCTCTTTCAATTAGGAAATTCTACATTTAAATTGTTACTTTTTAAAGTCTTTACTTGTTTTTTGGGGTTTTTTTTGGGGGGGTGTTGGTGTTTTGGTTTCAGATAGTAAGACAAAGACTGGTTTGTAACCGCAAGAAGTTCTTGATTGATGGGATACAATATAATTTCCAAGAAACTGTTTAGACTTGCATGTACCCATACTAAGTAAGAATCCCCCAAACAGACTGAATATATACTACATTGAAATGTAACCTTTAAACAAGCTTTACTTCAAAGCATTAAATAAAAAAGAATATTTTATCTGACTCCTTCCTTACCTCCCCTCTCAAAATGCCAGACATACCCTGATATTTTAATGCAGGAGAAGCACCTGAGTTTAGCTTTGATAAACAGTGAATGAAGTTCAGCATTTTCTGTTTGGTTTTTTTTGTTTGTTTCTACGGTGTAACATATTGCAACAGAAGGAAGCCTCAAAAAGGAGATAAGTACTTTCTGGCATTGTAATAAAAAAACACATTGAAATAACACAAATACTGAGGAAAAGAACTTACTGAGTACAGCTTACATTCCCTATGTGTAAATCTTGGCTCTGCTGCCTCATGAACCACCTTCATGTTCTAGGCTTTGGCATGCTGGAGGAGCCACAAGGGTGCTCACGACTACTGAGATACATCAACGAAGTATTTTAACGAAAGGACTGACTGCTCCTTGATTCTCAAGCTGATAATGTTCACCTTCAAGCTGATAATGTTTACCCTGGTTTCCTTCCTGCTCCCCCAAGGTCCGCATCACCAGCAGGCAGTTATTTTCTTCTGCCTTTGCTAGGGCAGAAGTCTCTCCTAGCCAGAGCCGAGGCTTTCACTGATATCTACTTCCCCCAAATGGGCAAGCGTGCAAGAAAATATAGACCAGAGATGAAATTCAAAATACACAAGGCTTCAAAAAGAAAAATATTCACTAACTGCAGAAAAAATAAAATTAACCAATAAGTATTTCATCTGGAAAGATCTGGTAACAATGGTAGACTATGATGTTTTAGAGATCAGCTACTATTCATACACCAATGCTGGACCATAAAGCTATAGTAATTGATCCACTTCTTGTCTAATGAGTCCTACTAGTTTGTAATTTTAGTGTGATGTTTGATAATAAGAATAAAAGGAATTTCTAAACGTTAAAGGTGATCTATTGGCACAAAACAGTTTGTGTAACTATATTATCAGACTCCTGAATTATAAACCAGGACTCCAGTATCCTAGGTGCTGTATAAAAATGATAAAACAAAAATTAGTGTATTATATGCAGAAGAAGGATGGAAACATAAGGATGACAAAGCACAGAGTCATAGAAATTTGCAGAAGAACGCATGAAAGCACACCTTATACATAGGCCTTCTGGAGCACTGTGCTGTGTTAGGATTTCTTCTCCACGGCACGCTACTGACCGAAGCAGATTCTTCTGCTCTTCTAGCTCTTGTTCCAGCTCCTAGCATAGCAAGTTACAAAAAAACAAAACAAACCACAAAGAGATTGTTTTTGCCTTGGAAGGATATGTTTACATTGCATAACTGTGATGCAAAAATTGCTGAGCTATTTCTGATATGGCTTGCTTGAGCACCAAAAGCAGTGCAAAATCTCCACCCAGGGACAGAGAAATACTTGGTACATAAACTGTGTTGTTGAACTAATTGACTAATGCAATGCAGTTTCTGGACTGCAACCCAGTGAGGATGTCTGTGTATCTTTGCTTCTGTAAAGACAGTGTTGATTACTATTTTGAACAAATACCATCNCGCAACCCAGTGAGGATGTCTGTGTATCACGCAACACAATATACCTTGTAATGTGTGTATCTTTGCTTCTGTAAAGACAATGTTGATTACTATTTTGAACAAATACCATCATCTCCTTACAGTAACTTTAGTAATTTTACTAACGGAAAATGGAAGTATAGAGTGATTAAGCGAGTTGACCATGGTCACCCAGGAAGTCTGGCCAGCCTGGCTGTTACAGACACAAAATAGTGAGCTCAGGTGCATCATTGCAAGAGCACTGAGTAAGAAACAGTGTAAAAATGAAGATTTCAGTGGAAATATTAATAGAATGGCTCAGCTACAGTGTTAAGCACAATCTAAAGACGAGAGTAAAAGAAATGCAAAACACCAACTTTCTGTTGCTGCAGGGTGCTCTGCTGCTGCTGTGAACGAGTGGTTCTTGCTTGTGCCAGCCATTCTTGGACACTAGGGCTTTGTGAGGAAACGAAGTCCAGATCACTCTCCTCCTTTTCTTGTAACGATCCCTGCTTTAAGAGAAAGAAATCAACATTTTTACAAACTCTCTTATATTGCTAGAGAGCTGGCAGGTCCAGCTCATCAACTCAAAACCACATGTAGTGCCACCTCGCACCCCTCAAGCTGCTGGCTCACACAAATTCTGAAGTGAACAATGACTTCAGATTTCTGACTTCTACTGGTCATTGGTTACTAGCAAGAAAGCATGCGTAAAAATGTAAAAATAAACATGCACCACTGCACTTAGCAGAATCAGACACCAGAGATCAGAGACCACGGACCGATATGTTTCTGAAGACTGTTCTGTGTCTCCTAAGAAACAGCACTGGTCTGTAACAGAGGGTGCAGCTCTAACTGACAATGCAAGGAATCAATGGATTGTTTCTGCCAGGTTTTTAGTCTAATTAGGGCCAATTTTTTGTCTAACTAAAAATGAGAGAATGCTAGTTGTCACTCTGGTCAAAATTTATTTATCAATAAGTACGTAACTCTACCCATGGTTGGCAGAAACACAGTCAGTTAAGAGCAGATTATGTGATACGAACAGTAAAGACAGTAAGAGAGACCAAACCACAGAATGTTATAATAGAACAGCAAAAGCAACAGTCCCTTCACTTCATACTTCTATCAGTATGTTTTTCCAACACGAGTGGTTAAACAGGCCTTCTGTGCAAGCAAAGCAAAACCAAAAAAATAGTTTCAAAAACTGCTTTATCAACATCTTGCCTTCTGAAATCCATGTTTGCTGTAAATTTAAATTATTTTAGAGGCCTACGTATTCAAACGCAGGGATTTTAACACACCAGGCCTAATTTTAAAGACAGACTTGTAGGTTTGGCTACTTAGATCTACACAACTCTCTGGATTTATTTAATGTTACTTGCATGCACACGATGACTGTAAAGTTTGCACTTTGGGTTTTTTTTAAGCTTCAAGAGCTAAAGCTGGGGCTTAATTCCTCTCCCATTTTGTTTATATACCTCATTTTTGCAGGATTTATATTTTGCCCATGATTCAGTTGTTATTCTAAATAGAGTAAGAGCACCAAATGGTTCAGACCTTACAGCAGGCTCTCCAAGATAAAAACACATTCCACCTTCCAGAGAGCCTTTGTCTCAAATCAGGCAGGGACCAGCAGGGCCGAAGGTGGCTGAGGAAACCCCTCTTGCCTCACCCGGTACTCCTTATGCTAACAACTGGGATGGACCTCTGCCACCACTGTCCCTGGCATCAGGCACTGAAACAGCAGAGTTTTGCTAAACAGTAGAAGTCAGGTGTAAGATTTCAGTTTTGGGGCATGATGCGTATACTGGAGTTGAAAGGACTGATTAGTGTTAGAGGATCTAAGTTGTAAGAGGAGCAAAACAAGCAAGCAGGTATCTAAAGCTTCAGAGAACCATTAGCCCTTGCTCTGTGAAATAGCTTTGTTTCACTAAGGATTCAGTTTACAGGTGAACTGTGATACTTTGTAGGAACAAGTTCCTAGAAAAGCTGACGTGTTAGAGTATGAAAAATGTCATTATAGGATATCAGATTAGGCAAAGAAAATATTATGTGAGAAATAAAGAGGGTCTAGAATTCCATTTTCTCTATTAAAAATTAGAAAAAAGACAATATTTCTGTAAATGATATTAAAAAAAAATCTGCTTCATTTTATATGTTCTAGGGACAATATCTGTTCAACTTGTAAATTCCTTTAAAGAATAGTAACTAGTTTTTCATTTTGCATTTGCGCAGGTTGATTTCAGTTAGATTTTGTCTCCTCTTCTCTGGGAAGAAGGTTGAGAAGCTACAGTTTTGGAGTTATACTAAGACAAATAAATAGTAGTCCCACAGTTCCTGCAATAGCAAGGAGTGTAAAAGGGACTGTGGCATTTGTGGATGCAAATACGCTATTGTGCATATTTTTTAGATCAAAATTATTTGTGAACCAGATTTTATCATTCTCAAATCATAGGATATAAGTTTGAAAAACATGCTTGCATTTTCATTTGAATTCTGTCTGAAGGAGCTGTATTACATTTCCTTTAAACAGCCAGGGAAACAAAAACTTGAAACTGTCATTCCTGGCGACTATCCAGTCCAGCACAGAAATAATTGGAAAATCCCTGAAGAAAATTGTGACAAAAATGGTCTTTCAGAGGAGTTCAGAAATGTACAAACATATCAGGCATATTTGACTTGTGGAACCTCACACATTCACCTTTGTAATAAAAAGTAAAAAAACCACTATCTGTTTTTTCACTGCATTATTTGGAAAAAGACGTTATAGAATCTCACGTTTTAAAAAAATTGCTCAATGAAAATTTGAAGATGTTATACAGCCTATACCTATTTTCTTCCACAATCCATAAGTGTAATCCAAAAAAAGTTTGCAATTTACAAAGAAATGAAGTTTTGCATGCATGTAGCATCTTAAACAATTCTTATTCTACATCTGGAAATGTGCTGTTATTTTCTATATTAAAAAAGCATTAAAAAAAAAATCTGTTTTAAAAGTTTAAATAAACTAAATCACACAACTGCATTTTAAAATGCAGCATGCATATTTTAAAATGAAGCGACAAAGTCTGCAGTGCCCTTTCACTTCACAAGTAATATATCTGGATACAGTAGTATATGCCTACATGCTGTTGATAACACTTCATTTGCCTAATCATGAGGTTTAATATGCAAAAATAACACTAAAGTTACTTCATCTTAGAGGCAATAGAAAGAAATACTTGGGGGTTTTCCTTCCTTTTTTTTTTTTGTTTGTGCTTGTTTCTTGGGATTTTTTTTGTGAAGCTATGTTAAGTTTTATAGTTATCCAGTGGCTTTGGACTAAAAATAGTTCTTAGTACGTCAAGTGACTTTTCAAGCTAACCTCTCAGTAGACTTTAATCTGCATTACAAGCCAGAAATCTTTGAAGCTTATCATGTTTAATTTGCACAGCAAAGCCCAGAAAAGAAGTAAAAGAAAAGGCGGGAGAGAGAGTCACAGCAGGGCAAGCAAATTCAAAACCAGTCAGTCACATTACATGGTTGGGTTTCTTGCATGTATTTGGTTGTCCACATGCTAGCTTAACCTAAAGAATGACCAAAAACAACTGTTAAATAAAATGAACTAGTGGCAATAAGCAGACCAATGCTGATAGGAACAGAAACCTAGGACAAGACAGAGGTTAAATGTTTCTTTGTTTCTACAATATTTTGTTTAGTGTAATGATGCCACTATGTATTAGCCATATTTAAAAATGTTTCATTATCTGCTCATTGTGTTGTGCATGCTGTATGGAGGAAAGCATGCATTTAGGGTTGCTCTTTTGTTGGGGAAGGGATCCTGTTCCAGAGCATGTGCAATCTAAAGCGATTGGGAACAGGCATAGAGCATATCTAGATTAAGTTAATGATCTACTTTATTATTGTCCTTTCACTGAAGACGGGTTAAGATAGTTTCACCATGAAATGGTGCTATTAACTTGAAAATGACAAGTCAATGTTTTCTAGGCAGTTCTTTATTTTGGAGTGCAATTCCATTTACCAACTAAAGATGAATAGCTCAAACTAAATCAGTAAAATATTTTTACTCCTTTCCCTGGTTGCATAAAACTTTCATGAAATCCCCCAACCTTCCGCCCACTGTGAAGCCAGCTGGAAAGAGCCACTTACCCGAATGTTGATCTGTTTGTCGTGGAGCACTCTCTGCAGCTCCAGAAGGCTGCCCTTCAGCGTCCTGAGCTTCACAGCCAGCTGCTCTGCCTCGTCCTTGGTGTGAGCCTTCCCCTCCATAACCAAGTTCTCGTTGTGCACAGACAACTCTGACAAGGCTACCACCTTCTGCTCTATTTCAACCAACATGTTCTGCAGCAGCAAAAACAAAGAACCAAATTCATACATTTTCCAGCATCTGTCACGCCTTTGGCAAGACAACCTGTGGCCTACCTCACCCGTCGTCAAGCTAAAGACAAGACAGATTATCATTGCTTTGGCTTCCAGTCCCTTTCAGAGTCCTTAGGAATATGCTTGCAAATGTTTGCATTTGCCATTTCTGTTCGCAACCTTTTTCAAAATAGGAAATTAAAAAGTTAATTGGAAAAAAAAAAGGATTTGTTGTAGAGGAGATGCTCTTTATTTGCACATTAAAGGTAAGGGTGGCTAAGATGCTAGACTGACATCCATAATGACAAGAAACAGAGCATGCAGCTGGAGTTACTTCTTTCCTCTTCTTTCATGTACATTTAGTGAACTGCTTTCTGCCTCCTCCTATGTGTTGCTCTGGCTGCGTTGATAAGCTTCTCTTCTCGCTATTTGCTCTTTCTGATTGGTGCATGATGGACTTAAGGATTTCTGCATAATCCTCTTTAGTCTAAAGAGAGACTTAAAGTAACAAATCTCTGGCATGTTTATTCTCAAAAGCTACTTCCCTGACATTCCATTAACCATTCATGTATTACAGATATAGTGCATATTTTGATCTTCCAAACTCAAAGCTCACGCAATTCTCGCTCAAAATCCTAGCCTGACATCCAATGGTTTTCTTTCCATTTCAACTGTCAAGTATAAACTGATAAATATTGCTCCTGAAGGAATGTGTGCAGGCTAAGATGGGCAGAGTCTCTAGAAAGTGGAAAAAAATATAGGCCTTATATAAAACTTACTGTATTAAGATTTTAAGAACCGGCAAAAGAACAGCAGTATTAACTTTTTCAAAGTTAACTGTTCTTTTTAATTTTAAGATTCCTACAGGTTATATTAAAAAAAAATAATTACTGCTCTGTTGAAGTTCACAGTTTATACAACAAACAGCTCCCAAGGACGGGTGATGAACGAACACTTGAGACTGAGCAGACTGAAAATTCCAATAATGAAGCGATGTCAGTGGAAATTTAACTTGATGTTTAATTCATCGGACTTAAATGAAACTTAATGCCCATTTATCCTAAAATAGTTGAGATCCTCAGTCTTTAATATGAAAAAGAATCTTTTGTCCATCTGTCTCTTGTCTATCTTGTAATTTTAATTATAATGATCATACATAATGATTCTAAACTCTCAATTAAAAATGGAAAACTCCCACTAATTTGAGAACCTGGATGTTATGACTGATACGAGTCTTGTTAATAAAAGTATATGCAATTAATCCTTTTGCAGCAAAATGTTTTTCCTCAGTTGTTTTGGTGTTCTGGGTTGATTAATATTAAATTCATAAAAATAATAACTACTGATGATATTACTTTATTTTTGAATGTGGGCAGGGATTACTCCTGAAGAAAACACAACACCGTCCCAGTCACCACTGCTCATGGGAATGTGTTCTTCAGCTGGAAAAGGAGGAGTAAGAAAGTACACTACAGGTGTTTTCATATCTATCAAGTGAGCTGTTCAACAACTCTAGCTTGAGTGGAGTGAAAACAGCAAGTGAAGTGAATACGAGGCCTTTAAAGCAAAACAAAATGCCCTCTGAAAGTTGTAGAGCTTCAAATGTTTTTGCAGTCAGGATATCCTGTTTTCCTACTGCTATGTTTACCCGTGCTTCCAAAAGCACTGTTTGCAATCTTTAACAAGAAACGAAGATAAGGCTATATTTTATTTCACAAATCATTGATGAAGCTAACTAAGCAAATATGAGGTGCTAAGGAGCTCAGAAACTTCTTCCTCACTGATATGCTGGCTCATCCCACTCAATAATGGTCTTAACATTAACGTTCCATATTTGCCTCTTCATTCAGATAAAGCTATGACCATCCTGTTCATGTAAAAATAACAGGACTGATAGTTTTACCTGACAGTCTACCAGCTGCGCTTCCATGTCCATAGGTTCCTCAGCTGTAACCAGAGCGGTGTCCAGCGTTGCTCGGGTATTGAGTAACCAGTGGTCAAGCTCATCAGCTTCACAACGGTACCTTTGAAGAGCCTGCTCTTGCCGCTGTTCTTCCAGCTGCTCATTCAGTTTTTCCTAGAGGTACCAATTATACTTTTTAAAAGAAATACACCACAAAAGTCACTTTCAAAAAAATTTCCCTCTCTGTCTCTCACAACCTCTATATAGTATTTCTAAGACATACTAAGCCCTTTCTTTCATAAGTTAGAAATCTTTACAAGATATTGCTTTCATTCAATAAGCACGCTTTTCTGGTGACTGCAATTCTGTTCCAGTTCAGTCACTGTATTTCTACTTCCTTCAATAAATCTCTGCTATTATAGCCTTCTAAAGGTGAGGTCTTTTTCTGCCTCCTCTTGCTGTAGGGAAAGGAGCGCAGCTTTGTCTTTTTTGGCAGCAGCAGGCTGTTAGATAGCCTTATTTTCTCTCAAGAGAGGCACAAGAGGGGTACTTCAAGGACCCAACAGGGTAATGGTGGGCCTTTGGTATAGCCACCATGGGTAAAGAGACAACTGAAGAGCTGTCTACTTTGTCTGGCCTCTCGGAGGATCCCTGTGCAGGTGCCGTGGGGTGTGGAAAGACATTAAGCTCCAACGGCTGCTGCAGCAACAGCATCACTGCAACACAGACTCCCCGGCTCCATCCGTCAGCTGGTCCATCCATTGGAAAGACAGGGAGTGGCCAGCAAGACTTGCTCACCCTTTAATAGTCCCATATGAATTTGAAAACTGACTGACTAACTGAGGCCAGAGGGTGGCAATCAGTGGCACAATGTCTAGTGAGAGATCAGCAATGAGCCCCAGCAAGTTTACTGATGACACAAAATGGGAGGAGTGGCTGATACACTAGAAGGCTGTGCTGCTATCCAGATGGACCCTGACAGGTTGAAGAAATGGTCTAACAGGAACCTCATAAAGTTGAACAAAGGGAACTGCAAAGTCCTGCACCTGGGGAGGAACAACCCCATGCACCAGTATATGCTGGAGGCTGACCGGCTGGAAAGCAGCTTGGCAGAAAAGGACCTGGGGGCCCTGGTGGACACCAAGTTGAACACAAGCCAGCAGTGGGCCCTTGTGGCAAAGAAGGGCAATAGTATCCTGGGCTGCATTTGGAGAAGTGTTGCCATCAGGTTGAGGGAGGTGATCCTTCCCCTCTACTTAACACCAGTGAATCCACACCTGGAGTACTGTGTCCAGTTCTGGGCTCCCCAGTCCAAGAGAAATACAGAGCTCTGGAGAGAATAGAGGGGATTTCAGGAATAAGAAACAGATAGAATGTGATGGTCAGAGGATACTTTGATGTATCAGATAATGTGGAACCTAAGCATGCTACAAATGGTATGGAACAAGGGGAGAAGATTGTACTGGATCTGGGTGGGATGGAGTTAACTTCATCGCAGCCTGTACAGTGCTATGCTTTGCAACTGTGGCTAAAGCTGTGTCGATAACACAGCAATGTTTTGGATATTGTTGACCAGTGCCTGCACAGCATTAAGGCTTTCCTTCCAACTGCCCCTCACAAAGGCCAGTAGGCTGGGGGCAGACAAAATATTGGGAGAGGACATAACCAGGACAGCTGACCTGAACTGACCAAAGGGATATTCCATTCCATATGAGATCATGCTCAGCAATAAAAGTCCAGGGAAAGGGGGCAAGGGGTGGTCATTTGTGGTTATGGTGTTTGCCTTCCCAAGCAGCTGTTACACATGCTATGAGTAACCCTGCTTTCCAGTGAAGTGGCTAAACATCTGCCTGCTGATGGGGAAGTAGTCAGTAAGTTCCTTATTTTCCTTTGATTGGACGCACAGCTTTTCCTTACCCTATTAAGCTGTCATTATCTCAATCCATGAGGCTTTTATTTTTTCCCCATCCCACAGGATAGAGGAGTGAGGTTGAGTGTTTGGCTACTGGCCAGGGTCAACGTACCACACTTCTGTAAGGAAATTCAGACCTGTATATGCAGGACAAATTCCTCATACAGGGCAGTGTTTGTACAGTTTTTCTGAATGCTTAATTTTCATGAGAAAATTAATAATTCTCTATTAGAGTAAAGAATAATGATAGTTGTTAAGTGTCTCTAATCCAGAGTCAAACAGTTCTCAAGTTCTAGATAATTAAATTAGGTCCACAGAGAGAATAATATTACCAATCGACGCTCTCAACGGCAAAATATTTTCATTACCTGTTCTATCTGTATTTCTACATGTACATCCCTGCAGTGTTCTGGAAGATTTTATCTGTGAAATCAGAGCTATAAAGTGCACAGGTTAAGTTACTGAATATTGTCTGCATAACATACATATTTCTTAGCTAGGATTATTAGGGGACACTTGTGCTATTGTATCAAAGTAACTGTCAGAATCCTAACCATAGTTAAGAGTAGTATATTTGACTCATGCTTTGTCTTGAAATTATTAGTTAGCACCTCGTCCTAAGTACTATCAAGAAGTTTGTAAGATCTTGTATGGGGTACAAGCTATAAACAGTAAGATCCCTATTCTACTTCCAGGCCCTTATTTTTACATAAAAGCCATTGTTCTTCAGAGAAGTAAAACTTAGTGCAATTCTTTAAGAATAGCAAAGATATTTCCTAAGGACCTGTTCACTGTCTCAGATGACCGCACAGACCTAATGCAGCTGAGGCACCCTGGGACTCATCTGTAACCCAGGTAGATCCACAGAGCCAATTCTCACTCAGTCACTCAGAATTGATTGATGCTGGAAATTATGAGGGCTGTGTGTTGCTGTTTATGCTGCTGTGTTTATGAATTCACTGCTGTAGTTCTCAGCAGTACAGCAATAAAGCTGCTCTGCAAAGTTCAAAGTAGCCAAACTGTAGCCAGCTGTAGCATGACTGCATTTTCTCACCTTTATAATATACACAGCAACATTCCTATGTGTAAAGGACTATTTTAACATTATCTTAGTATTAAAGGATTTTTGTTAAAGCTGACAGACAAAGAAATAAAGGGGTGCATCTTCCATGATAAATGTTTGCATGCAAATCGCTGGGAAGATGAGTGTAGACAACAATACAATGGTTTGCAAGAGGTGTTATTTTTTGTTTTAAGCTTTTCCCCTTCTTTTGTCTCCCAGTTTGGACAGGTGACTCCTCAAAAGTTTACTGTAGATAACATGACTTTTAATACCTGCACTTCATTACTTCTCCTGTGGAGGACAAGGAATACCAAGGAAACCTATTGAGAAAATGTCAATGTGGATATTAAAAAAACCCCACAACAACCAACTATACAAAATATGACTCCTGCAGTGTGTTTCCAAGTTCCTTCTGGTTACTTATCACCTAGGATTAAGATGAGGGGCTCACTAAAAAAAGAGCAATAATTTATTAGTGAAAGGAATTGTAAGAAATGAGCAGAACTGAAAATTACTATTTTAATTATCACCATTCGATGGTGACTAAGGACTTTGGTGAAAGTACAGGTCTGCCAAAAGTGGCTCTCAAAATTTGGAATGTGATCCAAAACCCCACTCCTAGAGGTTTTTTCTTGTACCTCTAACAGTTGGCGTTTTCCTGATGCCTTCATTCGAATTGTGGCCATTCGTTCTGCCAAGACCATGAGAGTGGACTGCAATGCCAGCTGATCAGCAGCTTCTGCATCCAGTGGTTCTGAAACCAGTTCCTGGGCTAATGATGTCTGAAGCTCAGTGATTTCCTCTTGTAACATCAAAATCTCATCCATCAAAGCCTATTTAGAAACAAGAGCAGAGAAAGTATTTGCTTCATTTATCAGTGAGAAGAAAGTATCTCAGGAAGCATAGGTTTAATATAAAATTCAAGATGACTGTCCCAGGGGAGCATGAGGAACAGAGAGCAGTGTATCACTACTGGTTTGGTAGAGTCAGAATTCAGAAAGACTGAGTCCTGCTTTTAGATGCATAAGTTAGGATCGTGCATTTAATAAGTAATTAAATCCATATTTCAGTTATCTTGAACTTCAAACATATCACAAGAAGGAATTCTTTTAGAAATATTATATATACAGATTTGTTCTTCCAACAAATTTTCTGGAGGGTATTCTAGTTGATACAGTGAAGATAATTAACAAGTAAGTGAGTGTGTGTTTGTGAAAGAGAAACAGAACCAGTTAGCTTCCAGCCTGAAATTTACTAAGTGGACAAAGAACATCCAGAAATATACGTAAACATCCAGAGATTAGCTCCATGATGTAAAACTAGTTCCTACTATCATTCTTATCCTATAAATCAGTTTCCAAGATACCTTCAAAAGCATGCTGCATTACCAATACCTTAGAGCAGATACTTTGCTTCCATGTCTGATAGTATATACACATTGGATGCACAGGACATCCACAGTGCTACAAAAGCCAAATATTATCCTTTACAGGTCATGGAGTTCCTACTGAAATGAGAACTGGACTCGCCATACGGTTTCAAGCTATCAGATAGAGGGCTTAGCTGATTACAACTTGGACATATGTCAGATTGGTTACTTGATAAAGTATTCTCTTATTATTCAGAGCATCATTTCTCAAGACTTCCCTTGGAATGGAATTTTTTGTGTGCTTTGATTTGTTTGTTTTGTTTAACAAGGGAAAGATTGTATTTAGATCAATTTACAATGCATCAATATTGGTTATGCTTTTAGTAAATTTGGGAACATTATAAATAGTCTGATATATGCTAGTAGCGCTGATGCTGAAGAATAGTATATATAGGTGTCTCTGAACACAATCTTTGACAAGAGATTTTGCTGAAAATTTCAATTGGACAAACTCTTATAATCTACTTTACTTTTTGAAAAGGCTCCTTATTGAAAGAACCCCCATTACACCATCTTTAGCACAGTAGGAAGTCCAGAAAGGCAAGACATACAGTTAACAGAGAAGGTTCATACAACTAATGGATTTTTTTGAGGCATCCAGACATGAAGAACGGCACTATCTAAAAAAAGAGAACTAAAGATGTACAGTTAATACATGCTATCCCTCTATTTCTCACATCTAAATTTTTACCTGATGTTCAGCCATCTGGCTCTCTGGGCTTTTGGCTGGTTCCAGACTCTCATTTAGTTTGATCTCAGTGGTCTCCATTTTTGTGGATATCGACTGGAGTGTGTCCTGATATTTCTGTTGACGCTCAAGAGCTTCATAGAGGGTGCGCTGCTTTTCACTGATCTGAAGAGGAATGGAAGGTATAAATTCTGACCTCTGATACAGGATTTGCTCACTTTTCTGCTTCACACTTCCCCAGGCTTACGAGACTAAAACCAAAAACTCGCAACAAGTTTTCAAAAGTATAAATTATAAAGCAAAACACCCATATTAAAAATATTTATCTGTTGAAACATAATCAGTCAAATCCTAGGTTCTGTGACTGAAAAACATGGACTTTAATAAGCAGGGAAAACCTAGGCACATTCTCATGCCTTATTTTAGATTCTATGCTCTCAAACGTGTATGTGCACAATTTGCTAGACGCTTAGTTCTTAATATCCCATAATAGCTACTGTGCCTCTGCAAAGAATTAACATTCATAGCATGTGATCAAAACTTTGACCATTTTCATACATCACTGAATGACTATGCTGCACTACTATGTAGAAATGTGTTGACTCAGTATTTGGAGAAACTGGATTCTTGGGCCTTTTTTTGCCAACTCATCCAGCATGAATAGATTTCCCTGTCACGTTATGAATATAGTCTGACAACAGCCAATATTTCTGAAGGCAACTATCAGCCTTAATGACTTTTATTTTTTCTTAATGGAAGTCGATGCTGCACAGGCTTTCAAGCAAAGAACAAAGCCAGTGTAATATAATATCCCAACTAAAAATTCTTGATAGCACCTGAAAACCATGAATTGCAGAGAATATTTGCTGAGCCAGTTCTTTGCATCTTATTCCTTATGAGCTAGCTGATTATTTTGAACCCTCCAGATGAAGACTTACCACATTTTTCAGTGTTTCCCAAGAACGCTGCAAATCATCCAGTTTGGCACTAGCAGCTGATTCCAAGCCTGCTTCATAAAACTCCTGGGTGGCTGAAGTGCTGGGTTGAATTTTAGCAGCTTCTGTCTGCAACTGTTCAGCAGATAAGGCCAACTGTTCAGCAGATAAGGCTTGGTAATAAGCAATGTCCTACAAGCACGAAGCACATTATTGCACTTTCAAAATGCAAGATACTGCATAAGAATATCCCCCCACATACTGTCCCATTGCATGTGCCCATTAAAATAAAACCCACAAAGCCACAACCACCAGGAAACCTCTGAGCAACAGGGTAAATAAATACTTAATAGTAGTACACTGAGTACAGTTTGGAGCTTCACTATGGTAAAGATTGTGGATGCATTTTTTTCATGTTCATGTTAGCTAGGAGGCAGCTGTGGACAGACCTGGAAAGACTGGGAGGGGAGTGCTACAAGTGGGAGTGTTGTCCTAGCATCACCACACCTACACATGGGGAAAACCCATCACAACAGGCAGAGGTTTACGGTACTGTAGGTGGGAAAGAATATCACCCTAAGGAACAGAGAAGGCAACAGAAGAACCAAAAAGGAGTATGCTGAAGAACTAGTCAATGATGTAAGAAAGAGCATGAAGCACTAGCTTATAGTAAGCCTTCAAACAAACAGGTACCCTCAACTAACGTATAAAAGACAGTGGCAAAAGGGACCAAAAGTGCTAAGGAAAATGGGCAAATGTTCAAATTACTATTGAAATTGCAGGGTGGAATTGTTTCTCCCTAGAACTTCTATACTTAGTGTATGGAGATTTCTTCAATTATTGCAGGTGGCAATTAAAAAGATGTACAGAAAATGTAAAATAAAGGAAACATGCACACTACCTATATTTAAGTCAGGAAAGAAGACTTGATGACAAGGATTATTTAAAACTGAAACCATGTATGACAGTTATCACCACACCTATTTGGAAGGTGAAAAATGCTGCAACCTTCCTTCTTCTCACTTAGTAGCCCCACTTAGCAAACTACACTCCAAACCATGGAACACAGCAGCTGTTGTCCAGTTTCCTCAATAATTTTGAATTTGTACATGCCCTTGGTGAAAACCTTAAGACACAGTTTTACTGCCAGTGAAATCAGTAAGCAATTTCCCACTGATTTCTGTTAGGTTGGACCAAACCTTCTTTCAGGCAGCTCTCAGAGTTATCACAATATTTGCATAAAAAGTTGCTCAAAATCTACTGGAAAGTATACTTGAAAAATCCTCCTCCGGCAACTGCAAAATTCTCAAATTACTTCTTTCCTGACCCTGTATGATGGGGAGGAAAATTCAGCATGTTAAGCCATGTGACTGAGAGAAAACCAAGTGTCTTTCACTTGACAGCTTATAGAGCTGTGTCTACAAAATAGACCACAGACTATTTCCTATACTGCAAATGTAAGAGTATAAATACCTGAAAGGAGGGTGCAAAGAAGACAGAGCCAGGCTCTTTTCAGTGGTGCCCAGTGATAGGACAAGGGGCAATGGGCACAAATTGAAACACAGGAGGTTCCCTCTTGAACATCAAGAAAGACACTTTTTTACTGTGAGGGTGACTGAGCAACGGGACAGGTTGCCCTAGGAGGTTGTGAAGTCTCCATCCTTGGAGACACTCAAAAGCCACATTGATGTAGTCCCAGACAACATGTTGTATGTAGCCCAGCTTGAGGAAGGGGGTTTGACCATATGACCTCCACAGGTCCCTTCCAACCTCAAGCATTCTCTGATTCTGTATTAGTGTACAAAAGCTAGGTATTAAACAAGACTAATTCTGAAGTACCAGAGCTCAGAGTATAATTAGGATCCTAATTTGGAGCAGAATCTTTATTTCCCAATGTCATTCCAATATGTTATCTAATACCATATGTGAACATACAACAAACAGCGTAGAAACCAGGTCACTCCCCAAGCACAGTCACAGTTTGGGATCTCTTTCTAACTAAACCTCGGGAGCACAGAATGCCCACCTGTCCCAGAAAACACCCCATCTCCCAGCAGCTGCACAGATATGGTTCTTGAGTCCTTCCCCCAAGAAAGAAGAGACTTATTAGGTTATCTGTGTCGTGTATGGACATTTTTAACAATTAAGGTGCTACTCACAGGTCATGACTGATATTTTTAAAGGGAGGCAGCAGCCAAGAGTGTATTCTACAGACAGCTTGATCACACATCTTTACTGAGGATGCCTGAAAAAGTCAGTCTCTCCAGAGAAACAGAACACCCACGAATGGACAGCACATCAAACTGTCCAAAAATGTCAGATGAGGTACTTCTTCAAAGGCAATAATTGGGACACTTGAAAAATTTAATTATGAAAGTGTTTAAGATGTCCAGGAGCCAACAGCTTAGCACAGCATTCAGTACTGCAATTTCAGATTTTTTCGCTCTGACCACAAGTGGTCTTTCCAAGTTACAGTGAAAAATTGCACCAGTGCAGTCAACTTCTCATTTTGCTTTGTCTGCAGCTACTCTCCAGCCCTCAGCTAGTCCTCTCTCAAGGCCAAGAGAAAAGCTGTGCTTCTGAGACTTCTTAATCATCATTTCCAGAATAAAGGCCTTGCTTTTAAAAGGGGGGAAAGCAATTGCTTTCCTCATCTTTCCAACTACTTTTTAGAGTAAAGAACATGGCAGTTTCTTTTCTGTAGGGCTTTAATGCTGATACAGATGTTCTTATGAATAACATATTTTGTTCCCCCCAAAAATACCCTAACATCTCCTGTCCTCTTTTAAGAAAATTAGCCAATGTAAAGTACTCAAACTTTGTTGTTAAGATGTAGGGGCAAAGGGTGTGTTTAGATTTCAAAAGATATTTAACAAGGGCTGTTGTACCCTCAATGAGTTTTCATAAGGAAGGAGAAAAATATGATTAAGTAGGCTCTGAACAAGGAGATAGAAAGACATTTAGCAGTGACCCAGCGCTGAAGACTTGAACCACAAGATCAGCTGTGAACTCCAAGGCTTTGTGTCAACACTTGAGCTTTTTCAATTCAATTGCTCTGCGTTATGCATCTGGAAAAGAAGTTTTAAAAGAATGTGCTAAATTTTAATCAACTATATCTTTGGGTAAGTGTGAGAAGTTTTAGCCCCAGAGGATTCACATTCAGTACTGCAGCAGAGATGACGTGCCTAATTTTGCTACATCAAAATAAACTGCATTAAAGGACTGTTATCTATTGCTGAAGTATTATACCCTGTGAAACCCCTCATCCTTTTAAAAGTTAACACTTTTATAGTGTTCTCCATTCCCCCCCTCCCCCAGATGTTTTTAGAGGAGTTTCAGTACAAAACAAACCACCTGGGCAATTGTTAACTTATAACAGTGCTAGATCTGTCACTTTTTTGTATTTATGGTCTCGGTTTAATCTATTTCAATACATAGAACCAATGTTTCCACAAATATGTATTTAGCATTTGTTTTATATTTTCATTACTTGTTAGCAATGTAAAAATAGTGCATAGGTATCTCAGTTCAGACTAACCACATTACACCACTAAAAGATGCTAGGAAACCCTTACGAAAGATTGTATGTAGATTATTAGGGATACATTTAAAAACAGTCTTAACACCCAGCCTTCCCTCCCAAAAACACCCTACTTCATCTGAGCTTTTAATTTTTTTTCCAAAGACTACATGAATACAATTCTTTGCTTTCTAGAGTTCCTGTTCACATGTTCTTCTGGTACTTTGCAGGTGATCTTCCTGTGAGAAATTGTCTCTTAACACTGGCTACTTTTTAAAACAAAACATTTCCAAATTAGTTTTGCTGAATCTTTTACTGAATACAAAGTATTTTTAACTTACATTTAAGTTCCTAATTCACTATTGTCTAGATTTCTTTTTAACCAACCTTCTTTCCTGAAGTCTCCCTGGGCATTCATCATGATCAGCAGTGACAGTTTCATAGCTTCTTTAGTTTTAATCTCATGTGAGTGTGAACCCAAGAATTTTGTAAGTAAACCACTGCATTTTGGAATGCCCTTCCGCTTATTGTTTAGTACATGCAGTTCATTTCAACATTAACCACACTGAAGAAACCTTAATCTGTCAGGTTTTTAGATTATTATAACACCAGCAATTTTATCTGTTTCAAAGACCTTCTGCTAAATGAAAGACAATATTTTTGTTTAATTTTGCCCTGTAAATCACAGGTTCTAAAAATTGCATTTTGGTGTCAGCTCATGGGGCAACAGCATTTCACTGGATTTTCCTTATTATATGAGCTATCAGAGCTCTTCATCTGTTTTTTTTTTTTTTTTCCATTTTCAGAGAAACATAATGAATTGACATTGAATTTGTTTATTAGCAAACAAACTGCTTTTGCTCCTTTAACTCTTTCACTGATTAACACTGTCATAGGATTTTTGTGCTGAAATATATAGCTACCTTTCTACTGTAAGTAAACTTTACTGGGAAATTTCTGGTTATCTGAAATGACAGAACACTAGAAAAATCCTTTTCATTCATTACATAACTTTTTAATTATGAGGGTAACTTTATTATCATGAAGATTTTGTCACCATTCTTACTGTCTTACCTTAGTATTCTTTCATATGTCAGTTCATGGAAATGAATCATTTATATTTGGCAACTTCATCTTTGAAATGAGTGGAAGGAATTAGTAGGCAACTTGCTCAAACTTCTCTGTCTCTACTCAGCAATGGAATGCAACACCATTCTGCCCTTTACCTCTGCAGTGGTCAATTTTGGAAGCAGCCACAAATTAAAAAACAACCAACCACCCACAAAACCCACAACATGATGAATGCAGTGAGGTGGTGACTGCTCCCAGGGCTCATTTCTAAACTTCTGAAGTGTAACATTTTATGTGCATCTTCACGTGCGTGATGCTCATTAAGCTAGTTCATTGCTCACATTTTAATCAATGCTGATGTTCACGTGTTCCTATTAGAAGTGCCAGAGTCCTCAGTTTTGATTTAAATCTAACTGTAGTGATTTCACTGATCTGCCTCATTAGCACTTAAAATAGACTGTCACTGAAAGTATGGAATGAACAACACATGAAAAAAATACATGAAAGTTAATACTTGAAATGGCTTGAAGTGGAAGTTACCAGACTGTGGCTTCAATGCTACAATGCCAATGGTACCGTAAGATAGATGTATATGGACATGATGCAATGTTTTATTATGCATATTATTGCATTTTTTCTCAGGATGCAAGATTCCATTGAGTACTACTGTGAAAATAAAATTAGGTTATAAACAGAAAATAGTAGTGACATAGAAGAGCTTTGTAATTGTCACTTAAATTTTATTTTTAGAAATAGTAAATAGCTGTAACACAAAATTTATACATTTTAAACTCAGAAGTCAATATTTGTATTCAATTTGGACTAGAACTTGAAGGTTCAGTTAGGTCAAAGGTTAAGCCTCAGATCCTTGGAGCTATAGGTAAATATTATCTCAGAGGATTAAATAAACCACCTGTGGAATGGAACCATGCATGTCTGAGATGAGATAAAAGCTGAATGAATGCCACCCTAGAGGTACCTGGTTAACAGAAGCATCTGTATTAGCCACAGGCGAGGGAGAGCGACAGGCAGGTGGAGAAGAAATCTCACTGTTGGTTCCCTCCTCCCCAGACTCCTCAGTGACAGGGGAGAGCAGCGTGTGACAGCGACCAGCAGTCATCTGCCACAGGAAAAGCAACCCCGGAGCACAGGAAGAAAATCAGTTACCTTGACTTTGGTTTGACTTAGATTGAGATCACAACAAGAAAAACAACACATGGCCAGAATTACCATGACATTATTTAGTTATACTTAATACTATTACATTTACCAGCTTAAAAATCTGGTTCAACAGTTCAGTAGTCTCATTTACTTGTCATACTTCAGTATGAACGTGCTCTTTTATTCCCTAATGAATTTAAAATAAATGTATAGCAAGCAATTCAATAATAACAAATCAGCTTTTGTCTAACTGTCTTCTAGTGCAATCACTGCTGCATATAGAAATGCTATGGAGAGCTACAGAATAATGCAGTATTGGCCTCAGTATCCAGGCCTGGTTAGAACAACAAGGAACAGACTTAAAAATCTAAAATACCCACAATCCAGTAGCAACATATTTTTCTTACTTCCCCAATGCTGTTATACAGTGATAAATCCTGAAATCTGCACTCTATTTTCACTCAGACAAAAATCCCAATAACATCAGCCGTATGTTTGTAATGAGACCCGATTAAAAACTGTCAAAAGCAGAGTAATTCAAACATGAGGCCTACGGCAGTAATTAGTCAGCTTTCACTTCCAACACACTCATCTGAGAATACAGCAGCATACTGTCAATTACCACATCAACATTTTAAGAGAAGAGCTTAAAAAATATGGTGTGTACAACCTGTACTCTGCAACATGTTATGAAATAATATTTATTCCGGTTTTATCCTGCAATTCAGTAGTTTTTTAGCATTTGCTCTTGCACGCTGACAGGTACGAAAAAGCAATATATTTTCATCTTATTACAGACAACTTCTACCGGTATTTGTCTGTTAAATAACTTCACCCTTTATCAGCGAGTCTTGAAAACCCATATAAAGCAAAACACAGTAAGGGGAAGCTGCAGCTTGTTTGGCTTGCCACACTCCAGCCATTTCAAAAGCAAAACGTAGATGTGAGCTGCGGCAATTTGCTACACAGGAGTGTTGCAATGATGCAGAAGCAACCAGCTCAGATAACGGGTACTGAGACTAATGCATTCCTTACCATAACCACCGAGGGATGAGCAGGGTGTGCTGGCAGCAGGTCTGAATCCAGTTCCTCCATTCCTTCCGAAAGCCCCTCCACTTCTGTCACTGTCAGCAGCATGGTGGCATGCTTTGCTTTCATTGTCAGCATCTTGCACTTCGAATTCAAAGAAGCAATTTGCTCCTGGTATCCTTTGATCTTCTGAGCCAGCTCCTGAGGAAACATTTTTTTTTTTTTTCCCTTCTCCGTAATGCAGAGGCAGCCAATAAAGGCCACAGGACCCGCAGCTCCTCAGCTTCCGCGGCGAAGGCAAGCTCTCCCCTCCAAGCCCAGCCAATAACATCATCGCGCTGCCTCTCAGAAACCCCGCATGAGCCGCCGCGCCGGCTGACAAGCAGGATGTTGACAGTGGAGGGAACAAGTCAGGCTGCGTCTGGCTGCACAGCCAAAGCGCAGATCAGACAGCTTTGTAGCGAAAGCGGAAAAGTGCGGCGAAAGGCTCTGCGTGCACGATAAGTGCAGGAGGGACGGGGGAACACCTCGCGCCTGCATCCAGCCTGAGCCTGACATGAAGTCTAAAAGCCCCAGACTGCCGCAAAGGGGAACGTCTCTCTCTCTTCCTGTCCTATTTCCCCCCCCCTCCTCTGTTCTATTTCCATTTATCTGAGGAAGACGAAGCTTCTCCGCATAGTGCATGCCATGGAAATGAGGTCATGTGGTAACCACAACTGTAAAAAAATGCCCCATTCAGCTCTCACCAGAAAGAATGAATTGTTCCGACAATAACTCACAGGGTCTAACAAGATCAAATGTGAAATGAACAATCAGTCCCACAATAAGATTAAATGCAGACTGGATCACTTTTTGCCAGCGTTTGGATAAGCTCTATTTTAATCTTGTTTTGGTTTTGTGTCAATCTTCAGAATTAAACACTGAGCTGCACAGAGTACCAAACTTTCTTTAAAAAGACCTGGGCAACCTGGTCTAAAGCAGAGTATATTTTAAAATCTTGTTTTCTATGGCTATGAAATGGTCTATCTGCATAGCCAAACACCTTCATAAGTTTGAGTTTAGTCAGAGAAGAAAGATGGAAATGAATAGCCTTAGAAACTAACTTGTCTTCCCTCCTACCCTGTACTGCTGCCCAGTTCAGTATCCAGTTTCAAAGATTTCTATTAATATACTTAAAATACAAAATGGTGGAAGATTTTCATATTTCTGCCAAAGCTATTGTTCCTGTCTCCCTAGAGGCTCAGGATCATCATAGAATTCTGATCTAGAAAGTGAAAACATTTCTATAAGCTTGCCTGCTAAATCAGTGATTATTCATTCAAATATATATTTCTGCTTTATTTTTAAATCTGCTTTTATTTCTTCAACAAACACAAGGCTTCATGGAAAAATAGCAACAGAAGTTGCAAGACCTAGTAGGTAGAACAGTAAATAATAACTTTTTTTTTTTTTTGAAGTCAATAAGATTACTGCTCCAGGCTGGTAAAATGAAAATATGTTTTTCAGCTGTATAACATTTTCAGGGAACTGCTTCCTCAAAATTAGAACAGTCATAGCGAGAAACACAGAGGTAGACATGAAAGCAGTACAAAGACTGAGGATGACACTTTACTGCCTGGGTTTCAAAGCTACCTGGTCACTGTCTGTCACGTTAGCAACAAAAGGAGCTGTTTTGGAGCTCCAAAGCTTACCTTGGAGACTAGGCAAAGTCTTAAGTATAAAACATCAACTAGATCAATCAAAAACCAAACTGCAACCAAATCAAGCCATACTTTTAATGTCTAGCAGCTGGAATAGTTATCTGTTCTGTTTGGCAAGTACCAGTCATTCACTAATGCTCAATGAATGACATCTCTGGGGCTCAGTGGGAAATTATTGTCATTCAATATATTCACAAAAATCCATCAATATTAATGAGATGCAATAACATTTGTGGCATTAATGTACAATGCATTGAGTATCTAACATAACTCTCAACTGCAAACAAAGAGAAGGAAAAGGAGGCAAAAATGTCATTGTGAAAAAAATAAAGCGACTTATAATAGCAGTGTCCTATGAGGTACTGTATTATCCATTCAAATAATTTACAAGTATGGAGATACTTGCCCACACTATCTGAAAGTCTAAAGAAACACGGTTCAGAAAACATAGTTCTAGAGCATAACTAGTTACACAGAATCATAAAATGGTTTAGGTTGGAAGGTACCTTGAAGATCATCAAGTTCCAACCCCCCTGCCATAGGCAGGGATACCTCCCACTAGACCAGGTTGCCCAAGGCCACATCCAGCCTGGCCTTAAACACCTCCAGGGATGGGGTCTCAACAACTTCTCTGGGNCGGTTCAGAAAACATAGTTCTAGAGCTTAACTAGTTACAGAGAATCATAGAATCATAGAATGGTTTAGGTTGGAAGGGACCTTGAAGATCATCGAGTTCCAACCCCCCTGCCATAGGCAGGGATACCTCCAGGGATGGGGCCTCAACAACCTCTCTGGGCAACCTGTTCCAGTGCCTTACCTCCCTCAAAGTGAAAAATTTCTGCCTAATAGTAATACAAGCTTCCTACAAATCAGGGCATACTTTCCTTTTATTTTCTTCCTCTTATTTTAATTCTAAATATAGCTACTAGAAACGTCCCTTTAAGTTCTTGTTCATGCAGGCTTCAACAGGGAATCTGGTAACTGATGTTTTCTTAAAATAATAACACACGTAACAAGCAACTTGACAGACTTTCCTTTTGAAGTAGTATAATAACATAGGGTTCAGTATATCCTCTTAATGCTACACTTTTCCACAGGTATTTAGCAGAGAAAATACGAGCCAAAAATCTACATCTCTCAGCCTTTCAAAACTCCTTACCCCTGAACATGGAAAGCTTGCAAGCATGAAACCTGTCCCCTCTGGTTGATCCCAACACGTGCAATAGAGTAAAGCTTCTGTCTTCCTGCAGACCTTTAGAAGCACTCCTAGCTTCCAAACTTGTTCAAATGCAGATGAAACTTCAAGCTGCCCCATTTTTAATTCCCTCCTCCAGCAATATTACCCTGTCGCTGATGTCCTGCATTTGCTGTTCCAGAACATTTCCATAGAGAATAGTAGCATTCAGTATTAAAAAAAAAATAAGTATTTGTTTAAGCAAAATGCTCTGCATTTAAACTAAATAACTTTTGTAACAACTGGATAGAAAATGAGCAACACATACAACATTAGGTCATAGTACACAATTGCACAGACAGCTTTTAATTCAAAGGTAAAGAAATGGTGCCATCTGGTGCCAAAAGTGACATACTGAGTTCAATGGTGCATTTTCTACCCCAAAAAATATGCAGCAGAGAGGGGAAGGGGAAAGGGGCTCAGGACCTCCCATGCCAGCACAGCCAGAAGACTGCACAGAGACTATCCCGACTCATCTGAGGGCTGAAGATCAATGAGTTTGAGGGCTGGACCTGTAACTCCAGAGGAAAAAATCCTTCCCAACAACGACTTTGAAAGGAGCCTTTGGAGTGAACCTTGCAGAGTTTTCCTCCAAATCTACTGTGGTTTTCATGTGATTCAAGTCCCTTGGTGTTCTTTTACAGAATTTTACTGGGATGGAAATGAGTAAGTACTTTAAGAGATATGTGCAAATGGCAATCAGTGATGAGTGGTTTTCCTCCGGGGTTGGTACTGGGATCAGTGCTTTTTAACATCTTTGTTGGCAACATGGACGTTAGGATTGAGTGCACCCTCAGTAAGTTTGCCAATGACAGCAAGCTGTGTGGTGCAGTCGACGCACTGAAGGGAAGGGATGCCATCCAGAGGGACCTGGACAGGCTTGAGAAGTGGGCCTGCGCAAACCTCATGAAGTTCAAGAAGGCCAAGTGCAAGGTCCTACACCTGGGTTGCAGCAATCCCAAACACAAATACAGGCTGGGCAGAGAATGGATTGAGAATAGCCCTGCGGAGAAGAACCTGGGGGTATTGGTTGATGAGAAGCTCAACAAGAGCCAGCAATGTGCGATCGCAGCCCAGAAGGCCAACCGCATCCTGGGCTGCATGAAAAGAAGCGTGGCTAGCAGGTTGAGGGAAGCGATTCTGCTCCTCTACTCCGCTCTTGTGAGACCACATCTGGAACATTGCATCCAGCTCTGGAGCTCCCAACATAAGAAGGACATGGACCTGTTGGAGAGGGTCCAGAGGAGGGCCACAAAGATTATCAGAGGCCTGGAGCATCTCTCCTATGAAGACAGGCTGAGAGAGTTGGGGTTCTTCAGCCTGGAGAAGAGAAGGCTCCGGGGAGACCTTATAGCACCTTTCTGGTACTTAAAGGGGGCCTATAGGAAAGATGAGGAGGGACTCTTTATCAGGTCATGTAGTGACAGGACGAGGGGTAATGGTTTCAAACTGAAAGAGGATAGATTCAGATGGGATATTAGGAAGAAATTCTGTACTCTGAGGGTGGTGAGGCACTGGAACAGGTTGCCCAGAGAAGTTGTTGAGGCCCCATCCCTGAAGTGTTCAAGGCCAGGCTGGATTGGGCTTTCAGGAACCTGGTCTAGTGACAGGTGTCCATACCCACGGCAGAGTGGTTGGAACAGGATGATCTTTAAGGTCCCTTCTAACTCTAACCATTCTATGGTTATGATTCTATAAGGATCACTGAATTAGCAGAGATCACCTGACTAACTGTTCAACATTGACTTCTGGGATACTCCTCAATCAAGTACCTACATTAACAGCCCCTTAATTATGCAATGGTTTCATTTATCACTATGTTCCCTGGAGATTAGGACACATCTAACTGAATAAACAAGTGAATACTCCACACTGTACCAATAGCACAAGTTTCCTATCTGTTATTTAGTCTATCTGCTCAACTAGCCTTGAGCAAGCCTGAAAAGCTACTCAGCTAATTTATGACTGTTGTTTATGACAAGTTTTTTGGGTCAATGAGATGCCATTGAGCCCATGTTGTTGCATTTTGGCTCTCCTACCTCATGACGTGAAATCTGGACCTGGAGTTCCTGGATGTTACCGGTTGCTATTGGCTTGTCTTGGATCTCACGATGGGCACCCTCTATCATTTGCTGTAAGTGTTTCATTTCTTGCTCATATTGCTCATACTGAACCACTGCTTCCTAGAGAGGGGAAAAAAATACTGAGTGTCTACGTGAAAATCAATATTTACTTAGTCCAAGCATGACTGATCTGCCTTCTGAAGTGGAGCAAGCTTACATCTGTCTGGCACTTGCATCTGGATAAGCAAAGCAGTAATATAGTCAGGAAAAAGTCCATTTAGAAATACTGTGAACTGTAGTGAATTCAATGGTTTCATTTATTCAACTATTTCCAAAAAACCAGTTCATATAACATGATGTTTTAGGTACCCAACATAAGGAGCTAGAACTTCTGCTTCCAACAAGGATCTGCACCAAACATATCCACCAAAAGACAGCACTGTCTAGTCTCATGGTTTTACCATAAAGCATTTTCATCTGCTTTTTCACTTCAAGTCTCCATTTATGAAGTGGAAAGACTGTATGAAAAAGTTAGATTTTACAGAAAATACAACTGGGAGAGGATTATGAAGATTGATCCAGATCATTATGCTACCAGTTTGGTATCAGTTCTTTCTATCACAGATTCACCAGCAGTTTGTCTAAGGTGTCTTTGAAACTTTTTAGTGTGACATTGTATCCTTCTTTGTACTTAAGTATCATTAAGTATCCTTAATGACCAAAGTCTCTTCTGTTATCTAACTTGCAGCTCTGTAGTCGTACCCTAGATCACTGTGTATTTTTCTATCACTAAATAGTAGGAAAGAAAAGCTTATTCTCTTCTTCTTTGGAAATATCTTTAACATGTTTAGGTATGAATTCAAACAATCAAACAAACCCTAGTTTTCTTGTATTTAGCAAAACTTGAAAATACAAATTTAATAAATGCTGAATGACTCCAAAATCAGAAAGCAAATATTTATAAATTTTAAATAAAGAGAAAAATAATGAATTATTTTTATCCTAGAAAGTGATTTAATTAACTCAATAGTTTTTATGCAATCATTATAAGCTGTTGAAGTTATAAAGATGTATTACTTTCATTAACTGATTGTACATATTATAAAATTAACCTGCATACAATTGTATATTAGCTATTTGTCCAGTTAATCCTATCAGTATTACAAAAAACAAAGCAAGAACAAAGAGAGAACAGAGATGAGAGTCTCATGAGTAAATCAACAATTAACATGACCATGAACGTTAAAACCCCCAAAACCATGGAGTCAGAAATGACCAAAACTTAGTGGGGAACTTTCTTATGGTACTACATGGAAAAGAGGAATGCACAGAGATATGAAATTCTCTGTTTTCATCACCATTTGCAGGGCACCGTTCAGGTTACTTAGAGTAGTTTACGGGACGGAGCGGCACTTGCCTGCATGATGTTGCACTGCTGAATGGCGGTGTGCTGCAGGCGGCTGGCCTCCTCCTGCAGCCGAAGGGCACTGTGGCACATGGGCAGGCTGGTGACCACCTCTTCGGGAATCCTCAGGGCGCTCTGACAGACTTGTACTGCGTGAACTTTTGGCTTCAGTGACTCCATTTCAGACAATAGATGCTAGAAACAAAGTCAGTGCCACAATAAGCCAGTTCTGCAGAGCTCCCAGAGCATTTCATGCAGAAAAAGAAAAACAACGATGAGTTCAAGCACTAAAACAAGCAAATTTGATTATCTGTTTTCTATACTGAATATAAGCAGGACACACTTTGTCTGGAGTAGCTCATTCTAAAATGAGTATTCTTTCAAATACTAGTTAAGCAAAATGCCCATTTAATAGGAATAAAAATAATTAATAAGAAAGCACAGTAGTACCTATTTCTAAGTGTCTAAGTACAAAAATATTTCTATTAACCTATTTGAAAAAAATTTCTGTACAAAATCCATAAATCAAAGCAGCATAGGAGTCATTTATGTATACGCATATTTTAATGTTAAAATCCAAGTGGAACTCCCCACTAAGACACAGAAGCACATTTTCAAACCAGCAAACGAATCCTGTTGTGTTCACAACCTTCCTTTGAAAACAGAACCATGTCTGAAAATGTTGCTTAAAATTCAAAAGGCAATCAAACAGAAAGAAACACAGCTACATGGAGATCTTCTCCTTTGAATAATCACGTGCTATATGCCTTTGTTAATAGTCTCTATTCTTTTTACAATGTCCATTCAAGCTGCCTGTTCATATGCATGAGAAGGGTCTAAGTGCAATGACTGGAGAATAGATTTGATCAGCATTCTTTTTATCTTCATTGGGGAATTTAATGTATTCACAGATAGAAAAACAATTAAAAAAAAAGGAAAAGGCAAAGTTGACGAAAAGGGCCTTAGCACATTAGAAAAAGATTTTAAGTTCAACAGATATAAATCAGTTAGACAATGTGTATGTGGCACACCGTCACCTCCCTTCTCCTATACCCTATGCAGAAAGGTAGCTAAGTGGGTCTGGAGTGCATACTGATGAGAGGACTGTGGTTTGCTCTTTATTTCTGTGCCTTCGTGACATATGGTGGATGATCTAACCAGAGATTTGTTTTAATGACCTATTCCTTGGGCATCACTGGGGAGGCCTCTCCTCTGGCAGGCCCCATACTGCTGGCAGAGGGTGTCTTTACCCTGCAGTTGGCACCCAGAGGCACCCTGGGGGCTGCATGCCAGCCAGGCGCTCTCCAAGACCCTCTCTTTGGTCTGGTGAAATAGGTGGGCCGGGGCTTACAGCCCCTTTCTGTACAAAGGAAAGTCATACTGTGAGACCTACCAGAGCCAGGACAAAGAATACACATAAACACTGTAATCTCCATATTCCTTTACTCTTACAGTGGGTGATGTGCTTCACTTACACTCTTCAATGCCATATTCTGAAATTTGGCTGCAAGTTCCTAGAATAAAGACTGCATATTTTAACCAAAAGGGAAAGCTCTGCAAATTTACCTTTCATCCATACGTTTTTCCGCAGATTTTAATCCTAAAGTGGATCTGTTGACATTTAGTTTTCACTAGCAGACTAGGACAGTTAAAGGTCTCCATTAACTTGCAGTAAGAAATATTTCTTAAGCAACTCAGAGAGCTATAACTTGGGTTATTTTTCTTGTCATGAGACTTAGACCAAAAATAATAAATTGAAAAACTCTATACTAGGCCAAGTACAATACAGAATGCAGCAATATCTTAGGGAGATAATTCAACTAAACATACAAAAACGTAACTGGGCTTAAGGAAAACTGAATTTTCTCTTAGCTTTCCAGTTGATTATTGGGGGAGCTAGCAAAACACTATCTCATTGCACCTCTATCTGTAAAATGGTGATAACAATCTAGACTTCCTTTTGAAGTACTGTAAGAACCTGTTGATGAAAAGCACTGGATAAGAATTGAGCTTGATTATTGTTAGTAGTATGGATTAAACTTGGATTGGATGCACGTTTCTCAGAATTGCATCAACCTAAGCACAGGCTCATCAAGGATTATACTTCAACCATTCCCTTTGAAGGCATGATTTTTCCCATTCCATCCTTTACTCCCTTGGCAGTAATTTGGGGCTAGAGTTTGAGACAATAACTCACCTAAGAAATACCTCAATCTCTCTCACCAACATTCATTATTCTTTGTGTAGGCTCACACTACTCAAGTGCTAACTTTGAGATCCTGGCCTTTTACCTGTCTGTGAGAAAGCTGCTCTTTCAAGCTCAAATGCCCGAGCTCTGGAGACGTCAGTGTGGCTTGGGCTTGCTCCAGAGCGGCCTGCAGCGCTCTCAGCTCAACTTCAAATTTCTTCATGTCCTGTAACACAACACATTTGCTTCAGGGATAATTAAAAAATAAAAAAAAGGAAAAAAAAATCACTATAAATATATCTGTCTGGATTTTGTAGCTACGTCCCCTATATGCAGTGCCAAAACTAATTCATGGTTTTAACAATGAATTTTGAATGTTGAACATATTGGATAAAAATACCAGTCATATCACAGTCTTGAAAAAGAGGTATCAAAGTCAGAGCTATTATTTTAAGTACTTTCTGAATTTCAAATACTGCATGTGCTTTATAAAGCTAATTTCATAAAGTTCAAGGCCTAGAAAGGAACTCAAGGTGTCCTCCAGTCATCTTCCGTAATAAGAAAGGACATAACTGTCTTATCTACAGACTGTTCATAAAGACCACTAGCAGTGGAGTCCCACTTATCTCTACAGACAACATATTCTGCTGTTTCAGTACTCTTTTTTGTAGAAAGTTTTTTCTGATGGTCTGACATAAAGTTATCTTTTGTTGCAATTTCAATCCTCTACTTACTATCCCATTAACAAGAGACCTGAAGAACAAAATATGTTTCTTCTCTCTGAATACATAGTATGTTAGGATAATCCCTTTTCATGCATCTTTTCTACAAATTTATATGCATATCACAATCATCACTATCCTCTGTTCTTTCTCCAGTTAGTCCATATCTTTCTTCAAGTGGAAAACTGGACATAGCTGAAATCTCACTAGTGACCGATATGTCGAGCAAAAAGACTATTTCACATACCTTACAATTATATACTTTATTTTCTGCATGGTGTTTGGCTTTTTTACAGTGATGTGACATTGTTCACTCATTTTGACATGATCCCGATTATTCAACTTAAGAGCTCTCAACAGGGTGCGTCGAGCCAGTAACTCCTAATTCAGATACACACATGCCTGGTTCTTCCTGTCTAAATGTAACAATTTGTCCCTGTCCCCATTGAATAGCAGCCTAATTATTTTTTTTTTTAGGCAGTCACTGTACATTTGGTGTTGTCTAAGCATCCCAAAAGCCATGATCTCTAAACCACCATCCAACTCATTAATGAAAATACTGAATAGAACCAGACCCAAAGGAGAACCCTGCAAAATCCTAATTGATGTATCCCTCCTTTTGGGCTGTGAACCATTGACAGTTACCTACCAGGTGAGTTTTCTAGCCAGCTTTACACCTACTTATTTTATTTTCAATTAGATGAGCTTATTAACTTTGTTAATAACATTATCATGCGAAACATTATTAAAGTCAAGATGTATGATATAATCTACAAATCTACCTGTTACTTTCACATTAAATTGTGATATAATGTGATAAACTTTTGATATTATTTTCTTTCTTCATAAGTCTACACTGGCTTCTATTCTTCTCCACGTTTTCTTATAAGAATTTACAAATAGTTTATTCAATTGTTCCAATATTTCTGTGAGAACTGAAGCTAATAAGTTTCACTTCTACTATGCTTGCTTGTACACAAATCTCTACTTTGTTCCATGAAAAATGAAAAATGAAATAATAAAAGCCTTCAGCTCAACATTGTGGTTTACTGATTTGTGCTTTTGTAATAGAAAGAAGTCTTCTTCAAAACCTCTCTGTTACACTGTTACAGCTGCTGCAGCTGTAGCATTTCTGCTATGTCCTATAAATATTGTGAAATAAAAGCCAAATATGGAGAAGGACCATTTTTAACATTAGCTGCAATTGTCCTAACAAATGGTGATAGCCTGTTCTCTTAGTTGGCTTTAGGTATTTTCCTGTTTAGTAGTGTGTAACGGTAGGAGGTGACAGCAGAAGAACCCCTATAAATATACTAATTATCCCATTCCAATATTAATTTTTTCCTGAAATATTGTATCAATTAAAAAAAAAAAAAGATTAAAATTTCTTGCCCTGAAGGTAAGAGCAAGTAGAAAAGACTTCTGTGCTTTTCCCTGTGTCTTGCACCAGTTTACCATGCATCACATAGCTCAAACACATATTTACATTAACAATAAACTGGTAAGGAAGAGCTGCACAGACATGTCAAGGACATGAAAAAGCACGTTCATTCTTTTCATTGCACTCCCTTGTAGAGGTAGCTCTTACATTATGGAATCCTGGTCTGGTCCAGTATTGATGTAAATTAATAGATAGCAGGCTTTAGATATCTTTTAAGAGAAAAATTAAGGAAATGGCACAATATAAGTCCCAACACAGACACTTTTCAAGTGTCTAAACATAGGTGCTCAGTGCCATTTGAGACACACCATAATCGCCAATACATCCATCCAGAATGGACGGATATGACAGGACCTGCAGGAATCCTGTCCCCATCTGGAACAGCACCTGTAGGCAGTATCTCAAATGGTGCAAGACATCTAGCTTTAGACAACACAGCCATGCCCTTTATAGACCACAGATACCCTGTACTGCTAATAGTCTCAGAAACATGACGCACACACCACCCTATAGCTGTCAGCTAGCATTAGAAAAACTGCTTTCATATACCTTGGCAGCATCTTGGAGATTTGGCAGCCGCACTTTGATAACTTGCTGTAATTCCTCTGTCCGCCGCCCCAGTTCCAGCACTTGCTGGGACATTCCTTCAGTACAGTATACACTTGCCAGATACTCAATCCTTTCACTCATGGCCTCGAGATCACCAGGAATCTCTCCGGACTCATCAAGCATAGTCTAGGTGAAGATATGAACAAACTGAATGCCAGAGTTGAGCTTCAGATTAAACATTTCTGTATATAAGTATATTCCTGTTCTGCAAATTCCTCAATTTGTACACATCTGTAAGCATATGATTAAGTTCCACTGATTTCCTGTAAGGCTTAGGCAATATGCTTAATTCTGAGTGTATGCTTCAGCTTATGGAGACTCTGAAACAAAAGAGTAAGTAGAGAAGCTTCAGCAGCTGTACTTACAAACTCATTCGTTTTAGTGTTTTGCTATATGCACATGCCTGTAAAAATATAATATACACAATCTATGGATAGGATTTGTTCTGGAAGCCTAATAGAAGCATCAGAAAGCGCTTAGGTGCAGTGTTACAGCAGGGCAGTAGTCGTTAATGCTGCCTAAAAAATGGCTACCAGAGTGTTCTGTGGGATGGCACTGGTTAAGCCCGTATCCTCATCAACTATTTGAAGCAGGGAAAAAGCCACAGCAAAAACAAACCAGAAATGCTAACTCTCAGCTATGCTCAGGATGAGTTGCCTGGAGGTTCCTCTTCATGATTAGAAAGCATGGCATACTACGATGCCCCAGTGTAAGTCAATGCAGCTGACAATTAACTAATGTGTATATATAAACCATAATTAACGCAGTCTTATTTTGGCATTAATGTGACGTGATCATCTTACGATGCTTTGATTTGTTCCACGTGGTCATGTAGCAGTGGGCAAGCTTGAACCTTATCAAACTGCTCCCCTGATTCCACACTTACTCATTTCACACACAGACACACAGAGAACAAATTGCATCGTCACAGGGACAGCAAAACACTCTGATGCCAGGTGCTCAGGAAGCGACTGGAAGAAACTCATTTATCAGGTCTGAGAACATTTGGGGCGAAACTCATCAGATGAGAACAAAGGCTATTCCAATTTAGCATAGAGGAGAAAACAAACAAACAAACAAACAAAAACCCCAACAACCAAGCCTGGAAATTGTGTTTGGTTAACTAAAGTTTTAGAGGAATATTGACTGCAATGAGGTACTCAGTGTGACAGAATCACAGTGCATAGGCACGCTGTTCAAACAAAAGCTGATATGAAGCCAATGTACTTGAGTAAACAGAGATCAACTTTGAATCACATAGTTTTATTCAACAATATACCTTAATTTCAGTCTTCAAAACAGTTCTCCAAAACAAATTAATAATCTTTAAGATTTGGGGGAACAAGCAAAGAAATCGAGCACTTTAAGACTTCTTTCCTCAAGGAAAGTAAGCAAAAAAGTGTAGGAAATAAAACTTCACTGCTCAAAAAATAACTTCTTTTATACACTGCCCTTTAAGTTTCGTAGCTCACATAATCACCTGGTAGGCTTTAAACTGATCACGAAGCTGAGAGGAAGAATTCCATGTTATACTACCGTGTACTAGGATATTTGCTTTCTCGATCCATTTCAGTATGAACTCCAGCATCTCATTGTATTCTTCCAAGTGTGAAGCAGCCTGGATATAAGAGACAAATCCACTTACTTAAGCCTAAAATGTAATTCTGTACAGTTCTTATAGAAAGATAAATTTACTTTTACTTCATTTACTGTTTTTAACTTGGGGATCATTTTAACAACTTTATCTTACTGTTGAAAATAATTTAATTACTTCTGTATTTATGGAGTTAAAATAGGTCTGCTTCCAGTAACAAGCATATTTATTTCAGGGGAAAAAAGGCACTACAAGAATGTAGGTCACACTGGGAGAGTGCAGATGCTCAAATATATCCCTAGAGGGTACACTTCCTGCATGTATTCAGCCTCACACCTAAGTTCCAAAATACCTTCTTGCTCAGTTTGTAGCACACTCTTCTATGTAATTTCTTACTTTTCTTTGTCTCTTTCCATGTCATCCCCAGAATCACCTTTATCTAAAACCTGCTTTGTCCACTCAGCTTACCATATTTCCAAAAAAAGAAAAGTTGCACCTATTGCAAAGTAGAGGACAAAAGCTCTGCTTTCTGATTAATCCAATTTCTATTTAACAAAGTGCTTTTTAGTTCAAATTTTCTTCTCACTTAGCCAGAATATTTTCACCGATTTTTATGCATTTTTCATGTATGACGGATAGATCAAATCCTAGGTGACAGAACTGTATTTGCATGCAGTTTACCTTACCTATCAATTTTTATGATAGGAAGTGGAGTTCTTGGTGCTGATAAAAAATATCTTAATAGTTAAATCTCTTCACCAAGTACCTTTGACTCTTACTTTGATAGTAATTTACTATCTCTTTTTAAAAACAATATTTTAGAGGAAAACTGAAAAGACAATCATGAAATATTTATCTTTTTCACGCCTTACTGAAGCTTCCTTATGCATGCAGAAAAGAGAACTCGTAATTTATCAGGGTATTGAAGTATAGAAAATCCATTTCTTTGCTTTTAGCAAGACTTTTTTTGGATAACAACAATTACCAAAAAATACATAAGAAAGAGTTTCAGGGACTTTGAACCACAAGGGAAGCATCTTTATGAAGGTTGCTGAACTATGCTTCACTATGCTGAAGTGTTGCATAAACATTATGCATTATCAGGGCCATTGTATCGAGGCTTTTCTATTTAATCTACAAATTATATTCACCCTCTACAGATTGTGACTAGAGGAAAACAATATTTTTTTTCTTTTTTAATGCTGCAAATATAGGTAACAGTGATAAGACAGAGGCCCTGAAAAGTACAATGAGACAGTATTTCCTGGCATGCTACTGTTTGTGTGAAGGTCCATGATCTTTTCAAAGCACAAGAGGAACCAACCAGCAGATGATTCAAGGAAGAGGATGTTAAAGCAGCATCACAGAATTATTCCACCCTCCTGATCTGACCCATCTGTGCCTCTCTTTAGGGTGTGACGCAAGCCCTGACTAATAATAGGCAGATGTGACAAGGAATGCCCCTTCTTGCATAACTACAGAAAAATAAATGAGAAGTTTGCATGCTCCTTCTGCTTCTGAAAGGGAACAGCAGAAAGGATTTGAAGTCATACCTGACTGAGCTTGGCTGCTCTGTACTCAGCCTGCTGTATGGTCTGTTGGTGCAATGCAGTGAGTTTCCCTATCCTGTTAGCCAGCTGCTTAGCCAGCGGCACGTTCTGCTCTGCAAAGTCCTGGACTGATGCATCTAATTCCAACAGCTTTATATTGCAGCTGTCCAACTCTTCACCGAGCATCTAGACAGAAAAACAAGAAAATCAGTGATCCAGGAAGTGTTAGCTTTCTGGTTGATTATTTCTAGTCCAACTTGCAACTTTTATACCCTGTCCAAAGTCTCCATAGTTTGTTCCATTTTTATTCTGGCTTGAAACCAACAATGCTTGTCCAAGCAGGAAGGCAGAACAACAGGATGTTCGGTCATCTCTGAAGCGTGTGCCATTACTCTTTCTTCTCTGACTTCCTGGCTGAAATGGATAACCATTTTCCCTACCATAGCAAAAGACTGAGTCACTTCAGAGTGACATTAACTGTTCCTGGCCATCTTTCTGTGTTTGTTTTTGAAATTAATAGTCAGCACACATTGCCATGACAAGGATTTTTATATATTGGAAAGGGATTTTGTCTTGTTGCTCTCTTAAAATATACCCTTACAAACTCAGAAATATGTAATTACTCATTAATGCATCAGGAAAACTTTTATTTTCATTTGAAACTTGTGTCTTCATAGTTGATGTTGACACAGGAGCAGTCTGGATGTCTGACTATTTCAATAGAAGCAGATTTTAAAATAAATTTTTCTTACCATAGTTACAAAGTTTTAGAGAAGTTTAAAAAGTAAACCTAAAAGGTTTTCTGTGTTTCTCATAGATTGATAATACAGTTAGGGGCTACAGTTTCTTTGGGAGGGAGTACTGTTTTGTTGGGGTTTTTTTTGTATTTTACTTTTACACCTATGGTGTTAACAATTATTTGGTTTTGTAATATAAATAAAATAAGTCTCAACAAACTCTCTAGTCCCCTTACAATTATTTTTAGAAATATAAATTGCAATCATCAGACAAAAATTGATTCAGAACACTGCTCTAGCTACAGGTGCTTCAGAAAGGTACTTCAAGCTCTTCAGGTTAGGGCTGTCCTGGCAGACACACTTTAGAGTGTTATGATCCACTGCTTTGATAAACAAATATTATTCCATGAACAGTAACGTGACATAGTGACGTAACCGTCTACATGCAGACATAAAAACAGATGTTGAACTACTCATCTAAATACAAAGACACACATATTTCATGCAGGCATAAATAAATGTCTCTACTATAGAAACGATGCAGAATTTATATGCTGTCTAATAGTGAGGGAAGGATTCACTTGACTTGGGTCACATGGATTTAAAACAATTTTTTATTTTATTTTTCACAGTTTCAATGTTAACATAAGAATATTTACTGCTGTAATCAAAGCCAATCCAATCTCAAGAGTATCAGCTGAGTGCTGACATAAATGCAGTTGAGGGAAGTTTATTAAATCTCCAGTAAGAGAGTTTTCATCTATGTAATGTGGGGAAGCACACTTTACTGGCTTTCTCCTCAAGATCAAGGAGATACAGCAATTTTAGGGGATATATTTCAGTGATACCTCCTGCAAAGCAAATGGTACTTTGGAGCATATTAAGAACAACTCATGAAAATAAACAGGTAATTTTTCACATACCAGACATGCCAAATCTCCTCTTATTTGATATGCTTTGCGTACTTTCAGACAGCAATTTAGTCAAGTTTATCTTTGACTAGTTAAAAAACAAACCAAACCAAACAAACCCCCACCACCACCCTCAAGCAACCTCTGCCCCGTCTATCCCCCCAAAAAATCCCCTATTCTCATGATAAGCCTAACTTGGCCGTTTCACCTCAGTACAGATGATATTTTCTGTGTAGTACATACCTAAGATTAAGAAAACCTACAAAAAAGAATCAAGAGTCCTTTGCATTACCCTTAACTGCACCACTAGTACTTTACCTCATTACTCCACCATATGATATGAGATGGACTACTGGCCCAGTAAAATTTTATTAATCTCAAGTAAAGGTGTACCGTAAAGAATGGTCTTTTCAGTACAGACTGGAACAAGGAGCAGTTTGGGAGCCTCTTAGGTTTTCTGAGATTGGATTCATACTCGTTATTTAGAGGGAACAGCATAACTTTGTCCACCTGACTTGCTTTTACTCTCAGTTACTTCCTCCAAGTTGTGTTACTCACTCCAGTCCCTGTATGGCTACTTTGCAAAGAACATAATTAAGAAATCTCATCAGTCAACCTTTATTTCTGTCCATTCCTCTGTTGAACTACATTAAAAAAATTTATCATGCAGGTCTTCCCAAATACAATGTTGGTATGAAGTGAACGTCCCAACTCAGAAAAATTCGTGTTATAACCAAATAAGGGAAGCCTTGCCTTACCTTTTGTTCAACTTTAGCTTGTGCTATATCATTTGTTTTCTTTTTCAGTTTGGAAAGAATGGCATTTAGTTCATTTGCTATCCCCTGGATTTTCTGACCAAACTCTTGATTCAATGTTTTGATCTGCTGAGTTTCTTTTTCTTTGGTTTGAATCTGTCAACAACAAGAATTAAAGTCAGTAACCAGAAATCTCTCCTCCTGAAAGGAAATTAACTTTCATTTAACTTTCATTTAACTAATTTTAATTTAAAGGAAGAAGGTAATGAAAGTACTTGTCATGGTTTCAGTCAGGATAGAGTTAACTTTCTTACTAGCAGCTGGTATACTGCTATGTTTTAGATTTGGGATGAAAGCGATGTTGATAGCGCACTGATGTTTTTAGTTGTTGCTAAACAATCAAGGCCTTTTCTGCTCCTCACACCGCCCTGTCAGCGAATGGGTTGGGGTTGCACAAGAAGCTGGGAGGAGACACATCTGGGACAGCTGACCCCAACTGACCAAAGGGACATTCCCTGCCATACGACGTCATGCTCAGCATATAAAGCTGGGGGAAGAACAAGGAAGTGGGGGGACATTCCGATTTATGGCATTGTCTTCCCAAGTAATTTTATGCATGATAGAGCCCTGCTTTCCTGGAGAAGGCTGAACACCTGCCTGCTGATGGGAAGTAGTGAATGAATTCCTTGTTTTGTTTTGCTTGCTCGCTTGTGCGGCTTTTGCTCTACCTATCAAACTGTCTTAATCTCAACCTACAAGTTTTTCTTCACTTTTACTCTTCCGATTGTCTCCCCGATCCCAGCTGGGGAGAGTGAGCGAGCAGCTGTGTGGTCCTTGCTCCCGGCTGGAGTTTAACCACGACACTGCCTTGTCATAGTTTGACTACACTCGGTTACTGTATTCCACTTAGTTATAAAGAAGGGCTATAGAGCTGTAATGCATTTATCTACTATGCTTTACCTGATCTTGTACAGTTACAAGGGCCAGGCCAACTTCTGCTAAATGAAGAGAGAGTTCAGAAGGCAAAATGGTATAAAGCCCCAAGTACTTATTCTGCTGTTGTTCAGCCATTTTTTCAACAGCCTGGCGATGAGTAGTTACTTCGCCAAGGAGAGACTAATGACAGAAAAACAGTAACGTTAAAAACAACGGGAAAAAACACATCTGTGTAAACTTAGCAAATGCAGACATTACACGCAGCTTGCAAGAAAGCTAATTACTTTCAATTTTTTAAATGGTTCATTAAAACAGGTGTATCTTGGGATTCCCTGTATTCTCATTTATGACTGTCTGTCCAGTTGTCCATTCCTGTGTGACCACATGTATACAGAAAATGACAATTTCTCAGCACCTCCTGTGAAAAGAGTTTATTTAATTCTGTTGCTTCCCTGCCCATCCCAAACTGCTGAGATAGAAAAGAAATATCATATTCTGTCCATTCACGTTCTGTATTTCCCCCATATTTTAGACAAAAGGAGAAAAATTACCAAACAATATGCTAGTACATAAAACTGAATAAATGAAAATACTTAAATATATCTTAAATATCTTTAAAATTAAGTATTATAGCTCATCAGCTACTTCATGCTTTATGAATTTTTCTAGCGGCTCACTCAAAATCTAATGAATGTTGTCTAGTTTGAAGTCCTGGTGTTTAACACTCACTAGCAGATTACAACAAAGATAAATATTGTCATTTAGAAATTGACAGGTTTGATATACCTGTAACTCCTGAAGTTGAGTATCCACTTCTACATCAGGGCTTAATAAATATTCTTTTGTTTCCTGGATCCAGGACTTCACAATATTAATATCTGCTTCAACCTCCTCTCGCTCCTTCAGCTCCTGTTTCACCATCTTCACACCTTTTTTCACTTTCTGTTGCATACTTCAGAAACAAAGAAGCAGTAACTATTTGTGAAGAATTAAGAATTGTCTAAAAACATTGCTTTGTCAAAAAATATTCAATAATAAAGATAATGTACGTATTCCAAAATTAATTATAAAATTATGCTTATTTTAAATATAATAACTAATGTTTATTTTAAGCATGGTAATTGTTAATGAAAACAAAAACGATATGTGAACTCTTATTACTGAATTGTAAGGTACCATTTTTCTAGTGAATCCTTTAAAATATTGCCTTACTTGTGGCATCGATCTTGCATTGCTTTGATTTCTTGCATGACTGGTAGTTCCTCCTGAGACAGAGGCTTTATTTCCACATCCTGAAGCATGCTGACAGCATGCTGTTTGAGCAGGCCCAAAGATGACAACTGGTGCTCCACCTCCAGAAGAAAACTGCTGTGGTAATCCAGGAGTTCCAGAAGCTCTGCCTTGGATGCTTTTTCCACTGAGCTTTCTGGTAAGCGGCCTTGTAGCTGATCTATTGCTATGGTGGCTTTCTGAATCTATGGAAAGATACGCAGTATTGGCAATAACGAAATTAAAATGAAGCTAGTACAACTGATACGAAAAGGTGCTAAACCCAGTGCTGTACATTTAGGTGCTGTAAAACAGTTGGAGTATAAGGCTTGTGCAGCAATCTCTATAGCAGACATAAATCTATGCTCTAATGTACTAGATCCAGGTAGCTAGCCCTAGCTCTTCACACTGGACTAGGACTTGCTAAGAGACTTTTTTGTCAAGTGGGTCCTCATATTTTTTAGCATTTATCATCTTTATTGCCATAGGACCTAGAGCTCTACCCCAGGGCAGACTCATATTAGGCATGTCATACATTTAACAAAAATATTATCCCCATTCTCAGAGAACCTGCAATCTGAGCATAAAATAACAGACAATGACAGAAAGAGAGTCAGGTAGGCTATACGGAAAAAAAGGGACACATGATCAGTGAGCAGTGACAGGCAATAATATCACTGCATAAATTCAGAAATGGCAACTTCATACTCCTCAGGGGAAAAAAAAAAAAAAAGAGGTTGACTAGAAAAGAACCATCTGGGTAACGGAAACATAGAGGAGAAGATTCTGAAGAACCACCAGAAACCAAAACAACTCTGTATTTACTATACTGTGTATGCATATAGAAGAATAGTGCAAGCCTTGGAGGCGGTGGTTCTAAACCTAGGTCTTCCATAGCTGTTTTTTAATATGACCTGAGAAAAATCACTGTTATTCCTGCTATCAGCTTTCTCTACCATAGGATGATTAATAAAGCAGTATAATGAGTGAAAACCTACGTAGTTAACAAAGGAGTATTTACCAAGACCAGAAGTTACCTTATCATTAAAGACCTTCCATTCCTGCACTGCACCTTCCAAAATTTTCTCTTGCTCTTGGGCTACATTCCGGAGCCGTGTCCAGCGCTGCCAAACTGTTGTCATGGATCTACTTATAGTTGCCTTACTGGCATCATTGCTAACTTTTTCCAGCTGTGAAGCCTTTTGTTCTAGGGCTGTGATCTTCTCATGAAAAGAATTCACTACAGACACAAGAGTCTGAAAAAGCAAAAATAAGCACTGTTTTCCTCATAATTATTCAACACATTTGCAGGCAGATGAGCCACTTCCATCCACTGCAGACAAAGAGGAGGTACCCTATGCTGAGTGAGGTGGTTAGGTCTCACTTCATTTTTCATATGCAATATACCAGCTACAGCTACTTGAAGCACCTTGTCCAAATGCAGCTCTCTGGAAGCAGCAGAAATCTGGTGTAATCAGATTTTTCTCTTCCTTGCTAGACCCTCAAAACAGATGGAAATGAGTATTCAGGATCCTTCTCATAGCAAAAACTGACTTCTATTAGAGTTTAAAAATGAAAGAAGCAATTCAGGTGTTTAAGCATACATTTATATCATGTGTATCTCTAGTGCCATTTTAGATGTCCAAGGGTATGAGGATATTCTCATGAAGCTGGAAGACAGGACATTACTCTTAGGGAAGATTCCTGCCTTCGGAGACACAGCTGGAGACCAGACAGCATGTCTGAAGCATCACTAACTGCTTTTATTAAGGCAACTGACTAGCACCCTAAATATTAGAGGAGAAAGTAATTCTTTTAAGTTACATTTCTTTCTCTTAAACTAAACAAGAGTTAATATTAAACCCCAGCCCCTCCTGTCCTAGTAAAACTATTTCATGTGATCCAAAGTAGATGGATGTTTCTGTTGATCTGAATTTCTTGTAGGGTACACAATGCACCCAAAACTTTTAGGAGCCTCCTGGTTCCTTCCAGTTCTCTAGAGTCATAAGCACACAGACAGACATTAAGCTGAAAAGTAATTAAAAATATCTGTCCCAGTCACCCCACAAATAAAATGTGTGTTCTTCCCAACACAAAACACCTCTTGGTGTGCTATGACACAGTTAAGTGCAACAAGAAAAGATTTAAAAACTCAAATTGCCACAGGTAGGGACCTACATACCATACGTTTATTTTCACTGAAGGAAAAGGATTTAATGTAATTATCAGTACCTTACCTTATGCGTTAGCAATTTCTCTTCTGCTTCATGAGAAGAAGAAGCTTTAGCTACTGAAAATTCAGATAACTTTTTCTCAGCCTCATTCATCACTTCAATAACCTTCTGTCTTTCTGTCTGGTACTCCTGCCACTCAGAAGCACACCTTAAAAATATAGTTCCAGAAAGAACAATTTAATGCAATATAAACCCATTTGAAAATCAGGAATATTGTTGTAACCGCTTAATTTTGCTGTTACACCATATTTTCCAACAAAAAGAAAGATTATTGGGAAAGACCACACATAGAAGCACATGTTCCTGATTTTCAGCTGTGCCTTACAGACACAGCTTGGCATTTAATAGCCCTTGATTGACTTTTCCTCAGTGACTTTGTCTATGTTATGTTTTAAACTCACCCAAACTTTTGGAATCCGGAACATTCAGGAATAATAAGTAACATAGTTATGCTGGTTAAAAAGGTATTTCCTTTTATTTCAAAATGTCTGCTTCAATTTAATTTGTTTCTGCATAGCTTTTGTGCCAGGTGAAATAAGGGATAGTGATTTCCTACTCTTCTAGGTGCTGTTCCAAGCTTTATATAATTTTATCATAGCATCGTCATGATCACACATCTAGCCAGTCAGTAGCAGAGGAGAAAACAGAATCCAAGAGCTCCGAATCCCAATATCCACTTCTCTGATAAGCAGCACAAACATTTTACAAAACTCCAATTAATGTCGTTGTCTCTTTCTTTCATCATCAACAAGGTGATCTTAAAATGAAAGAAAAAAAAAAGATTATTATACCTTTGCAACTGTTCTTGCTGGCTTTTGGCTTCTTGCTTTGTCCCTTTGGCTTTTTCCTCCAATGCAGCTACATCCTGCATCAGCTGCTCTCTTGCTGTGGCTTGGATAAAGGGCTCCATTTCAGACACAAGGCCCTGTAACTCCTTCAAGTGATTACTGAATTGACTTTCCGTGCTGAAAAAGTCAATGTGGTTCCTTAGGTTCTCCTCAGAGTTCTCAACATCAAGACCATTTCTTGCTAAATGTAGAAATTCCTGAGCATCTTCAAGCCAGTCATTTGCTATCTGCATCACTTGGTAGTATCTTTGGCAGAGGCTATATAATTTATTCAAGGTACCCTGAAATAAAAGGGAAAATTATACAGAGGGTCACAGACATAAAATTCACAGCAGCAACAAAAGTATCCTCTGCTGAGAGCCTGGATTTTGCCTATTCTTGCTTTCTTTTCCCTTTACTATATCTAGTAAGTCTGGAGAGACTACATGGAAGTAGGTTTGGGTGCGTTTGCACTTCTACATGCAGGTATAAAGGAAGCATTTTCCCCCTCTCCCCACCAAGTCATCCATGGCAACAAGCCACAACCTAAGTCATTAAAAAAACCAAACAACAGGATTATCAAAACCAATCTTTTCATAATGATTACAAACATCAAGCCACAGAGCCATATTTTTCAGCTTCGTGAGCGAGAAACTAATGACACTTAGGGTGCACTAACCTGTCTCATGTGTATAGCTTCTTGAACTTCACCGTCCAGTTCTGTCAGTTCAGCAAGAGTGTTTTCCAGATCAGCAGGTATCAGCTCCTTTGCTTTCATGTATCTCTCTTTCTCTTTATTGCTCAGTGCATTCATTATTCTCAGGCTTGACTGCACTTCTTCCTGATGTATCTGAACTTTTCGGATTTCTTCTTGGATGCTTTGCAATTTGAGGTCCAAACTTAGTGTTCCATTAAGTTCTGTTTTCACCCACCTCAACCAGTCAAGTGAACGGCAGATTTCTGTCTGGAAGTCTATGCTTTGCACAAGTCTGTTCTCACACTCCATCACAGTGTCACCAATGGCAGCATGCAAAGACTTTAGTTTCTCTTGCCAAGACTGCACTTGGTGATTTGTTGCCTCACATGCAGAAGAGTCAAGCTGGGGAGAAAGGGCTTCTAGATGTTCAGTTATTTGCTTCAGAAGACTCCCTGAGTCTTGTAAGCTGCCCACCAGAGAATGGTATATTTTCAACTTTTCTTCTATTGGGAGCGTTTCTTCATTTACCTTAATCTGCTCCTTCTTCACTGCCTCCAGTTGTGCCTCAAACTGCATACACATTTTCTCATGCTCCTGGCATGCTTCTATTGTGTCTTCCAACAGGTTGATTTTCTGTTCTATTTGCCTCTTCAACTTGTGATAGAGCGTGACAAGTTTTAACATCTCATCTGGTTGCCACGGCTGGCCACTGCTTCGAAAGGCCTCCTTCTTCTGGTTTAGTTCATCCACTGCTCCACCAAGGCTCACCAGTTCACCTAGGAGATCTCTGTAGGCCTGCTGGAGTGACACAGCTTCTTTGGCTAAAACAGCAGTTGGAGCTTTGTCCATGTTAATAAACTGATCTTCTAGCTCAGTCAGAGCTTTGCTTGTCAACTCAATCAGAGAGGCATACTCTTTTCTGGCATAAATTGCTTCCTGAACCTTATATAATTTTTCTTTTGCCAGAGCAGTGACAATATTGAACTGCTGAGGGATACTGTTAAGTTTTTCATCTAGATAAGAATGATCCACTTCATTAAGTGATGGTAGGATTTCTTGGCCATCTCTTTGCAGTGCAAGTAACAGATTTTCATATTCTGGAGTTTGCTCAAGAATCTGTTGATATTTTGCCAACTGTGCGTATAGTTCAGAGTTACTATTCATTACATTGATTTCTGGGAACGTGACAATATCAGCTTGTTTTAGCCAATGGCAAGCTTTATCCAAGTCTTCTTTGAAATATTTCCTAGAAACTATATTTTTCTCCAGATCTAACAATCTCTGGTTACACTTTTGTAAAACAGTGTCATACACATTCTGTAGTTCTTGCAGTTTACCTAACACTTCATTCTTTTCTTGTTCTGTTGCTTCTTTCATTAAATCCCTTCCTTGAGCCCACAACCCCGCGACTTCATTTTGATAGGCCTTCAGGTTAGCCTGGGTATTCTTACAAGTCCTGATCTGTTTGTTCACATCTTCTGGCAACAGACAAATGTGTTCCGGAAACATTACCTTCTTCTCATGCTGGTGAATTTGATTTGTAGCCTGAAAGACTGCCATAAGAAACTGGGTCTTTTCAGACAGTGCTTTATTCAGGTGCCTTCTCCTCTGGCCAACCAGATCGCTGAGACAGTCTACATGGTGCTGTGCATCAGAAAGTGCTTTCTGCAGCTCCTGCCTTTCATTGAGCCCTAGGTTGGTCATCACCCTGTCAGCGTCCTTCACAAGCATCTTCAGAACAAGCTGTTTGGCTTCAAGCTCACTGCAAATGGTAAGATGATCCACGAGAAGACTCTGAGCCAAGTCTGGAGGAGGGCTCTGTTTAAGAGCCTCTGACATACTAGGTTGCTGCTCCTCTGCCCATTCCATTAGTTCCTGAAATTTTGAATGCACCAAACTGAGCTCTTCTAAAGTTGAAATAGAAACTTGAATTTTCCTTTTGACAAGGTCTTCCAGCTGAGTCCAGCGTTGCTCAAAATGACCAAATTGCTCCTTTACTAATTCTTTGTCATCAAGATTCAGATGTTCTATCATCTTCTGTTTCTGATCTTTCAAGTCTTCCAGAGCAAATTTCCTTTCCTGTAGTGCCAGTGCCAATTTTTGCAAAGCTTCAAGGTGCACGTTTGTACTTTCAGCATCAGATCTGTTATCAAAATGGACAGGAAAAAAATTAATTATTAGATCCTGTCTCCGGATAGATTTTTAAAAGAAGTCAGGATGAATTATAAGCCCACGATATATTGAAATCCATATGCTGTAAATACCTGCAGTTTTCACATTCTTTTGAAGGTACCAGTCTTGAATATTAATTAAAAAGTTTTTTATTCCTCTCCCTTTCATCTGCAATGTGGTCATCAGGCTGACCGTAAAAATTAACATGAATACTACAGAGTATGCTGGTTATACTGCCCATATAAACAACAAGTACTGAGGTTGAAGTAAATCTTTTTCCATGACAGTCAGAGCAGCAGTAATAGATTCTCACAGTTTTACACACAGCTGGTGTGTTTATGCTATACAAAGCAGCTGCAATCATTTAGCAGAAGCAACTAAACTTTAATATAACAGCCTAGTAGATAAAACACAATATCACAATGAAAACCACACTTGAAACACAGTAAGCAAGCCAAATGAAAGAGTTCAAACAAAATAGTCAAAATACTTGAAATATCAGAAAATGCTATGCCCCAAGATGGGATCAACCAGTGCTTGCCTTAAAGACAAACACTGAAGATCTGGCTTCTCAAACTCTTTATTTCAATACAAGTAATTGTCCTATAATTAATAAAGGAGGAAATAATATATATATAATTAATATAGGATGGAAAAAGGGACTTTTAGTGGATCCTATTTAGACACACTCTGTAAACAGCTCTTTCAGCGTGTATGTGCTGTCAAGCTTTGTGCGTGCTACTATGTTTTTTTTTACCTAGCCAGGTTGTCCCACTCTTTTGTGAGCTTTTCCAAGAAAACTTCAACCACATTCATGCGATCATGATAATCCCCTGTCCTCTGCAGATCCTCCTCCCTCTGTATGAGCAAACTGTGTGCCTGAAGGCAGAGGTCCAGCCACTGGTTACTCAGCTCTTCTATTTCCTTGTGTTCAGGTGATTCCTGTCCTTGGGTTAGTTTGTTCATCTTCTCAGTCACAGAGGTAAGAGCTGACTGCTTAGACTGCAACTTCTGACTGAATTCCTGAAAGAGATACAAGTCAAAACCAATATGGTGACACCTGCTCAAAATTATAAGATGGAATTTAAATAAAAACTCTGAAATATATAAATTGTGTAAGGACTAATTATCTGCCTAGGCAAATGCTGTGTAAATTGGAAGTGCCTTCGCTTCTCCCCTAATCTTTCTGCCCATCTTCTCATGTGAGGACAGGTTGGTTATAGATGAGAAAGCAAATTAGAGCAGTTTCCCAGTACCAGTGATAAACAGAAATCACGATCAAGTCACACCTTGTTGTCCAGGCTTCCAGACTAGCACAGCTCCCACCGTACACTAAAACATGCAAGATACTCTGGGTCTCATGAGAATTCATTTTACCAGTACAGTTTCTAGCTCATTTTCTTCATTTTCCTTTTTCATTAGAGACTAAAAATAGGAAGCAGAGTCCATGAGTCAGTGAGCCCCCACATCCATACTTCATTTTGTTCCTATTTCTATAATAGCGATCATTATTGAAACAAAACCAATGATTGTTTATATATAATAATAGTGCAGGGTCCTGCACCCAGGGAAGAATAACCCCATGAACTTGGTACGGGTTAAGGGTTGACCTGCTGGAAAAACAGCTCTGTAGAGAGGGACACGGAAGTCCTGGTGGACAACAAGTTGATGATGAGCCAGCAATGTGCCCTTGTGGCCAAGAAGGCCAATGGTATCCTGGGGTGCATTAAAAAAAGCGTGGCTAACAGGTCAAGGGGCATCATCCTCCCCCTCTACTCTGCCCTGGTGAGGCCACATCTGGAGTATTGTGTCCAGTTCTCGGCTCCCCAGTTCAAGAAAGACAGGGAACTACTGGAGAGAGTCCAATGGAGGGCTACAAAGTTGATTAAAAAAAAAAAAAAAGAATATACAATATACTGGCAAATAAAAGTAACCAAACATTTTTCAGGACTTACACACTGTTTAGGGTAAATATAATCTTTTCCCAAATTCTAGTTCCAATTCTAGTTCTGTAACTAAACAACCATGCCCAGCTCCAGCACTTTGCTAGGATGATGCGTTTTCACTGAGGACTGGTAGGGGTTCTGGAGAAGAGCTGCTACTGCCCAGCTCTGCTTCATTCCTCTTTGTGACTGCTTCAAATGGAGCTAGGCATCTTCAATTACCAGGGCAAATTCTAGGAAAAAATACACATTGTGCCACATCTGACAGTACATCAGGTGCCTGCCTTTCATTATAATCCAAAGTTCCTGTCTGAAATAGTGTAGAAATACAGACTCCTGCTTCTTCCTGCTTCTTCTCCTGCTTTGTCCATATTGTGCTGAGGTATCTTCAAGTGCTATGACTTTGTTCAAACACTTGTGTAGAACATACATGAAGAGGAAGCACTGCTTACTTTTCACCTAACTCCTATCATATCAGAAAAAGAATACAAGCAAAGTCTAGACCAAAACTGCAAACCCAAGCATTTAATCATTCATCAAAGAAATAATTTGTTTCCCTGTTTCTTCTTGTTACTTTACTGGTGCTTTTGATGTGTGCAGAATGGCCATAAAAAAATCTCTCATCTTTAAATGAATAAGAATGAGTGAAGATCTGAAGGCATTTGTCTCACTATTTTGGGTAAACTAAATTGGGTTGCTATCGTACCTATTCTGCCGTGGTTTTCAGAGTCCAGCAACATCAAATAGTTTCCTAGACTAATTTTGAAATAGATCTAAATAATTTAGAAGTATTGGAATCAAAGAAGTTAGCAAGCACAAATTGCAGATCTTATCTTCAGGTCCACTGTGACCAGCAATTAGCTGAAACCGTGACAGCCTATTAAAAGTGAAGGCAAATCAGAACAGGCTGAAAATTATCTACTGTTATAAAACATAACCAGAAAAATATTAAAGTACAGTGTTTTGCTTTCTGTGTTGCCCTGTAGCATCAGTAAGGAAACCCTCTTTCCTCTGTTTTCTCTGCTCTTTCTTAGAACGTATTAGCAATTCTATGCAATACATGCATATAACATGAATTATAATAATATCAGCCACAGGATGAACTTCCTTACCTATTGTTCTTAACCTAAAGTCTCCTTACCTTAACCTGGAGTACCATATTCTGGGCAATGTTTAGCTCCAACTCTGCTCGTCTCCTTTTCAAATTCTGTAGTTGTTGATCTGCATCCTGGAAATATATCCAGAGCTCAGCCTTCATTTGTTTGATCTCTTCCCAACCTTGAGCCAAGTACTGAGAGTGCATTATCTGTTGCTCAATCTAGAAGAAAAGAAATGAAAAGGAGTAGGAATGCTTTAATGCAGCTATTTTTGGAGAATGGAGGATGAATACCATTCTTCCTCTGAGCACAATACTGTACTACCAGAAAATGTCTGCACTAGATTCTGAAGAGTCTAATATTATCCACCAAAAGAGTCTTAACCTTCAAAAGTCATAAAAATCAGACCTATCAAAGGAAATCTGTGGGAAAAAAAAGGAATTATCATTCACCCTCAAGAGAAGCAACTATATTTTTGAGTGTGTGTATTTCAAAGTGTTCTCGGTCTTCTGTTAAAGCTTAAATTAACTGTATGATTTAGTCTATTGTGTGCCAAGAATACTGCTGGACTCTGCTCTACGTGCCTTCACAATGATGAAATAAAAGCTTAAACTAAACACTTCCATTTAATTTGCTTAGCCCAGTTATTTTGCCTATATGCCTTGTGTAAAATGCCAATAAGAAGAATGCTTACCGGATCTGAGCCCATCAATCACCTTAAACCAACAGTCACACAGCTTCTTTTGCTCCAAATACAGCAGTAGGGCGCCTTTAAGGTTTAGACACTCAACCAGCTTAATACACCTCAGCACTGTACCGACTGTGATTTCTTAAAAATGTTCCACTGCTTTATATATAAAAGGAGAATCCTATTCTGATGTTTGGGATACTTTTTAGCTATTCAGTATTTGGACTGCCATTTTTTGATGGATTACTTGGATTTGTACAATTTGCTTCTCTGGTATGGAATACTGTTACTGTATATATTAGATTTTTACTCTTGTTAGAATTAGTTTGAGAAGTTTAGTTGTGTGTGTACGTGAAACTAAAATTTTCATGTTTATAACAGGAATGCTCATAACGTTTCTCTTCTAATAACTGTTACATTTCTGATTTTATTCTAAAACCAAGCATTAAGCTACTTTAAAACTTAAAATTGAGGTACGTTTCTATGAATTCATATGCTGAAACAAATGCACTCTGATTTATGAATTGAATCATCATAATTTTTATGATTATTATAACTAATATTTTAGTATGTCCTAATAAGAACATAAATCTACTGTTGAATAAATAATAACAGTAAAATATGTCTAAATTTAATAAATATGGAGAAGAATAGACTGAATTGTGTTTTATGAAAACAATAATTTGGATCAGGTTTTCTTCCATAGAATGTTATTTGCGTGGCTTTAGGCCAACATCTTATAACATTGCCTTAGTACTTTTAGCAACATTTGTCGTGTGTCTTTGTGTTACTACCAGGATAGCAACATACGGATCTAATTTAAAAAAAAAAAAAAAAGAGAGAGAGAAGTAGAAAGAGAAAACTATTTCTAAAAGAAATACTTAAGATGAAAGTAAAAAGACATTTCTTTAAACTGTTACCCAATATGACCTTTTTAAAAGAGGACAGATCAAGGCAGTTAAAGCTCTAAATAGGATTAAAAACAGGTTGTTGTGGTTATCTTGTACCGTTTGTTTTGTGTGTTGAATATCTGTTGCTGTACTCTTCACTGTGGCATCTGACAGATCACACATGGAGCACAGAAGATCCAAGTATGTATTGGCTTGCTCCTGCAGAGCCCGGAAATGTTTCACCTGAGGGAAGACAACCCTCAAATAAACTCTGAGACTGTGGAAATAATCTCTTATTTTATGACAATCATGAATTTTAATATTTTTACTTTAGCTTATTATTTCCAAAAGATGAAATGTCGACATACACTATTTTATTAGGTAAGGCTGCTTTGTCATAATTATGGAAAAGACTAACTCTAACTGATTATCATCCGATTATCAAAGCGCTTAGTGACATATGCATTACCAAGTTTGATTTTTTATAAATAAAGCGTTGGATAGATACACACAGTTTCAACAAGATGACTTACTTTCCCAAGGAAAGCAGGGCTTTATCTGATTATTAAAGTGTCATATTGCCCATACCTATAAAATTCTCCAGCGTCTGACAGATCATGGGCAATCCAGCCCAGTGGTACAAGACACTTTCCCAAACCTTCTGAAACCCTCCTAGTATCTACAATTGCCAAGATCAGACAGTATGATGCTTTTCGGGGTTCTTGCTTTTGACATTCCCCGTAGGAGCTCACCTCTCCCTATGAAGAGTTTCCTCATCCCGAAAGAAAATGATGATATTAGTGTTGACAAGCAGGGCAGTAACACACACCTCCTACAGTCCCAGGGAGAAGGGGTGAGTGACCACCTAACACAGAGGGCCAGTGGTGGGTCCTTGTGGGCAAAAAGTTGAACATGACAGCAGTGTGCCCTTGTGGCAAGCCCAAATTACTGTATAAGCAGCAATGCAGAAAGCAAGCTGTGGGAAGCAATTATTCTCCTGTACTTACACTTGTCACGCTGTCCCTGGTGTATTTGGCCCAGTTTCCCTCTTCCCCCATAGAAGAGATAACAGCAAACTGGTGCAAGTCCAGCAAAGAGCAGTGGGGGAATGGGGCTGTAGTGCATGGCATTTGGGGCAGGTCTGAAGGAACTGGGTTTGTTCAGCCTGGGAAAGAGGGGCTAATTCTGGTCTGCCATTACTTAAAAATGGTAGGGGTCAGGTGGGGGCAGTACTGAGAAGGCAGAGCCAAACTCTTTGCCGAGGTAAGCAGAAAAAGGACTAGGGGGAAAAGTGACAAGTTGCAACAAGGAAATTCTTCCTAGATATGAGGGAAACTATTTTTCACACTGAGAACAGTTAAGCACTGGAACAGGTCCCTAATCCTTAGGGATGGTAAGGGCCTTCAGTGCACCAAAGGGCTCTGCAACCTGTATCTCCCTCTCCTTGGGGTTTGGATGCCTCTGCTCAGGGCCAGCCCTGACTTGGCCCAGCTGGGACCCGGCCAATGGAAAACTGTTCAGAAGCCTTCCCCCTTGCTCAAGAGCTGCATGGAAGCTCAGGCCCTCACCCACCTATGGACCTCACCTGAGCTACACTATAGATGCATCTGTGCCTGGCTGATCTTCCTGGCATTGCCTTGCTGCCCTGACCTCCCGCCTCCACGTGGGACTCGCCTCACCCCTACAGACCTTCCTGGTGGTCACCAGGTGGTGGCTGACACCAGGGGGACTCTGCTCTCCTCACCTATGTGCTGCAGGTCTGCACGTCATGGGGAAGGTGCTGCCCTGCTGGCTCCACTGCCACCCCAACTGTCACCCCCTGCTCCCCCTGACCTTGCACAGCTGCCATCTGTAGTATTTCAAGGTTTCTATCAAGCCACATGGCGGATGAGACAGCCCTGAACTCCAGCATCTTTAGTACCATACCAGTTTAATTTGAAAACAAGGTACAAATCCAATGTCAAATACATTAAGTTACTAAGAATAATCAAGAAGCAAAAAAACCATTCTTAATGGCTAATGTAGACTAGAGGCAGTTCTATGCTGTTAGGCTGAAAAATTGTTTTAAATGCCTGATAACAGACTCTGCATCCATGGTACTATGAAACCAGGTCTCATATAGGAATATTAGTAGACAGATGGGCAATTGGACAAGCAGAAAGACGCAACCTCTCTGCTAAACACATCTGTGGAATATCTGAACAGGTTTATCTAATTAGCCAACTTTTTTGGGGGTAACGTATTTCTAAGCATTAAGCAGAGCTAGCAAAGGCCCTGTGTGGTTTTTTCACCTACAGTTATTTTTTACTCAAGGTATTCCTTTGGGAGCAGGGAGTAAACAAGGAGGCTACACAGCCCTCTGAGAAGGCCAGAAAGAGTATCTAATTTCTATTTATATAAAGCTCTTACCTGAACTCACCTTATTAAGGATAACTGAGCATTTTCAAGTGCTGAACTTTTACCTGTTTAACTGCATCTGCCAGGCTGAAAGGTGGCCAAGTAGTTGGCTTTAGCTCTGACTGCACTGTAGACAGCCAAGTCTGGCACTGTTGTAGGGTATCCTGATGATTAACATGCTTCTGGAGTTCATGTTCCAGACTCTGGTACACCTAAAATAAACATTTTGTAAGGTGATTGCATTTTCAAACACCACTATTGGCTCTCTTCTCCCACCTTGAAAACTGTAGATAAAACAGAATTTTTAACACTATGGTTATTTTAGCCCTTGTGCATAAAAGTACCAAGGGATGAAAGCTCCTTAAGATCTCACTGCATCTTGCTAATTTGTGGAGAAGATGGACAATATCTAAGGCATGGCTTCTGGAAAGACAAAATAAAGATGCAAATGAAAAGCATTGTCTCTTATTTCTGTATTCTTGTTCACCATTTTGCCATTGATCTAGTATGAGGTTTTACCTACCTCTACAAATGTTACTGACTGTGAAATATACTTTTGGGGGCTTGGTTTGGTTTGGGGTTTTTCTAATTTTTTTTTTTAGACTATGCTGGCTTGATCTCCTAATTGGATTAACAGAATGACCCAGCTAGCCCTTCTTAACTGTATATTCTGGTTTTACTAAGAGAGACAGTATTTCCTAGCACATAATTATGACCTGTTATGTATGTATGCAAACTACTGACAGTAAGAGTGCAATTTGCTCCCTAGTTTTTGATTCGGGAATAGTTCTAAATTCTTTGCTGCAGCTGCTCATAAACTGGTGTACATGAAGGTAGTGAGTGTGTGGACAGATTAAGGTAAAAACTGAGAGGCAGCTAGTTTCCCTGGCTGCAAGGCAACATTTGGATCACAAGAAACTCAACTGTAGCACAGTAATGATGAAGTGCTACATTACTAACCTGCAGACTTAATTTAAATGGAAACAGTAGAAAGAGTTTTATACCACTTAAAGAAACAAGTACTTAGAGAAATAATAATGCATGTTATTCTTAAATGGCATAAAAATGTTTTTGAAACAAGACTTACCCTTTGGGCTGTGCTACATATGGCAGAATAGCTGTCCCTCGTCCCCTGAAGATGGCTTTGTATGTTTTGCTTAAATTTTGCTTGAAGATGTTCAGTGCATTGATCGATCAAGTAATCACCTTTACTCTTAAGGTTGTTCAAACGATCTTCAAATCCTGCAATTTCTTCCATGATAGCCTAAGAAATAGATAAAATACTTTGAAGAAGTAGTTTAATCTTAAACATGTTCTGCATCACAGCTTTTTAAATGAGCCTTTTTTATTATTATTCCTTATATACGATTTGTTTTCAGATTTGGAAAAAAGTTTTCACACATCAGGTGTTGTTATAGTCAGGCTGTTAGAGTGTATACTTACTGTAAAATCATTGTCAAAAGTCTGTACACAGATACCCCACAGAAACATCAGTAGCACTGTCGTAATGTGTAAACATCATATATGTTCATGCCCCGAGTGTACCCTTAATCTTCCTTTGTTGCTTCTTGTGTCTAGTAACGAGGACTAAATCTGATGGTGAATCATATCTTATTCCATAAGCTCTTCCACTGCAGACAGTTCTTTCTGTTGACTTTGGTGAAGCCAGATTTTTATCTAAGGAGGTTACTTAAAGAGTAACACGCTAATCCCAATGAGATAAAATATTTCAATAAAATGACCCTATTCTGCTTTATTTGGTCTATTTCCTGGGACATGTCAGCAAAAATCTGACACAGAATTCAGATCAGTGTACAAAAAAGCTCTTGTGCAGATGCAGATCCAAGAAAAGCGTTAAAACCAAGGCAGATTTGTTAACTGCATTAATGACACTGACACTTATTTACACAATTAGCAGTGAGAGGAATAAAACAGGTGAATGACAGATAACTAGAGCTCTGGAGTGAGAGACACAGACAAGCAAATAAGAAAAATTCTATTTTACTGGACAAAGGAAGTTTACCCAATAGCAAACCCACCTTGTGGTTGGCTAGTTGCTGAGTGATTATTTCAAGACTGTTACTCTCCATGAGATCAGGGCTGACCAGCCTGCTGGACATATGTAATAACCATTTCTCCCCTTCTTGCAAATCACTATTGTAGTCCTCGTGTTCTTTTACTCTCACCTCTAATGTTTCAACATATGTCTGCAGGTCCACAATAAGAAAAGTTAAATATTGAGATAATTACAATAATTGACACACACGCCCCCCCCGGCCCCACTCCCCCCCCAAACTAAAACCCACCAAGAGCTTGAAAGCATAGTAAGAGAGTTATCTTATAAATTCATATTCCTGTGATGGACTCTCACGTGATTAGACTTTTAAGGAAGACATTGAAGGGATTCCTTGTGTGAATAAACTGTCTGGTACAGAGTAGTATTTTCACTCCAGATGAAATACCATACTTTGAAGACTGAGCAAAGCACTGAAGATCTCCTTACTTTAAGAAAAGGAACACTATCAACTTGACATTAAGTGTACTTAGAAATAGTTAATACATGCTCTTCCAGAAACTGCACATGACCTACGAAATGTTATGGTTGGGTCCCTGCTGCTTACAGCCTTTGCACTTACATATTGCCTGTGATTGTGGTAGGCAAATTAAGAATGCACACACTGAGTTAAAATGTATTTATTCCTTTAAAGAAAGATTTTTCATAAGTTTCTCTACATTTAAGTCATCAACATTATATCTAATGCAACAGATGTGGTACAGATCAGAGGAATGTCTGTAAATTGGAAATCAATCGTGAAAAAAAAAATCTGCTATTGGTGGATGGATTGGCAATTAAAGGTACTTAGGTCAAACCATGGTTTGCAGAGCTTATCCTTGTTAGGAGTATAACCTATTAAAAGCTTTAGGTATAATCATACTTTAGGTTGTATTTAGAAGTTTTAAATCTTTCAAAGTACTATATACATTTGGACTAATGAATCAATGTTAATTAATAACGCTCTTGCTGAATTAAATTATATCCATCTTGCAGTTCATTTTCTCCAGTGACTTCCATTCAAAACTAAACTAGATTAAACTGAGTTTGCGCGAGATCTAGCAGAAACAAGAGACAAAATGGTATAATTTAAGGGCATGTGTCCCTTCAAGAAATAATGTATTTCGAAATCTATTCAAAGGAATTAAAAATGAGTAACAATAGTACAAACTAGTCACTGATATATTTCCCCTTAGTGCTATGAAGGCTTCAGCTGCCACGCTCAAAATTCATTTCAGCTACTCTTGTATTTAGGTAGAATTTCTTTCCATATTCAAGAATCCTACTCCCCTAACACACACACACCCTCCCCCCCCCAAATAATAGAATAAATCTAACTGGCTCTTTGTACAGGGTGTGACATGACAGCATGAAACAAATAGTCAACTTCTTAAAGAGGGGGAAAAAATACAGCAAATTGAAAGAACCTAGAGTTTTCTCCCTGAGTTTTTACCTTTGTTGTGCTGCAAAGTTCCTGGTAACTACTCTGAAGGTCTTGAATGTTGTTCTTTAGAGTCACATCATTCACCAGATCAAAAAGTGCTTCTCCCTTTTCAATCACTGATTTTATTGAAGGCTCATGGGACAGAACAGTCTGCTGTATGGACTACAATGCAAGCAAGAATTAAAAAAAAAATAAAATATTGAACACTGAAAATCTATTTCACTAACTTCCCTTTGATCTGAAGCACAGCCTTCTATCATGGTATATATCATCCTTTCCAGATGAGAAGAGGTTTGCTACCAGTACAGGACTATGTTTCTCATCCATGCCCTGAGACAACTTTGCAGGCATCTAAGAGCAATTGCTCCTTTTGTGAGTGGCTAGTAGCACAGCTGATAATCCGGAGCTGGTGAAGGAGGAGTTAATATCTGTGAATGGGCAATTGCTAGGGAGAAAATTTGTTCAGAGAAACAAATTCTGCAAATAGGTGGGAAAATATCACCAATGCCATCCTCTTAATGAGACAGTATGTAGAAAAGTGCATACCTTCAAAAGTATGCAATCTGATCTGTTATGTCATTGTGCCACTGGCTCAGACAGCATGGCATGTGTCAGCATCTATCAAATGAGAGTGAGACACCAGCTCCACAAACGTGTAGAAAGCACACAGCAATAACAGATGACTTTGAGCATCGAAACTGGAGATGGGTAGTAGGCAGTTTCAGAGAGAAAATCTTGATGCTGTGCAGGTACTGCTCAGCAATAGCCAAAGCATTGGTTTGTTAGCAACGCTGTTTTAGCCACAAACGTAAAGCACAGCACTATACGGGCTGCTATGAGGAGACTTAGCTCCATCCCAGCCAGATATCTTATGAAACATTTGTAATCCTGAAGTATTTTACAAAAACTTAATTAAGAGAAGCAATGGGGTCTGTTGTCAATTTTTTCTACACATTTTTACAAATGAAAAAAAAAACAAACCTACAAACCAAACAACCCCACTTCATTGAAATCCTAACTAAAAAGCAGAGGAGCCATAGCAGCTGACTGTCTTAGATGTCAGTTGAGCTGGGACATTCAGCTTTAACCAGAAAGCTGATTAAGCTAATGTAAACAGAGGCAATGTCTGCAGTGACGAAAGACCAACTGAATTCTATCCTTACTTAAACAGCAGCTAACTCTGTTGATATGGATGGAATTACTCATATGTCTACTTATAAAAGAATTTTGCTCCATAACAGGAAATTTTCAGATGTGGAAGTCTTATTAGGACATTCGCATTTCAAATTCGGGTGCTCACTCTGGTTCATGCATGCAGGTATCATGCATCTGTTCACTTTGATGCTGATTTGGACATCCAGATCAGAGACAATTCATACATCTACTGAGGAAACCTGAACAGACACCTGGATCAGAGGATTTATTGCAAGTCATTGGGTCAAAATCAATTTGATAGTACAATGATATAACCCCTTTTTACCTTGTATTTGGACAACTGGGCCTTCTTCTCATAGAGTTCGCTCTTTGGCTCTGCTGGAGCATGTAACATGGTTTGGTACTCCATGACCCACTGAGTCTGTGCCTTGTACTTGTCCGAGAATTCCTTTGCCAGCTGAAGGCACTTCTCTGAAGTCATGTGCTCTTTCCTGATGGAGCCAGCCAGCTCTTCAAGCTGTTCCACATGGTCTCCAATTTCTTTTCTTAACTGGTCAACTTCATTTTCTTCCATGTACTTTATAGCTCGCTCCCCCTTCTCACGAGCAGATTTCAGTAAACTGTGTCCTATGTCCATATCACTCAATAGCAGCTGGGAAGGAAGTGTTGGTTAACAGAAAATGTATGCAAGTTCTTGACTTTTTCTTTTTCTTTTTTTTTTTAATTCATTGTAGTTCTATTATTAGTGAGAGGTTATTTTTTAAAAAATTTTGCTAAGGACACAGAAAGAATTGCTACGGAAACTGAGTAGACTTTGCCTTATAAAATTGCAAAGATAAACACAGAAACTGAGGGCTATCAGGAGAGGATTCGTACTCCAAATTCTGGAATAGATGAAAGTTTTCCCTTAGCTTATTATGCTTAAACTGCAGGACATATGAAAAACTCATCTACAACTCTGAGATGAAACATGAGTTTTACTACTGAGTTATTTCAATAAGGAGAAATAGGAAGCACTTCTTGCCATAGTGCGTACTGGTATAGAATATTCTTGAAAAGTTGCCTTGTGAGGGGAATTTATTTTAAGTTTTAACCTAAAACAAAACACATACAAACATGCCTTATGAAGGATAGGATTATATTATTTAGGACTATTCATCACCTCAGCAACGGAACTGTGATCTAATGCGTATATGACATGAGAACAGAAAGTTTTATACCCGGTAGTCTTTATCCTATTAGCTTTTCTGGGCAAGATGAAGTCAGAATTTTGAGCAGCTGTTAAGATGTATGTTAAAATACAGCTTCTTTTAGGCAGAAAGAAACAAAAATTGCATTCAAGAAAGCTGTACCTCTAGTTTCTGCACTTTTTTCTCCATTGCTGTTCTATCAACCACATCAAACTTGGTGATCACGTTTCTGAAATTCTTGTTAGTAGCTCCGTACCAATTTGTGTAAGCACTAAAAGCCAATTCTGACTCCTCCATACAGCGTATTTCTTCTTCCAGAAATTTTATTTGCTCCTTCAAACAAATATGGAGGGTAGGGGGAAGAAACAAGAACCACATAGATGTTTATCATTGCTATTGGCTAAAGATAGCAATAAATTGCTATTTATTAATAAAACCTGATATACTAAGATTAAACACATAGGTTTTGCGTACTTTCATATCTAAGGGATAATTCTCACTGAGATCTTGTCAGGGTGTACATATAGCAATCACTAATGTTAAAACTGAGTTAATAATAAACACTGAAAATGTACTTCTATTTTGAAATTTGAATTGTGACTTGTGATGACGGTACTATGAGACACTTACTACTTAAAGTGACCTGGAGACTCTACCTTATCAATTCATATTTTCCCGTGTTTCAGTGATAACCTGAAAACATTTCTCTAGAAGTTGTTCAGCATTCAAACATATTGAATTCTGAAATTCTCCCCTGAAACTGCTAAAAAAGAAGGTAACAACATCTGATTAATACTGAAAACTTTTGAAAGGGCATTATGCTGATTATGGTTATCTTATACCAATGAAAATCCACGCGCATTTTTGTGTATATATATGAATATATATGTGAATATTATATTATTGAGTCTACGGTAATGAAGAAACTGATAAAGTATTATTAAGAAAGTCTGATTATATTTGCTTCTTAACTGACAATTTATGATGTTATAATGAACTAATTTTCATTACTTACCAAGACATGAAGAAGAAGTGTTTGGTAGCGAGATGTAAGCTGCGTAGCCTGGCTTCCCATTGTATTTGCAGTGAGACTTTCCTCTAGTATTTGCTGAGCCAATACCCCAACTTCCTCCACATCATCTTTGTAGATTGTAATTTCTTCATGCCACTTCTATGACAAAGACATTACACATCTTATATGACTGATTCAAACATCTTAAACACAACAGGAATTTATTTGTAACTGTCAGGAAATCATTGAAAAGGAAAACAAATACATCGCTGTAAACATGGATTTACAACAGGAAAATAAAACAGCATCTGATGAAGGTTAACATAACGAATATGCTGGAAGCTTTATCATACCATATGGACAATTCATTACAATAGATTCAATACTTTCCCCCCCCCAATAATAATAGAAATGCAACCTCGACTTCTTATAGAATTTGCCCAAAGGTTTAAAGGTGACTGTAAAGCATAACCTTGAATCTCTTCAAATCTGCTTCCTGTGGTTATTCAGACCCATGTGCTCTCTTTGCAGTCACTAAAGGAGTATTATTACATCAACACAGCAGGGACTCCACAACACAGTTGGTCCCATTTTACTCTTGTTACAACATTAACACTTTCCCACTCCAGGATTGATCTTTGTCCTTGCATATGCCTTCATATACCACAAAGCACATGAATTCCAGATATCCCTATGAAATTTCAACAGTGGCATAGCCATACCCTTACCAGTAAAATGGGAGGAACCTGGCACGAAGCCCTCTTGGATCCATCATTCTAGGCACCACCTCAGAATAAATTCCAATGCTTCCTGTCATTTTCACAGTGCAACCAGGAACTGATGTGGAAACATTACATGGTATTTTGCTTAAGGAACGCCTTAACTATATTCTTTACCTTCATTTGCTGAAGCTGCACCTCCTTTGTAGCTCTCCCAGACTGCCTCCCAGTCCTGATAGCAACTTTCTCCTCCAGACTTGTTAGCCAGTCATTAACCTTCTGAAATTTTTTCTCCATTAACCTCAGTCTGCTCACAGTGGCGTTTAATTGGCTTCTTGCTTCAGAAAGCCTGTGCTGATAAACTTGCCAATCCTGCCGTAAGGATTCCAGGGCTCGGTCTTCTATCTGGGGAATGCCCCAGGGAATCACCTCCTCTCTAGCGTGGACAGCAGCATTCAATAATGCTTGTCCTTCTGCACAGTGGACCTGCAGCTCCTGTAAAGACAGTTATGGACACATACCCGACATTAACACCTTTCTTTCAGACATGGCAAACAAAGCCCTGGTTCTACTAAACACAAAAGCAGTGACCTCACATTGTCTAGATGTTCCCTTTAGTTATCTACTGTTGAAAACATATTACACTACCTCTAAGAACACCTATGACGGCATGCTTACTTACAAAGCAAATTGAATATTGCTATTATCGACAAGCGAATAGGAGAAAATTATTGACAAAGTAAGCATTAAATTCTTTCCCCTCCTTCTAAGTTTATTATCAGTTCTGAAACATTAGCTGCCTGAACTGGTGTGGGATGGATGCAATCCATTCAGCACAGCCTTTAAATTAAAAACTTTCCAGCTGTGGCAAGCAGACTGTAAAACTGATTCTGAAACTGAATCAGTTTAAAAACAATGAACAAGGTAAGGCTTCAATCTTTTAAAATAAATAAATATTGCCTATGGCAGGGGGGTTGGAACTTGATGATCTTCAAGGTCCCTTCCAACCTAAACCATTCTATGATTCTATGATATGTTTGAGACATCATTCCAAAGTAGTCCTTGATACCCTCTTCTGGACATGTGTGGCATTTTCATGTCTAATAGAACTTGATTAAAAAGTATGAAGGGATTCAATCCAATTAGAAAACATAACCAGGAAATTACCTTAACAAAATACAGTTTGTGTTGTCTTAGTTTATATCTGAAATATATATTCAGATTTTCAAAATGGATTCAGATTTTTTAAAGTAAACTACGATAACAAGACATATATGCAGAGTCCCTGATCATACGTAGACCTTCTCAGTATCCTGAATAAAGTAATAAATATTTCATAACTCAAGTGCAGACCTTTTGCTAATTCAATAGCAGGTATGAAAGTATTTTAAGCCATCTTAAGATCATAGCTGGGAAATTACTGAAGTGCTATCGGTTCACCCTTCATTGTCACTTAAGTGATTCAGTAATAGTCTTCCCACCTCACCACGGGAGGTAGCCTATGTGACTGGAACTGCCTGAAAGTAGATGCATCTGCACTGTAAGCAATAAAAGGTGAAAACCCAATGAAAAGAATACTTTTGATATTCTGTGAAACACAGGGAAAAGAAGAGGTAGGCCAACATCTAAAACAAATTCAGTACTTGCAAGAAAGCATTAGTATGTGTGGAGATTTCATTCAAGGCCTGACACTTCTTTCTAGAAACGAGTGACAATCTTTCCACTGACTTTACTGGAACAACTTTTGAGCAGCAAAGCACTTTATATATAATGTGATTCAAAGCTGTTCTTGAGAAAAAAAAAAAAAGGAGATGCAATTTTTATTCTGTTATTTTACAATTAGGATTTTTTATTTATTTATTTAGACTGTAACACTTTATGTACCTGTAAGTCTCGGAGTGTTGCCTCCTGTTTCTGGGCATCACCATCAAGATGTGACAAACAGTCAAGTTTTTCCTGTTCCTTCTCCAGCCATACTTCAAAGGTCTTCAGATTTCTTTGGTACTCTTGATGTAAGTTAAGCAGTCCTTCAGCTTTTGTTACTGCCTCCTGCTTGTTAAAATATTTGCATACATGTATATATATCTTAGTGTATCATCAAACCAAGAAAACATAAAACCCGGACTTCCACCAAGGTGAAAAGTTTGTATCTGATGCTGAGCTTTCCTAGAATTCAAGAGTACTTGGATTCTGAGGATGGTTTGATAAATAAAGAGGGGGCCAATGTGGGGACACATATACTTATCCTAAAAGATTTGAAGTTTTGATCTCAGATGACTTTTAAATAACACCTTAGTGTCTAATAACAAAAGACCTTAATTTTTATTCCAATTTAAATTCACTTTACTGAAGTGATTAATAAGAGTATGAGCTTAGAAATTGCATATCTTTTTTTGCCAGTGGAATAATAATCTTCTATTAAGGATATCTAATATCTTTAGGTTTGAAGCCTACCCAAGTCCTTTATGAGGAGTTCCTACAGAGCACAGTGAGAAACAGACTGCAAGTCTTCTGTGTATGTGGGTCAGCAAGTTACAATAATTTCACAACCCTGCACTAAAATATTACCATACCTGGTGTACAGCAGGAAAGGTGCCATATATGAGCACTAGACCAGTCTTTCTAAGAAATTATGGGAACGGGGAATCGAGTTTGGATTGAGGCAAGACAGGCTGCATCCCAGGGCAGCAGGCTACATAAGAAGCAAAACACTCACCAACAGCAGCCATGAACCTACTGCCCGCTTTACCTATTTCTAACAGGTCTCAGTAATGGGAGGAAGGAAGAAAAGAAGTGCGATATCAATCTTTTACAAGGCCTGTACACGCCCAGTAGTGGGAAGAGGGAAAGAGAATAGTTCTCTTGCCTCTTCACAGTGGCTGCAGAGAATTACAGGTCTTGGTCCGCTCAGGCTTGGGCCACAAACCCTTGGGGAAGCTTGTCAGGTTTCCCACCTGGCTAAAGGATTATTAAAGGACTTGACCATTCTTTACTTTCCAGGTGTTTGCTCTGAAGTTTGAATTTCTTTCTAAGGGTTGAATGTACTCTTGACATCATCACCACAGTTGGGAGTGGGGAAGACCAAAGTCATCTGGGGTATTAGGCGGGAAGAGAAAGAAGGGATGCTTCTTGCTACATGAGGAAAGAGGTACAGAGCTCTTGCCCCTGTGAACTACCATCCATTTCTCATTGTTCCCATGCTGTTGCTCAAGTTGAGCAAATACAGGGAGTCTGTATAGCTTTGCGCAAGAGAAAAAGGTAAAGGTTAGAGGATCCCCATGCTAAAAGGAATACAAGGTATTCGCTAGCACTTCCCAGGACTGACTTATTTCTCTGGCAAACCTGAGTAAGCCCATTCCCAGAAGGTCCAAAGAAAGAGTGCATTGCATTCTTTGCAGTTGTGGAAGAGAGTACCGCAAAACAGCAAACCACTTCTGCATTTGAAAAACTGAATTTTGGCCCTTTACACAGGACAAAGACATCACTGAGACAGCAAAACTCAATTTTACTACACTGCTGCATGAAGAAAAGTTGCCTTCCTGAGCGTACATTATGCATTATTTAATTACCACAGAGGAATTTGGGTTAACCAGAGATAATCACCTAGCTTTAAATGTATGACTAGGTCTTCTATTATTTCTTCTTTATCTTATATTAAGACCCATCTTGGTCTTTATCTGCCTATGCCCTAATCTTTTCCAGATCTACGATATTAACGCTTATCAGTAAATGTAGCACTTATGATGCTGGGTCTTTTGACATTAGAGTCAGTTTACTTGCTAATAAGGTTTGTGTTCAATAGTAAGCTTCTATAGTTGTCAACCATTTGTGAATTACCTGACTGACTGGTTGCATTTACTGCAAACCATACATTTATGCAAATCACAGGTTCTGAGATGCCTCTACCTTTTCAGTCACAATGGGTAAGATCATATCTGTGCTGAAGTCAGAGTGACTTTTGACATAGAATTCCTCAGACTGTTCAACTGATGATTTTTTTCAGATTCAGATTTTTAGAACCTTTCTGAAAAGATCTGAATCTCAGTGGTACAGGAAGACAGATTGATAAATCGCCCTAATAACTTTCTGTTACATTAGGGAACAGCTGTCCCTAAAGTTTTACTCCTCATTTAATTGTAAAATAAATGATCAATGAAAAGACTTTCTCTTTTTCCTCGTTACGAACGAAACAAGAGGGAGTGGTATTAAGAAAAACTGTACCCTCGTTCTGTCTTTGAGGAACTTATACCGCTCCTGAAGGTCCTGAAGTTCAAGCTGAGTGACATAATGCTCAGCCATCCCACTTCCTTTCACTTCAATAGTCTCCAGCAGGCTGCTGTGACTCAACACCTCTTCACTGAGTAGCTGCAAAACAGAATGAGAACACCACATTTATGAATGGGCAGCATTAAAAGAAGACCACAGATTAACCTTGCGGTTACTCAGCCATTTTTGTTGCTTATAAGGTGATATGGTTTTGTTGCTGGTTTGTTGTAAAGCAAACACACCTTTGCTTTGCTGAGGGCAGCTGTTTTTTCCCTCAGTTCGGCATATTGCCTTTCAGAAGCATTCATACTTGCTTCTACTTTATCCATCCAGCTGGAAAACTGACGAACATCATCTTGGTAACTTGTCCATTTGGAGAGAGCTCCTTCCAGTTGACTGTAATTTAAAAATACATATTTGTTGTGATAGTGGAAGTTGTCATGTTATTTAAGCAGTGAGATACAGTCATATACAGTTATTCTAGACTATATATTATAAGAAAGATATATCACAAGCTAAGAAGTCTGAGACGGAGCTGTTAAAAGCCTACAGGTTTTAACTGGGAGCACTGTTTGGCTGATAAAGAGAAACTAAGTTTTCCAAACTTGGAATAGTAAGGAGCTCTGTAAGTTACGTAGCTAACTGATGTGTTCTAGCTTTAGTAAATAAAATGCAACTAAAAGCATAAGATCCAGAATCAGAAATTTTCTGTCCCTTTGCATACATTCAAAAATTGCTGCATTCTAATGTTTAATTACCTTTGCTGTTTTAAATTGAAATATTTGCAATTAGTGATGCTCCACCAAAGAAGATGACATTTTTTTCCCTTGTATTTCTTTATTCTATCACTTTGAGAATCACTATTGGACACTGTAATTAGAGTAGCTTTTGTGAAATGCTAGCAAGTGAAAAATGAGACAGGATTTCGACAGAGCTACCACTAATGTCTGTGATAAGGTCTTCTCATTTCTGAGAACAATTCAAGGCATCAAGTGTAACTCAAAGTAAAATTTACAACAAGATTATGAACATGGAATCCACTTTTAAGAGTATATTGACAATAAGTGTTAACAAAGCTTAGATCCCTCATGGTTTCCCCCCCTTTTTCTACTTCAAATGAACACGTCGCTTAAGGCCTCCAGACCTGCAATGTTAGACACGCGCAGTCATTTTATATGACTCTTGTAATAATAAAACTCTGGGAATTAACTTTTCAAAAATGCTGACAGTGCTTTATTGCTAAGCATCATTCTGCACCTCATACCCTTTTTACCTCTTGCACTGGATACAAGCAGACAGAAGAGAAGCCCAGCTGTCCTTCAGGGTTTGCAACTGCCGTTCAATCACTGGTAGTCCCTCCAGAGAAGTATTTTGCAGAACAGATTCTCCTCTTGTCAGAACCATTTTCATTTGGATTTCTTTTTCTTGTTTCACTGCTAGCAGTCCCTAAAAAGTGAGTGAATATTATTCTACTTTTATCATCAACTGGGCATGAATATACTAACTGGCTTTACTGGAAAATGAGCTGATCAAATTTAGCAGCTTGTACAAACAGTCAATTGGAAGAGGGACAGTGGGGTTCACAGCTTGGCTTCACAAGGAAAAGGTGACTTTCAAAGGGTAGGTTTAGGTCGTTAAAAAAATATTAGTTGACAGGGAAATTTTCATGGAATCTGTGCAGGTATTTACAGTGTATGGGAGAAGGTATCATTGGGTGGAAAAGCTGGCATTCTAAAGGAAATGTCATTTACATGGAAAACAGGAGGATTCATTCATAGAGAAAAGATGTGACAACAGAGCCCTTCTACAGGGCTGAAATACAGTCCTACAACTCTAAGATCTCTTTGCAACACAAAGGTACCAACACATAAACTCAGTAGACTATCAGCAATGTCAGCTTGGAGACTTCAGCTCCTGGAGCTATGCAGTTACAAACTAACAGTTTCTAACACTATGCAAAGTCATGAAAAGCCTGAAAGCATGAACCTGAAAGACTCAACAAACAAAAGGTTAAACATAATTTTAGTATTTTGCTACAATCTCTTGGTATTTTATGTAGCCTTATAATTTTGAAGACTTGTCCATATTTTGGCCACAGCTCAAAATTTGAGACATCAATAATATGAAAAGTATTGTTTTCTGAGCACTGCTATTCAACATCTGTTGTGCAGTGATATTAATAGATACTATTTTCTTAACTGCAGTCACCATTTTTAAAGCAAACAATCACAGGAAAAGCTGTTCTGAATCCTCATTATCACCTGTAAGATCTAGGAAATTATACATTAAACTAACAGAAGTGAATATCCTACTTCTTCCATTTAACTTTCAGCAGCCACATACCATCTTTTGAGTTTTTTTAAGAATTTGCATATATACAGTTTTTCATATCATAAAGGTTCCTATATCCTTCTTTGGGAAAACTTCTAATAACGAGCTCTTTCCTCTATAAAAAGAGTTATTTTTGAGTAAATTGAAAATCAGTGTCTGAACAACAGCAGTCATTACACTAATACGCAACAACTAATATAAATTATCCCACATTTGCAACCTTCTTACAGATCTAAAAAGAGCAGGTTTTGGAGTCTACTTTTTCCATACCTCTAGCTTTAACATCCGGCTGTCCAGAACACTCTTGTCTGCAGTGGGATGACAGTAGGAATCCAGCATGTGAACTGCATCAGCCATCCAGTCCTGAAGGTCCTTGACACTGTGTGAGAACTGCTGGTGCTCTGCTACGACCCTATCCATTCTGGAAACTTTCTCCTGCAATTCATAAAGCAATTAGCACCAGCAGCTATTCAAAGGATTGCTTATTCCCCATACCTACTTATGGAGTTTCATAAACTATACTCAGAAATTCTCTTCGTACACTGATAATTACAAGTACACTTACTGGAGCACGGAATGAATTTTGCATACACACACGCACACTCACACACACTACCTGTCCAAACATAATATATAACCAAAAATTTCAGAAATGCCTTTTTTTGTTTACTGAATGTAAAGCTCCATCTAATTGTCTCCTCTCATCCAAAGTAGATGAGCGTTTTCTGTATTCACTTTTTCTTAAGCATCTGGTAAATCACACCTAAACTCAATTTCAGTGTTGCAACTGAAGATAACTTGTGAACTCTGTCAATGCACAAGACAGATTTAAGCCTGTGAAGTTATGCCACTGCAACAACATTACTTTGTTAATACTTGGAAAAGAAAGCCCTGTTTTCCTCGATGACTCCTGTTCGTATAACCATTCTTCTGAAAAATCACTGACGCTTATGCCCAAGTGACATTGCTAGAAGGCCGGAGGTGAACAGGAACACAGAGCAGAGGGTATTTCACACTGTGACAGAGAACTAAAGTCAAGCCAGGGAAATAGGTTTAGGAAGTTACAGACAGGGCTCTTCTTCAAGTGTCCATGGCTATCCAAAGAATTTCAGAATTTCTCTCATAGGCTGGATCATATGTATCCTCTGCCTCAAATTCCTTCTTTTCATCCTGACACCTCCTACAAGTTCTGTCCACATAAGCCAATGTTAGTAACTCGTGCATCTTTCCCTTTCTCATTTTGAAGTCGTGAAAATTTATTGTGGCCATGTATACGATCATTTTCAGTAAGCCACACAGCTCTAGATATGCTTTATAATTTCTATTTCCACAGAAAATGTAGAAATTAAAAAACTAGCAACTGCCCCAACATAAATACTTTCTGAATTGTTATCCGATAATACACTTCCTAAATCCTTAATTATTCTCTTTACTGTAGTAACTACAAGCCTAATTCAATATCAAGCCTCCTTCATGACTAGAACTTTGTGAAAAATTACAGTCCTAATATGAATACCTTCTTATCTGTTTACACAATAGAGATAGTAGAACTATTAAATGGTGAAGTGAGTCAAGCACCACTCAGCAAAACAGAGTTAGGTTAAACTCTCAGTTCTTAGCTTGATGCTTTAGAGTTTGGCCTATGCCTCCCCTTGAACCTTCAAAAGCAGCCTAAGAGGTATTTCTTTTAGAAGACCAATCTATTAGTTTTAGATAAAGACGCTGACACTGCAAATAATTAATCATCATTGTAGGATGCAATGAAGTAATAACTTTTCTGTATTCTGTATTTTGTAACAAAAATAACTCTACTAAGTTTTGAAAAAATACTGCCTTGAGGTGCCACTTATTACAAAAATAAATGTCTTCAATACTTGAAATAATCAAAATTAAACCTGATTATTGTATAATCAGGTGGGGTTTACTTTTTAATCAAAACGCATTAAAAAAAAAATAATCACAATTCCATTTTGTTGACAGTCCATGGAATTACCCAGGTCCTTACTTCCCATTCTCTAAAGCTAGTGTGAAAGACAAGATAGCTGAGACATACCACAGAGCAGACAAGCAAGACAACTGCAGTGCTTCACATTTCAGTCTCTTTTTCCCCACATACATCAAAAGAAGTGCTTAAAAGCACATACACGGAGTGTGCATTACCTTTGTCAGATTGCTTAGAGTAAGATATTGAGAAGACAACTGAGACACTCTGCGCATAAAGCTTTTGCTGACAGCTTGCTCTTCCCACAGCTGCTGAGCTTTCTCTTTTAGCCTGTTGAGCTGATGCTCGTGGCAGCTTATTTCCTCAAGGACAGACTGTAAAGCACAAGCACGTTAATAGTAAGAGTGGGTGCAAGAAAGGAGGAAAGAGAGAAGCATGAAGGCCCCATGAAAAATAGAAGTGACATATGGCAAGCTTGCTGTGAAAGGCACACCATACAGCTACAGCAGTGAAGCAGGATGTCATCAGAAATGTGGAGATGCAGAACCTGATGGAACAGGATCATCAACAGCAATCCTTGAAACCAGTTCTCATCTTATTTAGAGGTCAGGATGCTAGAATGATCAAGCTTTTGTAAGAAATCGATGAGGCCAGGAGGATGGGACAGAAAAGTCTGGTTGTCTTAAAAAGGTTTATAAGAAGTCACCTGCAACTTTTGCTGTTCTCTCCTCTTGGAAGGAAGATCATGGAGCCGACTGCTGCTTCCTTGTACTATGCTCTCAGTTGTGGTCAGCCACTCTTGCAGAGGCTCAGCAGTTGCTTCGAAGTCCTTCATCTGGATCTTTAAGTTCTGTGAAGACATGCACAATTTTATCGACAGTCCCATTGCACTGGGCATAACTGTAATGCACAGCATACAGATCAAGCACACGGAAAGGACATACAATTGCAGCCAAACACTACACAACTCTTCCAAATAAGTTACACCACCTCTGCTCCTTCCCATCTCACACAGACACTGAAAGAAAAGTCTGAGAGCGCACCTCTTTAAGAGGCAAAATAGAGGCAACAATGTAGGATATGTCTACACAGTTGAGGGGAGGCTGAAGCAAATTTCCTCTGAACTGAAAGTTTTACAGATCTTAAGAGCTTTGACTCAACGTAAGTCTAACTCTCACAGCTAAGGCGCTCTGAAGAAAGGCTAAACTGGGATACGAGTTACCTAACATCTGACTGCAGTCATTCACACTGACCCCTCCTTAAATGGGCTGCCACTATTCATAGGTGATACATGACTAATTGCAACCCAGTCCTGGTGATCATTTCTGGTCATATTATTTGTTAGTGTAAAATTTACATTATAAAAATGTGTGCGTTAAGGCATATGTAGGCATTCCTTCAGTGCCTGCATATTTTTATTGTAGGCTTTTTCTGCCTTATTATAATAATAAAAAAAAAAGAGCATCTGAAATAATTCATATGGAATAGAAACCTGAACAGCATAGCTCCTGTGCCCTAGTTATTTATATGCCCCGCCTCCGGGCTGATTTAGTTTTCTTTTTAGCTATAGCTTTATCACTTAAATTAAACATCAAAATGAAAAACTAAGCCTATGAGACTGAAAAAACGCTTGGCTCAAAAAGTTTAACCTCTAAGGACATCTTCTTTCCATGGCAACCCTAACACAAAGAAAGGTAAGCCCTTGCTACCTGACAATTTGTTTTAAAGGCTTTCCTACAAAATACATTAAATGTATTTAAACTTTTTCTCAGCTGGCTAGGCAGCATTGGTTTGAAACACGAATGCCTAGGAACTTTAATTCTCCTAGGCTATGCAGGGAATTCCAGCTAAGACCTTTTGACCTTAAAATCTATGACCTTAAAAAAGATTATGTTTTTAAGATATTCACCGTCTGTGCTGGTTGAATTGCGAGTACTGAACAGAGAAGGGCATTGGGGTTTATTTAAGAAGTTGCTCAAATAAATCATGATATTTCATTGGTTTGCAATAAAAGAGAGAACATTTACCCACTATACTGGGACTGTTCAATCAGCAACAGTGTCAGAAATCTGTGCTAAAACAGTCCTTAAAAAAGAAATTCTGTTTTAGTAACCCAGTACATTTGATGAGACTCATGTTAATGAATTTGAGCAACTCCTGTCTTTGCTACCTTCAGTCACTCTGAACAACACTCTTGTGCATGAAACACCCCAGTTAAATCAAAGTGGAATCAGATCGTAAGGATATAAGTAAACAGAAGTAAAATGTAAGCAGAAGAAGGAGACTTCTTGAAAACTGTTATTTATTAGCTCTGTCACATACAGCTATATACTAAATCTTAACTGTGCTGTTTGAAAAAAAAAAAAAAAAAGCAAAGAGGAAATTTAGATCCCATCTTTCCCCACTGTGACGGTTTCAATACCTCCAATGCAGATTCCTTCTGGTGGAGGGTGGTGATAAAATTTTTCCAATCTTCTTTAGCGGTAGCAGATTTGTCCCGGATAACTTTAGCCTTTTCCTTTGGTAAAACAGAGCACAGCAGTTCTCCTTTGGATGCTACCAGGTTTAGTTTTTGTTGTCCATTCTCACTTTCCGATAAGAATTCCTAAAAATATTAATAAAAGAAGCTAATCCGTTAACTTTGTGTTGCAGTAAAGGTCAACGTCAAGCTCCCAGAAAATTTAATAGGGACAAGAGTTTATTGTTTCTGCTCATTAACATGCTAACTCATCTTTTGGTACATTCCATTTTAATATTGTTCATATTTATGGGATTTAGGGACAACAGCTACTTAAGCCAGAAGTGCCATACGTCTAAATAACGTATATGTTTAGACTCTAGCATTACCTGTATATTCTGCATTTGATGAGACAATTACTGGTCATTTAATTGGGTATTATACTTCTTTAAATCTCTAGTTTCATTTCAGGGAACCAGCATCCTGGCAGAGGTAAAAGCAGGAGCCAGGGCACACTCTGAGGCATGCACAGGACTGAAGCCTTCCCATGGGCGACAGCCACACTGGACTTCCAGCAAGCGTGTAGGGGTGTGGGCTGATGCTTAGACCCTGGGCAATGTCTAAGATGTGGGATTTATTCCTCTGCATCCTTAATTTACCTTCCCTGTTTGAAAGTATTTTTCTTCACAGCAATCTTGTACAATGCCGGTGTGCGAGAAGCGTATGGAAAAATGCACGTGCAAGAATTACACAGAAATGTAAGGAAACAGCCAGATTTTCAAATTCTAATGTACTGGGATAATGTTCTTATAACTTGTAATTATTAAAAGACTTTGTGAGCATTTAGGGCTCAAAGGAATTTAGCAGTCTTAAACACCAACATTTTAAACTATTACTATCATGATTATGTGATACACAAACAGTTTTATATCCATAATCATAAGGATACATCCACGTTCAGAAGTAACAGACTTGATACAAAAATTACTAAGTCAGGTTCTGATTCTGTGTTACAGTAGAGGTCTTAGTGGAGAATGCAAAGGATCTGTTAGCTTTCAGATACCTCGTTCAAGTTCTGGCTATATTAAAATCAAAGATATAATTGCCTTGTGACTTAATGATGTCAAATGTGCTAACAGATAAAACATTAAATTTTTTAAAAAAATAAAAGTTTAAGTTTATACAGGTTACCGAGACATCTCTAGAAGTCCTAAAGCATTTACTGCATGACTAAAAAGTTTATTTCATCTAAAGCAGCTTTCAGGGAGGAGGAGAACAAAATAAGGTCTTATGCTGTGAAGGGGCTGTGGTGATAAAGAAAAAAAAATATCTTATCACTGTTGAAAAAAACCCACCTTGTTAAACTCTTCTATTTAATGTAAAAAATTACTGGGATTTTTTCCCCAGCTATTGCCTCTAAATATATTCTCAATTTGGGGTAGTCAAAAATTTGATATATTAATAGAGTATCATTTATGCTTTCAGGTAAACCATTTAAGCAAGGAAAAGTGAAATTACTAAAAGGAGGAGGAAGTGATTTGGGGTTTGGTATTTTCTGAGAAACTGATATGAATATCTTCTGTTATACTCTCTAAATGAAGGTTTAGTAGTCTCATTATGTAATTCTCATTTTGCTATTATTAGTTAAAATTTTAGTTGTGTTCTATTCACAAAAGTATTTCTTTCACTTGCTTTATTAAAATAAACTTTTAATTGGCATTCCTTTCCACAGAGTTGTTGGGGCTTGTTTTAGCTTTATGTGAAAAATATACTTTTTAAATGCCTGCTCGCACTGCATACATTTTAACTCTGTTCTTGCACTATAAGGGCTCTAGTTTCATATAAGAGGAAGAATATTTACATAACTTTGAAATAATTCAAGGTACTAAGTCCTGATTCTGATATCGTTCTGATTTTACAGTACTCTCCTACTTTAAAAACATTTTTTCCTATTGTAAAAAAAGAAACAAACAAGGAAAACTGCTATGAGAGACAATGACTTCATACAAACTGTAGCCCAACAATTAAACTAAACAAACTAGATTGAAAAAGAAAAACATAAGTGTTTATTTCCTTGCAATTAGTCACCTTTAGTGTTGACATTAACAACATCAACAAAAAATAGTAATTAACCAAACAATTCAATCTGAGCTTTATATGCAACTGATTGGTTCTCCCTTAGACTAATATTTTACTGCTATAGTTACCTGTATTTTCTGCAGACTTGCTGAAGCTTCGCTGATATTTTGAGGCACGTCAAAGCATTTGGCTGTGGTGACTTTTGCATTGACCAGCCACTGCTGGAAGTCCCTGAAAGCCGTCCGAAATCTTTGCTGCAAGATCTGCTCTTTGCTTTGACATCCTTTTGAAGCTTGCAGGCAGAGGCTGGGTTTTGTCACATCAGGGAAGCAGAACAGAGGGAGGGAAGAAGGGAGGGAGGGAAGGCAGGACTCTGTTAGGTGACAATGCTATTACTTAGTTCTCTGAAATACAGCGGTAAGTTTAGGTTCACCTGGACGCCTCCTACCAAATTTAAGCACCTAACTGAGGCACCAGGAAATCCATTAGAAGCTTTCAGTTCCTTGAAAGTGAAGCACGTGAATTGGGACATAACTGTCACAGATATGATAGGTATGAGCATTTCCAAAGAGTGACTCAGTGCACCTAAGGGTGAACAGTTTCTGCAAGCCCCTTTCTCTCTCCAGGGACAGGACACAGAACTACAGTGATTACAGTTCTAACTTGTGTGGCTCAGTTAAGTTTGTAACGTCAGAAAGGATCAATCTGGGTCATCACACCCTTCTTCTGCAGCTACAGAAGCCAAAAGCTATAACCCCCTGAAAAGAACAACAGTATCTTGCGTCTGAAATGCAGGCATCACGCTCCCAAGTAAATCAGCTGGACTGACCTGAGAGAAAGCAAGAAAGCAAGCAGATGCCAGCTCCCCTGTTTCAGGGAACCAGCTAGTCAGAGAAGAGTAAACTGAAGGACAAAATTAAGAAAAAGATCTTAACTAGCTGGTATAGCTTGCTCCTCCTTCAGACAAATAAGCCATAGTGCTACCTCACAGCTTCTTACAAGGATCCCTCTTGTAACAGGTGAGGTGTGGATATACATTAGTTTCAGCTGAGTTTAGCGACAAAGCCTGGCTTTTAGAAAAAAAAACTCCAAATTGCTACATTTTAAAATCTCTATTCACACCAAAATCAAAATAGTGATTCTAATCGTTGTTACCTCTGTTTCTAATTCAAAAATTCTGATTAATGGTTCCCTAAAAGACAGCTCACATCCCCCCACCCCTTACCCCTGGGACTGATTAACTATAAACAAGATGAATGTGTACCTGTTGTACTCCTTAATCAACCCTGAAACTTTTGAAGAATGAGTACTCAAATCTCTGGAAAATCTACAAAGATCATTTAACTGAGTTTTGATCTCATCTGTCATGTGTTCAGACTTTACCAGAGCATCCAATGTTTCCTGTCGAAACAAAAACAAATGAACAATATCGGTGATTAAATAAATAAAAAAAAAATCTTTTGAATCAAAGTTATCAGAATTTAAATTCAACTTCATTCATGATCTATGCACGTTCATTTTCAAGAGTGTTTTAGCAGTCAAACCTACAGAAGCTTATTTGAAATCATGAGCTTCTAGAGACAAAATTTCTGGAAGCCTCAACTTTCTTAGTTCAAACTGTTCTCAAAGAAAAGTTTAAGACAGAAATTTCATTTTATTAAATGAGCTATGGCATTGTCAGTTAGCTGTATACATATAAAAGTACATACAATTAGGGAATAGCAAATAATATATGTCTATACAAATATAATTAGCCTGTTGGCTTGAGTTTAGCGTGTTCAATAAAAACTGTTTTGAGCTGATTCCAAAAAACTAATTTACACTCAAAGCTTTTAACAGCTTCAACTCTTTCGCAGAGGGCTTCATAATGTAAAAGTACAGCTGCTCACAATCCTGTGAGAGTAAATGGGTTACTGCCTGTCGTTGCTGCACTGGAAAGACTCTTGCTTTGGAGACAGCCAAGCCGACAAAAAAAATGCTTTTCTTGGCTTAGCTTACGTCACTGGGAGAGGTGTGATAACCACTCCAACAAAAACAGTCCTTGTTGACGTCCACAGCATCTCCACAGCAGAATCCCGCCAGCTACTCCAGCATAATGAGCAGTGCAGACTTGGCTCCTTGTCCCACTAGAAACTAAATTCTTCAGGCATTCCTCTTAGACTACCAGGGAGAAAAGACAATCTTCTAGCTAGTTACTTTTGGCAGTGTTAGGTTCATGGGTGGACTCGATGATCTTAAAGGTCCCTTCCAACCTGGATGATTCTATGATTCACCATGGCAGAGGTTCTGCAGCACAGGCAGGCCAGAGTGTTTGGCACACATAGATTAGCTTGGCTAAATCTAAGTGCCAGTCTGGAAGAATGTACAATATAAACTTAAGAACCAAATCATATGAAAGTGAATACAGATTTGAACAGGGACGTGGAAGTGGGACAAGGAAGTCCCCAAGTTATGTTTCTGAATACATATATATAAAAAAAAGGATCTTTGAAAATATACATAGTAAACAGTCTGTAATAATTTATCAGCACAAAATTGAATGTTCAGAAGAGCTACAAATGATATACAGGAAAAAATACCCAGAAGATTTTCAAAATACCACAATCTACATTATAGAGATGAAAACGCTTACTGAGTAGATTTTTCACTGTAAAATATTAACTAACTGTGCAATAAACAGACATCCCTTTATGTAAATGAAAAGTAAAAAGAAATATTATCAAGGGTCTAGCAAGCCAATCAACTGACTTAGTAAGAACAGCAAATGGACAGAAGCTTGTGTCTGCTGCCCACAAGCAACTTTTCACTTCCTTCATGTCCCTTTTCCTGAAAAAGTCTTCAGAGCTGTGAAATTAATATTTTAAGATCTATATCATGCATTTCTGAGCAAGTAAAAAAAATATATATATATATTGCTTCTTTGTAGTACCTGAACTGCCAGGGAGAAAAAACCAGAACAATCCATTTTGAGAAAAATAAAACTAAAACCATGCATTGGCTATGAATAACAGTGGTTTAGCCCACAATCACAGCTTGATTATATTAACATTTCTGAAATCTGTTTGCATTTATAGATCACAAGAAAGCGCTGTAAAAAAGGCTAGAGACAGTTCAGATGTATTATGTGTACAAACTTCCCTGTGTTCTTGTGAGTAAGAAAAAACACTTTGCTACAGCAGATTTTCAGGACCCCTCTAATTTACATTATTCATGCTTGTATTGTGGACTTTATCTGCTTTGAGTTGCTCATACATCAGAAATTTGCTCAACCATCATTAAAAGATACTTGAAATAGTGACACTGCCAGTTTGCTTCGCTACCATATAAAGTAGCATTTGAATTAAGTAATTATGTAATAGCAATGACTCTTAGAAAAAATGTAAACTAACTACTTTTTGTTTATCTTACTTTATGTTAAACTAGACCCAGGACTTTTTTTGAAAGCATTAGGAATAACAACACAATGGCTGTTACTTAAACACAGGATGTCACAAATTGTGTAGGGCACGATTGTGCAGGAATCACCATAATGAAATACTAACAGGTTTGTTTTGTTTTGTTTTTATAAAGAAAACATGCCCTAAGGGTAGCACAGTGTTAGAATTGCCTGTTTTCAATGAAATTTTTCAGTTTCAAATAACCTATCTCAATAGCTACAAAGATTATTCTGATGACATACAGCCTTAGGCATAACCTATTAACAAACAGGAACATTAACCTGCAAAACAGGGTACATTTAACTGTGGCATTTTTTCACACAGAAACACTGATAGCACTGTTGCAGCCACTTGGATTTAATTTTGAATCTGACAACTGCCAAAATAATTTGCTGAATTCCAAGTGCAAGGTCTGTTGCTCTTATGTTGCACATACCTAAAGGATCAGAGCTTGAGAATAACAGAACAACAGAATGAGCATGCTCATTCTGAGAACTAGGAAATGCATTTTTAATTTGTGGCCTTGGCTTACATGGCAACAGAATCACTGTGAGACAATGAAAATGGAAAGCTGCAGTGCTATTTTACGTTTACAATAGGACCTATCCCTGGGGTCCTGAAATGGAATGATTACTGTCACATTTCCTCTAACTATAAATAAAATTACATAGTAGGGCTGTGCATAGTAAATCTTGAGATTCCTCTGCATTCTCCTCATTAGCCAAAGTTTACAGTCGTCTAATCTAAATAAAGTGTTGTTACATAGAGCTACAGTACATACACAGTATATATACTACTAATAAAAGCTATATTTCCTTTTGAATTTAGTACTTCTCCATTTATAAAATAAAAAAAATGTCTGGTAAATGTTGCTCTATGTTGATGACAATTCCATGTCTTCCTTTTCTTTTTAAAACCATCTAAACGTGGAAGACTTTGCATATTTGTACCATTATTTGCTCCAGTGTATTGTCAGCTTTGTTACTCCTACAGATACATACTGGCACTCAAGCCAGCAGGTTCCATAAATCTGTGTCAGGAAATTCTGTGAAAGGGAGAAGCCACAGAAATAACTTGGCACTGACACTGGAGGAGGAGATTTATAATCTCAGTTCAAAGAGAGGGTGTTCTGTGGTTTTTTGGGTATTTCTTCAGCCAGGGGTTCAGAAAGCAGGCATCACACACCCCTCCTCCTCTACTGAAATTGCCTTCTTGCAACGTTGCTCTGAAAGGGAAATACTCTGTATCTTTCCTCAGCATCTGTGATCCACAGTAGTGGAGGTACATGCAAACATGTATCTTGATTGTTGTGAATATATATATATATATGTTTATATATAATGTGCCTGTGATACATACATGGGGATTTTTTTTTGCTAGAAGGCAACCAGGAACAGAGATAACCTCTCTATTCATCTAAGTTCCCCTGCGTTCCACAGCAAAGCAATGAGCAAGTATACCGGTTTCCAGCATAACCTCTTTCAATATTGGATGAGGTCTCAACGTGCTCAGTGCGCAGGGTATTTCAAGAAACGGAAAGTATAAGCTCAATACACTCTTGACAAATTGTAAGTAAGAAACGGCTCCAGCTGCTACTTGGCTTTTAGGAAATGCTTCCCATTTCCCCGGGCAAGGGCTACTCCGCCTCGGAAGGCCGAGCAACTCGGCGGAGAAGCGGAGAGCCCTGGCGTTCTCGGAGGCAAGCCCTGTTTTTAACATCTAAGCCTCGTAGAGCCGAGGCCGAGGAGGCACACGTCTTCCGTGCTACGACTACAGTTGCAAAAAAAAAAAAAAAAAAAAAAAAAAAAGGAAAAAAAAAGGAAAAAAAAAAAAAAAAAAAAACAAAAAAAAAAAAAAGAAAAAAAAAANCGCCGAACTTCCCCCCCCTCAAAGAGCCGCCCGGGCAACGAGAAGCGGCCTTACCTTCTCCTTGCGCCAGCTCTCCGCCACCTCGCCGTCGGTGAGGCGGCTGTCCGGGGGGGCCAGGCCCTGCGCCCAGGCGGCCAGCAGCCCCCCCAGCCGCCGCGCCGCCTCCTCCAGCCGCTCCACCTGCGCCGCGAACTCCTGCTCCGAGAGGGCCATCTGGCTCAGCACCTCCCGCAGGCTGCTCTGGCTCCGCACCGCGCTCTCCTCCCACTGCCGCCACTCCGACCGCAGGGCCCGCATCTCGGCCGACAGCGGCGGGCACCCGCCGGCCGCCGTGCCGCGCTCCGCCGCCGCCGCCAACCTCTCCGCTCGGCCCAGCCGGCCCGCCCCGACCTGCCGGGACTCTAACAGCTCCTGCAGGGCGACATGGACACGGTCACCCGCGCCGCCGCCACCGGGGGCGGGGGTGGGAGAGGGAGGGGGAGGCCGGCCGGGGCGGGGGGCAGCGCGCGGGGAGAGGGGCAGCGCGNGGGGGGGGGCGGCTGGAAACAACTACTGGGTCAAGACCGAGCAGGGGGCTTTGGCGGTGGTTAAACAGCGGTCCTGACGCTGCCCCTGCGCTGAAGGGGAGAGGGAACTTCTTTTAGGTACTGAAAGTACAGTTTAGGTTAAGACGCGGAAAGCTGTAACTTTGTTGGGATCGTTGGTTGCTCGTGGCAGTCCTAAAAACGCAACGGCGCTGCTCAGAAAAAGCGTTTTGCAGCCTACCCGTGAGCTGTGACGTGCCATAATTGGTTGCACATGTCTTTTTTTTTTTTTTTTTTT
>VUYV01000045.1:889098-959946 GCA_008711295.1 Anarhynchus alexandrinus
CTACAGTGTCCTATTTCAATCTTACACATGCTACAAGGGAATTTTGGGAGTTTTCAGCTTAAGAAGCTGGAGAATATAAATATCGCCCCAAACACTGCATGCCAGAGTGGTGTTATTTATTCTCTTGTTAGTCTTACGAGCTAGAAATTGCTATCTCCTCCCTTCCCCATTCATATTTATAAATATATACGGGGAGTTTGAGCACAAAGGAGACTGAAAACTATCCAAGAGCGTACGACAAATCTGTAATTTGATCTCGGATATCCTGAATATTCACCTTGTAATCTGTTCACTGACCCACTCTCTCAGGCTTAGGAGCAGACTAAAATGTTGCTAGCATGAGTATCTGCAGGTAAACATCAGGCACGAGCAAAACATGCCGCCTGCTTTAAGGGTGCATTCGGGGATATGTAACTCGCGTTGGCACTGGGAAGCCTGGGAATGGATGCCAGGGTACGGAGGAGAGAATTCACAGGGAGGCAGCCCGTACATTTCTACGGCGTTTGGGGAGAACAATCCTTGCACTGCTTTATGCAGCTCCATTTCATGCAAATCGGGAAAGGTTGTTTCTGACTGATTCAGGCAACAGAGCGGTATTCATTAATCAGCTAAGCCACATTCTTCTGCGATGCCACTGGGCTTCCGCTCTTGCAAATTGTTTCCATGTGTGCTGTGGCTAACTCAGGTCTGATTGTACTTTTACTCCATCGGTTCAATATGGGAAGGGAGGAGAAAACAAAACATAGCTTAGAAAGCTTGCTTTCAGCTCACTGAAACGTAATCACCGTTTCAAAGACGCAAAGAGCAAGATCCCACAACTTTTTTGCTCTGGCCTATTTTAGAGCATAGGGTCTGAATCGCAGATGAAATCATGAAAGCTGAGTTATCTTACATTGATTTTGGCCAGCTTTTTCTGTATGGTTGATGTATCTCCAGATGTATCTGACCAGCGGTGCAGCTCTTCCTTTGCAGAATGGAGCCAGTCCGTGAATTCATGCACAGCATCAAGGTATAACAAATGATCCTTCACTATATCTTCCACTTTCCTCATTTTCTCCTGTCATTCAGATAAAAAATAAAAAAAAAGAAGACCATTAATGTTTATAAATGCTATCCCGGCTTTAAGCACGCTGTGGTGCAGGGTGCTGGTCTGACTCTATAGTACCCATTTGAATGCTGAATACAGCACAGCTTATAGCAGCAGAGCACAGCGGTACACTGCACAAGGCTTGGTTTGGGTTGGTCTGGACAGGCATGTTTTGCTGGAGCAAAAGATGAAGAAGCCTTCTGAAAATGCATGCAAAAACGTACTTTAACACATCCTTTAACACAAAATCTATCGTTTAATAGATGTCAAAGCTGCAGCTGTGCAATTCTGGCATGCTTTTCCCAATACCCCCTGGAGAGAGTCTTACAGATCACCCATGAGCCATCCCAGGGAGCAGCACGCTGCCAGAAACATAGCTCTTATTTAGAAGCACCGAGTATCTATAAATGCTAAGTAGAGTCACAGAGATGTCTCATAGAAAAACCACAAAGGAGGATTCTACTCTTCGAAAGTGCAGAAGGTTCTTATGGTGCTGAGTCCCATTTTAACCATCAGATCAGAAGCGGTGGCTCTTCCCGGCCACCTGCCTTGCAGCCCTGGAGGATGCTTTCCCTGACATAGATGAACAGCGGCTTCATGGCTCCATCTTAGCTTTTTAATGTAAGCTTAAAGTGGGGCCAGTTTACCTTACTATGAAAAGGTAAAATAGTGTGCTGGTCTCAATTTGGCTTTGGTTTAACTGAGTAGATTTGGTCTTATATTCTTGTGAGCTACCACTCAGGAGTGTTTATCAAAACTAACCAAAAGTGAACTGAGCTAATCAAATAACTTTCTACTCCTGTGTGGATACTCTAGGTCTAAGCATCCTTAAATCAGTTTCAAACTAAACCACTTACTTATGGGTTAAACTCCAGTTATTTTTTATTTTGAATAATTCAACATTCAAATAATGCTTTTAAAAATTAAGTTGGATTAATAAGCCCTACTGTTCCCTCTGAAAATAATCATCATAATTTCTCAGAATGTGTCACGTTAACTAGACAATGGAAGGTTACTAGCTTAACAAAGATGACCTAAAGTAAATCCTCAAGTTTTTACATCTTAATGCATTTTATGCAACAACAGAGTAAAGAGTGCCCACTTGTGCCTGACTGTCAAGAAAATAGATAGCTCCCTAGGGGAATGAAAGAGCCCCAAGAAAGGCAATCACACACCTCTTTACTTTGCTCACACCAAAATATAGCACCAGTAAGGGGGGAGAGTGGAGGCAAAGTGCAACTTCAGTTGGTCTCTTCTGGTGGCGATGGCTTCTACCAGTTGCACTCAATGCTGTTCTCTCCCAAGGGAAAGACTGCAAAGCTTAATTAAATTTATTGATGCATATTATTGTTTTTAGGAGAGCACTGCCATGCTCACTTATGATACTCTTTTCATACAAGTTTAAAAGCATTGTATTGAGTCAGTAATCTTTGTATTGCTCCAGATTTAAAGCCACTGAAAGAAGTGGAGTTATATGAGGATGAAACTACACTGATTGTCTAGAAACCAGATTCATAGCTTACTATTTCCAGTAAAAAAAGAGAGCCAAAGTTCATCATAAAACCAAAAGACTGTGTGATTAGATGGTGATTACAGACTAGATACGTCTGAGAGGGCTCTAATATCTACAGTCTATGTTTAAAGCAATAAAACAATAACAATAATAGTATATCTTATCCCCAAAATAAAAAAAAAAGAAATCCAAACTACATGATTCTACATAATGACTTTCCTTATCAAATTCAGTAAGAAAAATGCAGATTTTTAAGAAAGAAGTAAATTCATATGCCCTAGTTTTGACATTTTTCCCATGAGATAATTTGTTAGATCTTTTTTACCCTGGTACTATTTTTATATAGACTGCAGCTTAATTATCTACAGGCCATCCGCACTATTCTCAATCGCCCTTCCATCAGATTACTGAATTTATATACAGCGTTTACTTCAGTCTCACGTTAGCCTGTTATTGTGTGGCCTCTTCCTGATGCAAACTTTCCCATTAACGGTGAAGGCAGAGGCTCTAACTCAGAGCTCACGTCACTGTCATGATCTGGTTGGCAGAAGGTCTCAGTGAGCTCACATATCTTTCCTTAGAAACCAAACTGAATACCTTTATAGCGTGCACACTGCTTAGTGGCTTGAAACACCACAGAATATGAGCATATATCTTTCTGACAATAGGATTTATCTTTCTGACAATACGTTTTTCTGCTCAGGGAGGCCTTTCATTCTTCCTGTTCTAGGGGGAAAAAAAAGTGCTAGGAATGAATGTAAAATAATTACATTAAAATAAATCTGGAAGAATGTCAAATATTGTTGTATATATGAAACTAGGAATAAAATATATGCCTTTCACTTTTCAAAAATCATAACCATACCAATTTCAATTCCCAATACCTATTTTGCATTCCAGTGAATTTGGTATGGTTATGATTTTTGAAAAGTGAAGTAAACTACGTCCAACTCTTTTGTTAGATTCAACCATAACAAAAGGCAAGACTATTCAATCACAGTCAATCCTTCAGCTACTAAAAAATTATGAAAATCAAAATTTTAGCCTCCTATACAGATGTTTAAACATTTTACTTACTTAAAATAGAGACCTTTGCCTTTATCTTACCTTGGCTACTGTTGTGATGTCATTAAACTGTGTTTTTAGTTCTTCTTGAGCTGCTTCTCCAAACGAATCATCCTCTGTTTTTTCATACAGTTCCACAGCTTTTTCAATGAGTTGCTGTAAATCACCAGAGTGATCCTCTATCTCAGAAACAATAGCCTGGAAGTGGTCCAGCTGAGCAAACTTCTCCTTCAGACCAATCTGTAGTTCTAAAGGCTGTTCCACTTCGTGATCCAGTTTCTCTAACCACTGCTCCAGCTGGTTTTTCCTTTCCAGATATTCATTCCACTGGCTAATGACAGACTCTAGGCAGCTTACATTAAAAGAAACATACACAGTACACATGAGAACTTTTGAAAAGTCTGAGAAAAAGAGTCTCCTTATACCTTAATTGTTACACTGCCTGTAGCCATGTATAATATGTTTAGGATATGCTTTTTCCACCATCTTGCTTTAGTTTTCTGTGTCAACTTACATCCAAGCTATTTTAGAATTTCTGTGTTCTTTCGGCTACTGCGTATAACCTGATACAACTGCTTCCCTATTACAGGTTCCATGAGCAATCTGTCTGTCTCAGACTAATGAAAATCACATTTCAGTGTCTGTCCAGCAAAGTAAAATACAGAGCATTACTGGAGTTCTTTACGATCAGAGTAAACAAATGTACAGCAGCCTACGAAAGTATTGACAATGAAGAGATATTCTGGCAAGTTTTGGAAGAAAAAATCAATTACATATAGCCCCCATTCACAATTTATAAGAAATACTCTCTTCTGTTCTATATTGCTCCTCCTAGCAGATCACCAGATTTCTCTGGGATTTGTTTTGAGGAATGTAATTCTCATTCCACTGGACTTAATGATAGACATGGGTAAGTAAGAAAGTGGCACCACTTTCAGTTGAAAAAACTCCAATTTACCTATATCATGCCTCCCACCATTGACAGCTGATATTTAGGACCCAGTTACCCTAGCACTCAGATTACCTGCAATACAGATCTATGACCTTTCTGAGGCAGATCTATGAGTTTTCTTATGCAGTGAAAACTTTGTTTTCATCAGAGAACTAAGGAAGTAGGATCATGCAGAAGTTCACCAAGGGCCCATTTCTATCCGGTAATGACTGGGATGATGGAACAGAGAGTGCTTGTAAAACCCACAGGTGAAAGCAACCAGGGAGCGGCTGCAGCTAGTTGGATGACAGGATTTCAATGTCAGATGTTCTTAAAAGGAATTTAAAAAAGATGCAATTTGATGATGAGAATAATGCTTTACTTAGGAAGGAGAAATCAGATATACCAATACAAAATTGGGGATAACTGTCAAGGCTTAATACTGTGGAAAAGTATCTGGAGACAGTAGAGGATAAAGAAGTAAACAAAATTCAACGATATGATACTGTTGGAAAGAAAGGAAAGTCTCATTCTGGAGTGGATTAAGAAGAGTGTTATATGAAGGAAATGGAAAGTACTGATACTCTATTCAGAATTAATAAGGACTCAAATATAGTAAAAGGTCAGCCCGTTTTCAGTTATTATCTTTTAAGAATAATGTAGACAAAGTAGTGATAGTCTGCAATCTACTGCAAAAGAAACAAGGATGAAAGAGGTCCAGAAAGTATTAGTACTGAGAAACCGAGAAACATCAGTCTGCCTAGATCATAGATGATGGAGGCCTTCAAATACATAAAATGTTCTCACACTGACAATAAGGAAACCTTTCAATTTCTACCAAGGTTAAGGCAAGAAGAAATCATCTTACTTTGCAAGAGAGGTTATTTGGAGTGGATATTAGGATTTGTTTTTAATGAAAAAACATAATGAAGAAACATAATGAGGAACTTTCCTAGAGTTTTGTAAGGAAAAGGTAGATAAATATCTGTTAGATGTTCTTGGTCCTGCCCAGTACAGGTTAAATTACTCAGAAAGCCCTTTCTAGCTTTCCCTCTGTATGAATTCGTATGATTTCTAGTTATTTTTAAATTACCATCCATTACCCTCTCATATGCAATTGGATTCATCTGATAGGGTCAAATCCTCTTTTTATAGAAGGATGTACTTTTTTAGGCAATTTTGATTCTCTTTGATGATACAACTTTCCCCTCATGTACCAATAATGAATGAATGGACTCCTATGTGCTGTAAGGTACCACTCTTTGCAAGGAAAGATAACAGGGTCTGACCTGTGTTTTCCAGGGATTTTTACCTCTGCCAGTTCACTGAGGTGCTGATGATGTCGTTCCATACGTCCTTCAGTGTCTGAAGCTCGGTTTGTATCACCTTTTGTCCTTCCTCATTGCTGCTTCTAAGTGCTTGCTCTCCTTTGCCGATGGCCATGTTCAGTTTAACTTCACCATCACCTTTGAGTAAGAGGATCTCCTGTGAGGCAAAGGAAGTCAAAATATCAAATGCAACCTGCTGAGAGGTGAAAGCTGTTATTCTTTCAACAGTGGACACCGTCTTCTATGAGCTCATTTATCCTTGACAGCCATGCCCAGGCACCTTTTCTTGTAAGTGCCTGTCCCTCGCTATGTACAAATGATCCAGCAGTTTTTCCCACAGCCATACACGTATTTCACTGCATTGCTCATCCTAAAATATTGCTCACATTGCAGTAAACAATGAGTAGGTCAAGCACTGCACAGAAATACAGCACCACGTAGCTAGAAGATATCTCAGGAAAGCCCATGGCTTCCTAATAGATGTTTGTCTCACCTGTTCCTGAAGACCTCCTGTGACAGATATGTCACAGCCTCTCTGTGTCAATTATTTCAAGGCTTCCCCTCCATTCGAAAGCTTTCTTGGACCTCCATACACATTTTCATAGTTCAGNTATTCCTTATTAAATGTGATACCTGGAACCTGTCTCCATTAATCTTCATCCTGTTTTTCATGCTGCAGCTCCTAATTTGTCAAGATCACCTTAAATTCTAATCCTCTCCTTCATAACGACAGAAAGAACAAAATATAAAAAATATTCATTTTCCACTGATGTGGCCTACACCCAATGCTAATCTTGTTGCGTCATCTCTAGTTGTATCCTTCTTTACCTGAATTTGTGTCAGTCGTCTCTCTAGTGTGGCTTTGCTCCCAACAGTGCTCTCTGATGATGCCAGTTTATCTTGAACCTCTTTCACCCACGACCACATACTCTGTAATGCCTCCTCCAGAGTGAGATGCTCTTGGAGTGCAAGCTGACACGTTCGTAGCTTCTCCTTGACATTTTTGACCATATTTTGGTAATTGGTGAGATGTTGAGAGGCCAGACGCACTTCTCTCCCTGCACTATGTCCTTCTTCGTTTAAAGCCTGTGCCATTTGGGACAGTTTATCAAAAGATTCCCTGAAAGAAAATATTGAGACTGAAAATCAGTTTCAGAAAACATATGATACTGTTAAAGCAATTATCAGAAGTTATGAAGGTTGCTGACATACCTACTCCACCAGCGACAGAGTTCATAGTTAACAGAAAAATTAGCTGGGAGTGAATGAACAGAAATATAAGCAGTGTGTATTGATTAATATCTTTACTTGTGTACAGTGCCTTTTCTTGCCTTTTTTGGTGCTCAAAATGATCACACGGAAATGTTTGTGTTGCCCATTTGAATTAAAAGCTAACTTAGTTTTCTTTTCAGCTGTCAGACTTTCCAGTTCTATATGAACTGGTACCTTTTTTTGTACCTGTCAAAGCTTTTGAGAAGTTTATAGTCTTTGACAGGTAGGAAGACATGCTGGAAAGGTCAGGCCGTTTGTCCAGGATTAGACACTGACTCCGGCGTACAAGGGTCAGTAAAAGGGATTAAAACTCCGGGTTTGTACAGCCTCAGTTACTCTCAATCTACTGGATCACCCTTGCTGATACCCTGTGATTACAGGGAATTTGCATCAGACTAAAATGTCTTGCATCAGTCTCAAGGGGATAGGTAGGGACTGGGTGTTTCCTCTTAGCACGCTGTGAGGCTTGAACAACTCACTACTATTTCTGTTCTGTTTCCACCAACATAATAATAATAAAAAAAAGAATTTGAAAAACCACTGTGTACTAAAAAAGGCAATTACTTCATCATCTGTTGGCTAAGTCTGAATTCTAGAAAGATTTCACAGCCAATGTGGATGTTATTTGAGCTCTTTTATAAAGTTAGCTATATGGGAAAGGGGATTCTGTTAACCCATTTGGATCTGAGTGTTGCAAGACAGAAAAAAAGAAAATTTTAAAATGGATATAAGGATAAGCATCATTTTTACTACTGCTTTTACAAGCAAGATTTTAAGAGTTATTTTTTAAGATTACACTTTTAAGTTTCCATCTATCAATGAAGTAAGATAAGCTTTTCTTAATGAGAAACGTATCAACATCAAATTTTGGAGGTGGCTTCAAATTCCGATTTCCTTAAAACTGGAAGTATCTGGATTCAGCCTCTTTTCACAGAGTATGTTGCAACACCTTTCTCTATCTTTCACAAACACACTTTACCCCAACAGTTTAGTTTCATTGTTGCTTTTGCAGAAGAAAAAGTGAGAGAATTTTAGGAAATGTATTTCATACTACCTTGAATTCAGTAACTCTTCCAGGAACTTTTCCACTTTCTGTACCTCCTTTTTCTTCTCAGGAACAAGCTGTTTGCACTCTCCTAATGCTTCTGTGGTTATTCTTTCTTCCATGTCATGTATCCACAAGCCAAGTTTCTTGTGCTGATCTTCAAAGCTACAGAACAGATAAATACTCCCTTAAAAATATTTCTCAGGTGGAGTAAAGTTAGTAGGAAGTTAACTCGGTTCTTTCAATATCCACAAGACCAGGAAAATAAAGCTACGTATCATTTAAATACTTGGAGAATAAGAGTTGTACACAAAACATAATTCTGCAGTGACTACTAATCTAAAAATATTCAGTAACTCTCTAAAAATGTTCAGCAAAATCATGGGAACTACAGTGAGAAAAAAGCCTCCAAAATTTAAAGCGACAGTGCTTTTATTTATTGCTGGATTCAATAAAGGCAGACCAAAAGAAAGCTTTTTCCAAATCCTTATAATGATTTAGTCTAAAGTTACAAAGTGGGTAAAAACGGGCTTTTACTCAGTGTTGACACTTAGAACACCTGAAATGTTGTGCTTTCAATTTCTCCAACAGATTGTAACTGGAATCTCAAGCACTGAGAACTCAGCAAACTTCCTTATGTGAAGGCACATCATCTCATCTTGCTGTTCTACCCATTACTGCTACAGTAACTTTGCTTTCAATTAGCAACAGTTTTGAATCTAGTTACACCTAAAAATATTTGAACTCCCAAAATTCCAGCCCCAAGTAATAATTTAAGAGTGGTTTTTTATGAGGTCCTTCGGAAATATGTCCATCTGGAATGGGATAGGACAGAAGCACACCATGTAAAAAGTGTGCTATCTTCAAACCCCAGGGCAGAACTTGAAAATTCATCACACCTTTTCCTTCCAGGAAATTGCATTTAAATTACTGAGATCCCAACTGCTGATTTGGGATTGCATGAGCTACACAGAACTTCCGCATGTATGATCCCGGCCTTCCATTCTTTAACCAAATCAAGCAAGACCTGTTGCTTTCTTTTCAGCAGAGAACTTCGTTTTCTTGTAAATATTTCCAAAGGAAAAAGCAAACAGGACTTGAGTAACTGGAAATAATTTCAAATTCTGCCCTGTATTTCTGCAGCCGGACAATTTCATGCAGTCCATCTGTGACTACTGGTATTACTCACCTTCCCAGGTGTGAGGCACAAGCTTCCAGAGCCTTCTTATCGTTCAGGCACTGGTTGAGGAATTCCTGGAAGTTCTGGTTAGACTTCGCTATTTGCTCCTGAATATGGCTCACAACTGGTTTGGGTAAGCAAGCATACAAACTTTCTCCTTCCTTGCAGGCAGCATCTAACTTGGTCTGTCCCTCACTAACAGAATCCAGCACACTCTGTGTAATGAAATAACACAGTTTAAACATGCATGAATTAATAACTAAAGATAAGCAATATTTCTATTAGAAGTGGTCAGATTTCCCCAACAAGATGAGAGCCGTGTCTAGCTATGGAAAAAATTCTAAAAGGTAGTCCAAATAAAATTTTATTAAGTGGTGCTACAATCCACAGAGCTCTATTTTTCTATTTCTATATCACAGACAGAGATCAATTTTTCTATTTTGTCCCAAGGTCTTTCTCTGGACAATTTAGTCACATCCTGAAGATGTTATACAACTCAGGAATCAGGGCTGTGTACAGTAGGTGTCTGCTATATGTCTTCTGTCCCATCGAAAATCTACACAGATATTCTTTGACATACTGGTTTTAAGATTGAATAGACCGAGAGACTGAATGAGACTGAATGTATAAGACTGAAAGACTGAATAAGCAATAATGTAAGAAAAAGTAGGAAAAGGAAAATAGGAGCAAGAAGGCAAAAAAGGAAAAAAGATTAAAAATCACAAACAAGAATGCTTTAGTTACGCATAAGCCTTCCAGAAATTAAATTCTGATCTCAGAACAGTGGACACAGGTTCCACTGTATTCCCTCTACAGTACATATAGCTGTCTTGAACCATTCTTACATTACCTTTTTGGAAACAAAAACAATAAATATGATAGCATCTACAAATTATTTTAGAGGTATAATTGGATACATATAGTTAATTGCTAATTACTATTTTTTAATTTGTTCACTATACCTGCAAGTCATGTAGTTTTGCCTCTATGGCTTTGCTGTCTCCAGACCTGTCAGATGATTCTTTTACTGCAGCCTTCACACCAGAAAACCATTCATGGAATTCTTGCATAGAATCTTATTTAATAAAAAAGTAGAGAGAAGAGAATATTTTTTTAAGCAGCAGTATTATCCACAGTACTATGCAGCTGTCTTCCACAATTCTTTTATCCTTCAGGAGCAGTGTCTGAAAGCTAAAAGGATGAGTCTCACTGCCTTCAATGACCTTGGGGAGTGGGTTTCATTTCACAAAAAGTTAGACGTTTCCACTGTAAACATCCAAATTTGAACAGTCACACTAGGCTCCCTTTTATAGTCAATGGGAAAAGTCAGGCATTTTCAGTCTATGATACGTCCCAATTTAATGTTAGATAATATCTAGATAAATATCTTAATATGTAAGATTATAAATCGCCCACTTCTCTCCACTGACTATCCAGGGAGCCCAGGAAATACTTCAGATGGGGACTTTTAACATTAAGAACATCTTCATTTGGTTATACACATCTTTTTATGGCACATACACAAAGTGTATGTACGCAATAGCGATGTATACTAAGAGTGAAGAAAGAGGTTGTGCTGAGCTTGCCTTTCACGCATATTACGTGTTTAAAGCTGAATTCTGTTTTTGTAAAATGCTTTGTTTCGTAGCAGTTATCAAATGAACATTTGGTAACAGGACTTTTTGAAAGGCTCCATACAAAAATAAGGTTGTGATTGCGAGTGACATCAGTGGAAACTCTGGCAGACTGCAGAATGATTCACGGCTGCGGGCTAACGGCTCATATTAAGAAGCCTGAAGACTCACGGAGGAAATGTTTTTCCAAGGACTCTTGCAGGCTGGCCTGTGTTCTGGAACAGAGCAGATTCACAGCTTCATACTTCTTTATTAATGAAGTGACAGTGCCACCAAGAGTTTCCAGCTCTACAGAATGGTATTTGCGACACAGGCTGTTGAGGTTCTCACGGGTTGAGTCAATGCTGCTCTGCTGAAGCTGAAGGTCCTTTTGTGTTTCCTGAAAATGAAGTTACAGCACAAATATGACATTTGTAAAGAAACAAAAGAGCCCTCTCTTTTTCTCAAGCATTCCTGCTCCTCCCATATGCTGTTTCCTTCTGTGGTCTTTTGCAAGTCGTAGACACAACGAAGGGAAGAAGCACTGGATCACGTTTCCTGAATCTTTCAAGTGAGATGAATCCTTGAAACTAAAGAGCCATCACAGAAATGCGAAAAATGCTGTTTCTCATGGTTTACTACTCTATTAAAAATAAATAAATTTCAAGGCATATTGAATAGCAATAATTATTTTCAGCAAATTCTGAAGGTACACGCGAGATGCAATATGACACTGGTGTTTGGTGAGACTTCTGAATGAAAGGTAGTTTTCATCTGACTACAGAGGAATATTTGTTTGAAAATGAAATTTGAATTGGCTAGTATATCAACATTAACATGTACTCACAGTGAAAAAATCTCCATGTGGTTTGTCACATTATGATGTGCATAATCATGCTATCAAGAGAGCTCTAGGATATAGACAGAAGACTTGCCATATACGAGGACTGAGGAGGACTTCTGAGGTAGAAGTTTGTGTTAAAATTGAGTTCAGTCCAGGGTCTTTTACTGTGATGAGTTTTAAGTTCATAACTTGCATTGCAAGGGAGTCAACGGACTTGTAAACATGCTGGAGTAATGACTGAGGAGTTCAACGTAACAAAACCAGTTCTTGTCACAACAAAGACCATAGTATTCATTCTAAGTTTCTAAAAGGTTTGTATAAAGTTAACGGATCAGAACTTATGTTCAGTGGTGAACTTCTTAAAGAGCACCACTGTATTATTTGCTAATATTCTAGAAGCTGTGCAGGAGGTACGTATTTTTTATCAAAGGAAAATTAAGTATAATGCTTAGCAAAAACTCTGATAAAAACCCAAAGAACCCAAAGAACACTGCATAAGAAAAAGCATATTAATTTTCTTCAGCACCGACCTTCACTTTATTTAGAGCTTCAGGATCCAGGTTACGGGCACAGCTTAACAGTGTCTCTTCCACTTTTGTTAACCAGTCTGTCATCTGATCAATAAGCTTCTGTAACTGCATCTTCTGAGTACTGAAATCTTTCAGTGTCTCTTTTGCTGTCTCTGACATTTCTTTGGCGTGTTCCAACTTCTGCCTCAAATCCGATTCTATAAACTAAAAGCAAAATGTTATGTATTAAAGCATGTAAATAAAGCATTTCTTATGGTGAATGTTTACTGAAAAAAAGGAAGTTAGTAAAGTGACACACAATGATAATTTTTATCCCTTTACATCCATAACTAAAGATACTTACATAAATAAAAATATCAGCCATTCAGGATTAAGTCCTAGATATACAGTAATCCAAAGAAGGGATACTAATTTATAAAAAGCCAGATTGCAAACTGTTGATGTTATTAACCACTTCTGAAAAATTAAACAGTTGATCTTTTTCCTTTAGTAATTTGCCATATATACAGAATATGACCTAAACACAACTAGCTCCATAAAAACAAATAGCAATTGGTGAGACTTAAGAGCAGTGAGGTTTAAAGTATCTCAGCGTAAGGCAGATTAAAATTGAAGACAATACAAAAATAAGTTAGAATATTGCCCATTAACCTGTTCAAAGACAGCAATGTGTGAAATTACAGTAGATGTTAGCTGTGCACGTATTACTGATAAAAAGTAAATCAAATCCGTCATAACTGGGTAATATTTATAAATGAGCAATTACTGAACATTCCATTAAGGAATTGTTCCTGTTCTTAGGATGTGAACTGATCATACTGTAGTTTACTTATTTAGCATTTGAATGTTGGCAAATAATTTGGGGATTTATGTTTAGTTTGTGAGGCTTTATTTTCAAATTTGCATTTATATATCAACTACATTTCTTTTATTGTAGGTATGATTTATATGTTTTATTCTATTTGTCATATTTAGTAGTTGGAAATAGGTGTGTGTTTGTTAAAAGTGATATTCTGCAAAATAATTTGCTCTAAGTTTTGCTCTGGAAGTGGACAGATATTTTTTATGAACCATATAATTAAACCTGAATTTTCTGAACATCTCATGTAAATGAAACAATTTGGGAGAACATAAACACTCCCATACAATTTGCAAAACTTTATACTATAGGGTTCTTGACCTATATCTGATTTCTAATTTAGGCTTACGTGTACAGTCATGGCAAAATGTGGACAAGGCTTAAGTGTTATATTAAGTTCTCTTAAAATCTGATAAATGGTTTTGAAATAAATATCTATTGAGATATCTCCCTGCCTGTGGAAATGGCAGAAGTCAGCTTATCTTTTAAAACTACTGACATTGAAAGTGAATAATCTCACGTACCAATTTCCATTTGAAATCAAACATCCAAAATAATCATACTTTTTTTTTGCATCTGCCCTAGAACATAAATAACACAGACCCAGCCAATCATAAAGTTCAACAGCTCACCTTCAGGGTCTGTATTTTACCCCTCTCTTGTAACAGCTAGTTCAGCACACTAATTCCTGTCCACTGAAGAATACTTTTGGTTTCATAAAGCAAATGAACATACTTTACTGCATTATAATTCTTTCAAAGAGGCAAACTGTGTATGCATTCACATATGATGTGGCTTAATGTTGTGCAGTATAGAGAGTATCATCTGTCTCATATCTGATCAGCTACCTTATAAACTATTTACTCTATTTCAATTTAGTACAAAATACTTTTACAACTCCAATGTTCAATTACTTTTTGGCATACTTTTTTCAGAAAAAATCAAACTAGAGAAATATGAACAAAGAATACTTCTGACACATATAAATAATGCTGTATCTGTCACTTTGAAAGAAAAAGGCAGTACAGGAGAGACAGAAGTTTCAGGAGGAGTTTCTTCTTCGTCATTTGAGCACAGTCTGTGATTACCAATATCTTTATTTTACCTGGAGATCTGCAGGAGGCTCTTGACTATGGGTCAGTTCTTTGAGATCTGAAATCTTGGAACTAAGCTGCTCCAACTTCAGTTCTTTATCCTTGACTTCAGACTGTAAAAGAGATGTGGTCAAAGCATACTAAACTACAAGAGGGTTTTAGACCTTCAGAAGGATGCTCCAACAATTGCAAAAATGGAACAAATGGTAAACAAAGTTTAGCAACCAGGGGGAAAACACTTGTTCTATTAGTTTTCTTCTCTAAAAATCTCCCATCTCTTTTCCTTTATTAGACTCAGTTCAGAGATTTTTTTTCCCCTCCATTAAAATAACCACACACATTTTTAGCACTTAAAATGCACTAACAGCTTTAGTTTCTTAAAACGGGCTGAATAAAGATGGGAATGTCATTGTTTATTCGACTGGAAAAATCTACTGTGGTTGTTAGGTTCCACTTAATGGCATGCAGAGTATAATACATGTGGTCTCTGTTTTTTATTACAAGGAAGTGAGCTCTCAGAAAAAAAAATTAGACACAGAAATAAATTTTAACCTCAAAAGGGAATTTAAAAATGCTGCTATATATGTACTGACATATCTGGACATTGTATTTATTGTGTATTTATCTGCCCTGGATGGTAGAGGTTCAAGTGGCCCCAGAAGAATCCTCAGGGGGTATTTTGTGCTAGGGAGGATATAACATTAGGTGACTGACCGAGAAAGGGACCACTGCTATGGACCATATAAAAGTTACACTGATTATTTCTGTCCATGGTCATCTATTTCTGATTGCTGGCAGGACCCTCCTGTCAGTGAACTGCCTTTCCTCTTGCCCTTGCAAAAGAAAGCGCAAAAAAAGTATTATGGACTATGAATTCTGTGACTGCAAATGTACACACAGTGCTCATGTCTTCTGCTGTTCTGGCCCTCCTGTCAATCAGGTACACCTGTGGTTTGGGTACTGGCTGCTCTTACTCCAAATCAGTTTTAATAGTGATGAATTTAGCTGGTCTGATTGCTATACTAATCAGAAAGACATTAGATAAAGCTTGTCCTGAGCAAAATACTGATGAAGCATCATTTCATATTCTATCATACTACTTGTATATGTTCATCGTGCACCTTCTTAAGGATATAATTTATTTCATATGAGGTAGAATATGGCTCATTCTATGGTTGATCTCCTGTATATTTTAAGCCAATAGAAGCAGAATGCATTCTGAACACTGGCTAGGTTTCTAAAACAGTTTAACACTATCCAGAAAAGAAAGACCTCCTGTTACTGAAGTTGTTAGAACCTGACATCAAAATTTTCTCTCCAGTTCAGCGTATCTTTTTTATTGCCTGGAGAATCTACCTTCTGAGATGAGATTTTAAAAATTACTCATTTTTTTTGAACCTAGCTGAAGTTGTCTAAAATTTCCATCAGTTTCTACTGGAACAGACCTCAGTCCAATGCCACGCTTTTTGAAATTTTTGTGCTTGTAAGAATACACTGTCATGTACTGCTATAGCCAAAATAAGTAGGGAGCTTAGATTTAGTAAGAGATGTGCCATTCTTGTTCCTGTCAGAAGTATACAGCTTCAAAAAAGGACTGTGATGCTGTCAGCTAGCCATTGGGTTAATGGTACCGCTGCTTGAACACGGGACACGGTGGTCTGCAACAGCACCGCCTTATCTATGTGCCTGATGTCACTTGAGAATTTGGTCCATAACTTTTTAATCACTGATTTATGGGTAAGCACCTGGAAGTCTTTCAGGAGGACCTCCATTCTCTGGCTGTTACTCAAGTTGCTGATGCCTTCATTCAGTTGTGAAATGCACTTATTGCACCATCCATCCATTTCGTCTCCAGTTTTCAGGATGTCATCCCACAGAGACACGCTTACACTCAGCCGGTCGATGTTGTCTTCAAGTCTTTCAGACACCTTTTAGGAGAGGAGAATGTATCAATACCATTCACAAATTGATTTTAGATTTCTAAGCCTAGGCAAAATAATTTTTTTAGAGTTAGGTCTAAGTTCTTAATTCTAATTTCAATTTAGTTACCCAAATTATAAAATGAACAGAAATCGTGTATGACTGTTTCTAAATATTTGTATATTTTTTTACTGGGAAAGTTTTATGTTTAAATAAACTTTATCTTTAAAACCAGCTACATTTATCTTTCTTATCTACTGCACAAATTTGCTAATAAAGCAGTATAAATATGAAAATGTAAAATATTAGCTTTCATATTATGTTTCTCTGCTATAATGTTGTCTTTCTCAACATATTCACATCTTTTATGGTGTAGCTTAATACTGTTCACTCCTAATTTATTTAGTCCAATTTGCTTGAATAAAATAATGCTGGCTTACATTAGGTGAGAATCCAATCCAAATTTATACTCAGAAGTGTGCACTAAGCAAATATACACTAGTAAGATTTGTTCATCGTTATAAGACATCATTTTAAATCTATACCAAATGGATGTCACAACTTTGTGCATACAATGGATGCCAAATCCCTTTGATTAACCCTTTGAGTTATACTTCAAAGTAAACTTTACTGAAGAATTGCACTCTGAGATCCTAAGAAAACACTAATACTGTAACCTTAGCCCAACTTCGAAACTGTATTCAGCGTATAAACACCAGAGTCTTACATCTAGCCATTTGTCCACCGTACAGTTCATATCTGTTTTTATCGCCATGGAGTCACAGTTGTGCACCCTTTTCAGTTCTGCTAACAAATGTTTTCCTTTATTGGTGAAAGCATCCAGGTCTTTTTGTTTCTCACTCAGTTCATTCTTGGCAGCTTCATGCTGTGGACATAAATATTTGCTTGTTTAATGAAGCCTTGAAGAAAGAAAGAAAACTCCAGTTCTCCAGGCACCACCATCCCTAGCCCTGTGGTATATGATGCACTTGATAATTCTCAGTCAGCATACCATCTAATATTTAACTATGCCAGAAAATACAGAGCAACTGGCATGGTTTTCCCATGGGCATAATCAAATTGTATGATTGTTCTTACAAACAAAGCACACAAGTGGGAATAATACATTCTGAGTGTTCCCCACTTGGTAATCAGCTATTTTTGGGACTGAAGGCAACGTTGTTGTTTTTTTTTAATTATTCTTTCTATTCTTGAGAATCTACATGTCTAAAATTGAATAATAAGAACCCATCATTGACTAAGTAATAACTAAAATCAGTTCTGGAAATACAGCAGGGTAAACAGAGGGTGTTGCAAACAAAATTTAGGATTGTAAACCCCGTCACTCCTAGATACTCTGGAAAACAAAAGTACAGATGCGTTCAGAAAGGAATTAGACAAAAACTTCAGGGCTACTAAGTTTGCAATTCTAGGTGTAGGGAAATCTTTAAAATGCTGTCACCAAAGAGATGACAACATACTGAGAAAGGATCACAGTAAGCATCTCATACTTTTTTTCTTTAACAAGTATTACAGATCAGCATTAGAGATGATAAGCTACTAATCTGGACGCAGTACAGCCATGTGGCCGTGCCTACTTTATTATGGTAGGAGTTGCGCAAAATATTTATTGTGCTCTATCTCCTTCAGGCCTAGATGTGGCCACTGTTGTAGCAGGGAATTCTCCACAGCCCAAGGCTCACATTAGGGAGAGGAATCATATGGGAGTTACATGCATTTCTTTGTTGCACTGGTGAGCTCTGTTCTGGCTTTCAGTTCTAGTTAAAATGTCTGTTAAAAAGAGGCCATAAACACACACAGTTTAGAATGAGGTTTATACAGATCTGACTGAAGAATTTTTAATGAAGAGCTCAATAGTCTTCCAAATGAAATTACCCTTCGAATGAATGGAAAGAATTTAGCTCAGAACTGGTATTGCTGACAGGCTGACAGATAGCAGAATTTAGAATTTTAGAAATAGGATCCTGTGAAATGAATGTAATGCAGGGATACAAATTCCTTATCTCTGCTCAATGGCCGGTATCAACATTGTACCTCATGGAAGTCATTGTAGGAAGGGAGACAGACATAAGAATTGCACACATCAGAAATGTGTACAATTCATTTTCTTTTGTTGACCTCTATCTATTAAAAAAAATTACCCAATATGGAAAAACATTAAAGTATGTTGACCGGAAATATCCTCTCATGCTATGATAAGAATATATTCTCAAGGTATTTTATATAAAGAGCAGATAACTTATGCTTTCCATACAAATTAACATTTTGAATTTCTAGGTGTTAAAATTATAAATAGCAACAATCAAATACACATTAATGGATCTCACCAAAATGCTGAAAGGGCTATGTCCTTTCGTCATCTGAATTAGTACAATTTAAACCCTGAATGTCAGTGTGACAAGATTTAACAGTAAATTCAAGGAACTTTAAACACAGCCCAAGGGTACCTTTCAAACAGAAAAATCCATCTAAATCAAAGATCATTTAAATGCCTCCAATGAAAACATATGTAATTACCTTTGATAAAGTTCGCTTGACATCTTCATGATCCTTCCAAATGGATTTGATCACAGAAGTACTGTCAGCACTGTCTATGACTTTCATTACTGTTGACTTCAAGCTCTGATATTCCTTCATCAGATCAATAAGAATGCAGGACTGCTCCTTTCTGTAATGTGAAAAGGCTGTGTTAGCACCATTTGTTGTCATGTTTCTGAAGGACAGAGAATATAACATAGCGATTCACCGTGGGAAAATCAGGATGCAGTGCTAAACATGTTTTGGGCAGCCAAAGAAATATTAGTATTCAGGTTTTACAAATCACTGTGGGTTCATACATCACAAAACATCTCACTGAAGAGGGAGTATATGAATTGTCGTCTCACATATATCAGATATCAAAGCAACTGACTTGAGCAAAAGAAAGACTGAAACTGGAATTCAAGCTTCTCACTGCCTAAGTTGAGCACACGGACTGAAAACCGTACTATAATGATGCTGGCTCTCACAGCTCATTTTTTTTAACTTGTTTCTTTAACTTTGAGTATTTTTGGGGGTAGAAAGAAGCAGAAGTAAAGACTAAAGCAATGCAAGATAAGTCTGAATATTCTGTTCTCCAATTGTCAGGTGCATGCTTTTTGGGTCTAATACATTACATCCAACTTACCTGTCATTCTACTGAGAACAGAATAACTTGCTGCTAAGAACAGGTCTAATATTTTTTTCCCACCCCCTCTCCAGAAAAGCCTCTTTCTGTTCAGGCAATGGACAAAAGAAAAAAAAAAAAAACAAAACCACCAAACTGTTAAATCCATTCCTGGTGTTTATACTGAAGAGAGAGAAAGAAGACTAATACTTTGGATATGTTTAGTTGCAGAACAGTGTGTGTCAGTGAAATGACTTTGGGAAACATGACATTGCCAAGAAAGAGAGGTAATTGCTTTAGGAGCTGGCTCTTCTCTGAATGTTCCAAAGAGCTCTCCAAAATAATCAGGTTCAGGAGGGTATAAAATTGTGTCTATATGAGAAAGAAAACAGTTCAAAATAATTAAAATTAAATTAATAATTAAAAAAATCACATTATTTTTATGTTAGAAAGGAATCACAAGGTACCTGAGTATCTTTTAGTTTTAGGTATGAAGATGGCAACAACTACCCCAGTACGTGAAAACTGGACAACTCGTTTACCCTCAATAATGCATCTATAAGGCAGGGACAGCTATTTTACATTTTCTTCACTGCCAGGCTGGTACTGCCTGCCCAGCTTCTGGCATATGTATGTGGAAATTACTTGGTTTACTATTATTAAGGACTCCTAGAGATAGGAAAAATGGGTTGCAGCAAAATGCAACATGAAATACAAATTAGCAGCAGTGCTTAAGAAAAAGGAATGATGGGCTTTTTTTAAACAAAGCTATCCTTTTCTTCCACTTAGTTCAGATTGATACGTCTCTTAAAAATGCACTAGAAAACCAGACTGAATTCAGCTGGAAAAAACACCAGACATGCAATTCATGTAGCATATTTTCAAGCAGGAAAATGATACATGGATCTGATTAAGGGACAGCATATTTATAAATATCTGTATAGTGTCAATCAAGAAAATGGAATAACAGTACAGTATATAAACCAAAGGAAAAAAAAATAGTTTTTCAGCACAGATGAAATTTTTTTTTAATCGTAGTTCCAGTACACCAGCCGAGTGGTTACATGGGGATCACCAAATTGCATGTGCCCATTGAAATATTAGCCGCGCTTAGAACTGTTTTGTTTCTGTACTTAGACAAAATTTATGTACATTGAGGATGATGTAATACTGAATGAATCTAGCACTAAATTTAAAAAAAAGAACATTTGAAGAAGTTTTCTTCAAAGATGACAAAGAGGCAGCTAAGACAAAGAAAAGGGTTAGATGAAACTTTTCTTTAGTTTCTTTGGTTCCTTTCTTTATCAACTTTCATTGATATACAAAACTGTCCTATATCAGTGATTCCACACTAATGATTGTTATGAGCCTGGTCCCTCGAGCAGACAGAAAGACTTCAATCTAAGAATGATTTAGGACCACTGAATAGGTTGTCAGAAACACATATCCAACAGAGAAGGAAAATACGTGCTAGAAGGAGAGTATGTGCTAGTAGGAGTGATAGTGAAATCTCAATGGAGATTTCTTATCTTTCAGGAGAGTAAACAATAATGTGCAACTAAAAGCACAGTATATCTATAAGTACTGTCCTGAGGACCTATCTGTGGCTTTATTAACCGTATAATTACAACTGGTACAAATATCCTGGTTTATACTGTGTTTTATCTTCTACTCAGTATTTAACATACAAGCCCTGTTTCTTATTGGGATTAATATGGCAAGAAGATATTAAATGTAAATAACTGTGTCTCTTTCCCCCACTAAAAGAACCCTCTCTTTTCTCACCTTAAGTCTAAGATCTACTTACTTTTCATGTATAACTTTCTTGGTATCCTCCCACAGAGACTCTAAGCAATTTATCTCTTTGTCAATCTCAGGAGCAAGTGTAATATCTTTTTGTGCTATTTGTTTTGCTTTGTCCATGAGCCACTGGAGTTCATGCTGGTGAGAATTCAGTTCTTCATCTAACTGGTTAAAGATCCTCAATCTGCAAGTTAAAAGGCAGGTTTCAGATTTACTTATCTTCACTTTTTTGCAAGAGAAAAGAGGAGAAAGAAAGAATGAAACAGTTGCTGTTAGAGTTACTGTGCATAAAGTTCCCTTTTTCCAACATTTCCTACAATATCTTCAGAAAACAAAGTGTTATCTAGATTTTGTTCTGCTATAACTGGGTGCAGAATGTGATTTTTCTGATACATATACAGCTATACAATTATATAAATATACATATACCTTCACCTCACACAGTGACTCCGAAATATACTGAAATATTTAGATTAATACTTTTTTTAGTAAGTGTTTTCAATTCCTTCAGCACACATACAGTCTTTAATTCTGTAAGAGTAGAGATAGTCATGTTATATGGGATTTCAATAGCTGTTTGGAGCTTGGATTCATTTGGAAAAAATACAATTCTGAGACAAAGATTTTCTTGACTGTTCTTTCAATTTAAAAGATTAGCGGGACTCGCTAAGTGTTCTGCTCATGTTCTCCCTCCATCCAAAGGGCTCACTTACTTACAAAATTTTATTAAGTAGATATACGGACTTACATATTCCTGGCAAGAAATAAGGTACCCAGGCAGAAAACTCACACATGCCTCCAATGCATCATAAAAAGTCTAGAGACTGCAAGCAAATGAAGAAGTGCCAATCTGAAGCATTAATATTGTTTTCACCTTTGCTGGAGGGCTTGCAGTGTTGCCTCCTTCATGTCCTCCTTGTCAGCCTTTTCCTCAGTATCTTCAATTCTCTTGTGTAGTTGTTCTTTACGTTCCATGAAAGATCTTCGCAAGGCTCCAAGAGCTTCTGCCTCACTCTGTTTGGTTCCCAGCAGGTTTTGAACTGCCTCCAGTTCCAAGCACAGATTATCGACCACAGCCCTGCAGGAGGTCCTCTGCTCAGAAATGCTGTGTTTTAGGTGATACTGGGCCTTAGTAAGGGAACCATCCAAACTGATGGCAACAGATTCCAGCTTGTTAAGATCTTGAATAACATCATTGAGTTCCTTCTCCAGTAATTCAGATTTAGCTTTATCCATATTTCCTGTTTTCTCCACCGTCTGCCTCAGCTGGTGGAGCACTCCTGATGCAGCACTATGGAGCTCCAGGAATACCCGCAGCTGATCCAGAGCCTCTTGTCTTTGGCTAGTTATTTGACTTGCCTCCTGGAAGAGCTGAAAGCAATCTTCAGTCTTTCCCTGCAATGTCTGCTGGTCCTCTGGGCAGCTGAAAGAACACAATTTATCTACATGTTCCTTCAGACTTTGTAGCTGCTGTTTCTTACTTTCGACTTCCATTGAGTGGTTCTACAGGAAAGAAAGAAAATAGGGCTGGGTTGTTTTTTTTTCCAATCAAAAGCTCAGAAAACATTCTAGCACTAAACTTACGAGCAAAACAAGTACTGCTGAGGGGTTTTCAGAAAGAACAGTCCAGTGTTACAATTTTGCTTTAAACTGGTCAAATAATAGAAATCTGTACGTGACTGCAACAGCGCATCGGTTTTCAAACAAATAAGTGACCTCATGCTAGTTTTAGATGAATATTTAGCTGAATGCACTGTACAATTTCTCTGTCTTTAATATTTACATCCAAAAGTTTACCTTATTGTGAGATGCAGCTAGTTGTCGATCAGCTGTGTTTATCTCTGAAGTGGCCTGTAGTTCAGCAAGGAACTGCTTAATCCAGTCTGAAAACCTGAGCAGGAGCTCATCAAACTGCCCATGCTCAGCAACAAGAGATTGAAGGAAGTTGATCCTATAGGATGTCAGATGTAAATATGAAAGCACTTGATGTAAATTAATCACTTCCTATAATCAAAACCACAGCTGACTGGACAGCATTAAAATCAATGCCATGTGCAAGGAAAGAAGGAAATGTTAATTTATGTTATAAATGTGATGACTGCTGTGTTGATTTCTTAACTGGGGAATAAGATAACACTTAATAAGAGCACCAGTTTGGCTCTTCCCTGTTTTCACATTTTTAGTCCTATAAACTGTTAGAAACGCCCCAAACAATTAAGGTATGTTCTTCAACTTTTCTTCATGAGGGTAGTCCCAGCAAAAAGAATGATATTGATGGAAGGTAAACTTCAATTTTCAGACTTAGTAATTGTTTGCTCTATCATCTGCAATACTGCATGTAAGGTGAAAGTCTCATGAATTTAGGCAGGGGGTGAGTAACTGCATGCTCAGCTTCCACTGAAGTAAGTGAGGGTCAAGTCTGCTCAGAGGAACACAATTCAAAGGAGGAGCGTGTCCAGAGGAATACTCAGCACCTAGCAGAACTAAGCTTCTGAACCTTCACCTTAGAAAACACCTTGTCATTTACCTTCCTGTTTGCCTTAGAAATTTCTCTATGTAATTTTCAACATGAAATGCTAGTAGAAGATCATAATATTGAAAAACAATCATATTGGTAAAGCACCTAGAAGATGATGTCATTGCCTAGAGTCTATTATTTAAGCTCCTTTACAAATAGGAAAATATGTATGTTCATTATCAAAACAACTGAAATCTAAATACATGATAACATGCAATTTCAAAAAAGGAAGCAGTGTTCCTGACTCTTCCTGAGCCTTCCGGATTCCTCATCTGGATATTGGTTACCCTCATTTAACATGTAAAAAACATTCTGAAGCACAAACCTTTTATCAACAGTTTGTGGTAAAGCTTTCCACCTCTCATCCAGCTCTTCAAATTTTTCTTTTATCGTTTTCACACACTGTTGGGAAGCTGTTGGGAATAGTGTCTCATTTAACTGTAATAGGCTTGCATAGACTGAAGCACGGGACTCAATATCTGCTCGCAAATCCTGAGAAAACACGAGATTAGATTAGATTAAATATGGCATCATATTATGATGATGATGATGATGATGATGATAATGATGATGATGATGANTAATAATAATAATAATAGTAAAATCAGCTCAGGATTTCCAGTACACCACTTTGAGACAAGTGAATGAGCACAGTCAAATCCCTGGAGGAATTGAGGTCTATTAGGAGAAGCAGGTACTCAACACCTTTCAGACAGCTAAATCTGCAACTGCAATTCAGTAAGGATTCATCAGAGGGCTTTTTTTCCCCTTTATGTCAAAATGCGATCTTTCCATGCAGCTCTACTGTATGATGAAAGTGGCTAAAATCAAGACTAAGTTTTGCAACATATTTTGTCTGTGGCAACAGAATTGTGAGGAAATGACACAAATTGGCCCAAACAAAAAATCAACCCCCAAAATAAGTTTCCTTCTCTTTAGTAATATGTAAAACTAAAATCATGGACTCATTGTCTTCATGGAGGGTGTAAGAGATGCTACATTGGCCAACTGCTTCACATTAATCTAAAAACAAGCCGCAAAAATTCCAAGGGAAGGCATCCTTTAGAATAGGATGAAAGCATTGTGTTTAAAAACAAATAATCAGAACTCAGACTTTTATTGTGAATTCAAAACCTTTGAGCATTTTGTCATCTGAACAACTCTCCTTACATGCAAAAAAAGGAAAGTAGCATTGTCTAACAAAAGCATATCTCTAGATAAAGAATCCTCTGGCAAGCAGTCCTTCCTTGTCAGACTACAATTGAGCAAGTCCATCCTTTAAAAGACACAGAAACAAACCAGGAAATGGAGGGGGACAAACTTTTGGTTGAATCGTACCTGCAGAGACTGCAGTTCACCTTCCAGTTTAACTCTGTCAGCAGAAACATACTGCTCGGAAGGCCTGGCTGTCGCTTCACACCCCTCCAACCAGCTCAGGAAGGCAGACAGCTCCTTCTCCTGCCTAACAAAAGCACAGCATCGAGTTACCAACGCAAGGTATCCCCTCGGTCTCAGCCACTGACCGCTGGAAAGTCTCTGTATCCATCATAGCAGATGTGAGAGTCTACTCACTTCTGCCACTGAGCCAGAAGGGTCTCTAATAGGGTCTGTTTCTCTTTAGCGTTTTCTAGCACCTTTTCATATTTCTGATGTAATGCTGCAACCTCCTGAGCAGCTTTTTCTTTGTTGGCCAACTTTCGGGCACAGGCTGAGAGAGAGGCCAGAGAGTTGCTCAGTTTTTCCACGGTATGACAAAGGTCCTAATGAACATGTAAAAGAAACAGAAGTCACATGGATAAATAACAGAGCTACAGTAACGATGGTGGGAAAAATTCTGTACTTCTAGTCAAAGTTTGAAGCAATGCTACATCCACCAGATCATGAAGTCAATGCATAGCTTATATTTCGCTCAGCTCTATCCTAGATACGCATGTCCCAAGCACATCAATCAACTAGCTTGTAGTGGGGAAAGACTTTCCTAAGAACAGTGCTAAAGAAAAAACAGTCAGCAACAACAGGGTCAGATCTCTTGAATGGGGATGTGACACAGTACGATCATGTAGGACAAAGCTCCAAATTCCCTAACATCTGTCAAAGAGTTGCTCTAATTTATACATATATAGTAAATACAAAAAGCTCACACAACATGTGAGGACTGCCAGACCTGCAGCCCATGTCTTGACATGGTAGAGGTCAGGAACAGTTACTGTGAACTTCTGTCAGCATTAGGTAGAGGTCTTTTTCATGGAAATGGCATCTGATGCTGACTAGACTTTCCAGTGTTGCCATTTCTAGAGAGGCAGGAAACTTGTTCATATGAAAATGATTGATATGTACTACAATCAGTTAGAAAAGCACAAAATTAAATAGATTTAAGACCACTAAAGTACTAACTCACAGTTGTGCAATAATAACAAGGGTAGTAATGGTTATAAGTACACTCATGAAGGATATCGTATATAGGAGGAAATGTGAATTATACAGCAACAAGCTGCTGATGTTTAAACTAAATAACAAAAAATAATTTAATATTAAGGCACTGAATCATCATGATCCTGTAGGTAGGACAAGAGTTTACAATAGCATACTCAGCATATTCCTAATGTTTAAAAGCCAATAACAATAATGATTACACAGGCTGTCAGAATAAATTCTACATATGCAAAATATTTTTTCTCAACAAGTATCAAGCTTTTTTGAAGCAGACATGCCAGGTCTTCCTTGCATACAGCCTTTGCAAGTAGTTACCACTAAGTTCAGAGGAACTGCAAGAACAATACAACTAAAAGTATTTACAATATTTTCTTAGAAAGGAAGATAATGGTTATTGCAGGAAGAACACATCACAAACTTATAGACACAGACAAAAATGCTAGACCAAATTGCCTGAGATTGGAGATTTTTTGTAGTTTGAATACCAATCCAATGTTTGTTTTCCTTTTGTAATGGTCTGAATGAAATGTCCAAACACCCATGGATTTCTGGCATTGCAGATAAAAGTTTGTGAGCTGAAACTCTGTCCAGTCTCTGCATTGTCCAAGAAAAACTGCTTTCAGAGCGATTTTTTTTTTTGTTAAAAGCACAGATTTCTATACCAAGACCTAAGTTTCATGAAGATCTTCCACGAAAAATCTCCAACAGCCATGTTCCTTACCTTCTATTTTTCATAATGTTTTAGATGCACAAAACTAAAAACAATAACCTGAAGGCTTAATTCATACTTTGAGGCTTTCCTTTCTCCAGAGCAGGGAAAAAACTCTCCAAGCCATGGAGAAGTGACACGGTGACAAAAAAATAGCTGAGGAAGCCTGCTTAAGCCTTCCCCGGGGCTGCCCACCCCGACAGGCAACCCTTGCCTCCCCCTGCCTCCACCCTGGGCTCCGTGGCACCCGGCAGCCCCTGGCCTGGTTACTGGCGTTTCTGTGAGGAGGTCATGGTGCCACTCTTTCCCCTGGACTCGGTGGCAGGAATGGCCGGCCACACGCTCACCGTGCAGTCCTGAAGGGCTGTGTATGTCGCTGCTGCTGACGAGCATGATGTGAGCGGCTCAGCTAGCTTAGCTTCCAGTTCAGACACTGCCCGCTGCACCTACGAAGAAAAGGCAAACTGGAGAGTCTAAAACCAGCAGGAAATACATAGATGATGCTTTAAATATCATCTTTCAAATATTTAGTGCTAAGAGACTATCACGTCCTAAACTTTTGTAGTGCTGAGTGCCTTCTGAAGTTAAAAGATGCTAACTGTGCTCAGCTCCTTGTGACTGGGGCAATAATAATATTTAAGTTATTTTCCTTATGACCTACTAGCAACCCAAGATTGAAGCTAGAGGGTTTATAAGAAGTATGGATGTGGTTTATTAGTGCAATACCCAGGAGAATCATTTAGGTTTTCTAAAAGACAGCATAATTTTTTGAGTGTCTTCCTGAACCTGCCTTTTAAGTCATTCAAAGCACAAATTTACATATAGAAGTCTTGCAGTTACCTTACAGATCTACTCGTATATTCTAGTCCATCCTATTATAATATGCATTTTATATTCCATTTTGGAAAAACAAAGAGTAATTCTATAAATTGCTGTAAACAATCCATTCGATTTTGCATTGTCTACCTGTTTAAGATTTTCTTCATATTTCTGCTGTGCTGATGCATTCCCTGTGATTGTTCCTTCCAGTCTCTGTGCATGATCTCTTAGCTCTTCCCAATACCTTTTGACCTGGGTCAGTTTGGCTTTAATACGTGCGCTTTCTCCAGAGGTAACAAACTGGGAAAAAGACTCGGCTTCCTCTTCCAGTTTTGAGATTCCAGTTATTTTACCATCTATTTCTTTATTAATGACCTAAAATGTAAAGTAGTAGTAAATAAAGAAGCACAATAGGTTTTTAATTATCAGAACAGTATTTTCTACTTCCTTCTTTTACCTGAGCTATTAATATTCTTCACTACAAAAGTAAGAGTAGAGTTCATTGACCACTTGAAATAACTAGTTATAAAAGTCTTTAATATGCTGTGTAAATTCCCTTTTTCTTCTTAAAATTAGCACCGGAAAAGATTTAAAAAACAGTGTCTATGAAGAGGAATTAGAACTGCCCGAGGTGCATGTTTTCATAAGCAGACAAGATGGTTCATATTTCACCATCTCTTACTTCACAGCAAATTAATACACAATTCTCTTAAAGAGTCAAAATAAATACAAGATAAAAAAGTAAGTGTATACTGAAAAACAATATTTTTAAGGACCTGAACCCTAACAGTTGATTACTTGTGTTTAATAAGTTTTCAAGCACTTAAAAAATAAAACATGCTATGTTTTGAAAACCAATAGAGATTGTTTTCATTTTCTAATTTAAAATTCTATGGTATAATAAAGAATAAACTAATTTAGATGATGAGGTAGGGTGAGCATGTTCTCAGGCAGACGATTATATAAAGAACCACGTTACAGTATAAATAGGAAACCATGAAACAAGAGTGATAATGGCCTTTGGTAGTTTTCAGCTGTGTTCTACCTCAACTAGTAAATGCATAAAGACAAACTAGCACTGGCTTTACATTTCCTCAGCTACATGACAGCAACTCTCTCCTATTTTTTTCACTTTTTTTTTAATTGCAAATTAGAGGCAAACCTGAAAGCTACAACATCGGAGACGGAAACTTATGGTGTTTCACATTCAGTGGCTATTTATTGAGTAAGCATCAGTAAAATTGGAAATAAGATTTTTTTCACAACAAAATTCCTTTAATTTCTGCTGATGTAGCATGTCCACAGAACTCTTCTCAAAAGCAGTGAAAAAGACTCATTGGGAGGAAATTGCAAGAGCCAAGAGCGCTCACTGAAATTGGAATAGGCAATAGCATTCCAGATATAAAAATGTTAAAATATGTACCTATACGACATCTACCAAAAACTTTCCTGAAAATGCACTCACAAAAGCATAGAAAGTGCCCACCTTCTGCTATAATTGTGATAAAAATATGGTATCTTGCTTGCCATTATAAAGCTCAGGAGCGGCTTACTGCAACGTTCAGAGTCTGGAATTAGCAGGGTGACAGTACAGAAAAAGATGTGGTGCTGTAAGCATTTATAGTGTCTCTTTATGCAATATATTCTGAATTAATTTGGATTATAAAATATCTTTTTTGCATGAGAATATGGTGCTGAGGAAAAATACTGGATTTGCGGCCCTGAAGCTGAAATTATCTAACAATGCAGCAGATACAAATGAGGCAGCACTTTTTTACTCCCACGCTATTCCGTTAAATTCACTCAGTTACATAAAAGAAGGTGGATAATTGAGGCCTTCAAACTCTCACTGAGTCTGCCACCAATGGTAACTACTTGCGATAACTGTCATTTTGTCCACCAGGAATTTTGGAGAAATGCGTAGGTGAAAATCTGGCTCTGCTGAAGTCATCAGGGTTTTGCAATCAATGTCACCAAAAGTAGAATATTACCACTCTGTATAACAGCTACATTCAGCTGACCCCAGGTTTTTTATCTGGTCAGCCAAAGATATGATGGAACACACCGTGGTTTTTTGGTGTATTTGCTTCATATTGCAATATTCCTTACTAATATGTTGTACTAGAAATTACGAATTAAGTATGCTGATTACCATTGTGACACAGACTAACTCATCAGGAAACTCACACCAAAACATAACAAATCCTTCAAAATCAGGCACAAAGCAATACTGCTGAAGACCTCCAGCTATGTCCAGGTATCGGAGGTTAGAGGATTTATTTCACATATCGGAGTTCATAAAGTTTTTTGTGCACCTGAGTGACAATGACGTACCCTAGGCTTTATCTGGAGGATTTTCTCTGCTTTACATCTGTTCACTCAGACATTTATAAAAGTTACCTGCTGGCCACTTTCTTTCTATCATGACATTTAAGTGAAAAAGGCTTATGTTGGCATTTTCAAAAACTTGCAATGCAGTGTAAAAATTACTGATTATCTGCATAAATAGCAAGGAACAGCCTTTCTGGGAAATTGGCTTGAATGGACTAAGAGGACTAAACTCGGCTCTTTTTAGACAGACAAGAGCTGTTGTCATACTGCAATGCAATATTAATAGCATTTGATGCACTTCCTGTCTTAATCATTTGAATCGTATCTAGTAACTGCTGAAACGTACGGCTACGTGACAGTGTATGCCAGTGGAATAGAAGCATATATAATATTTCTCAAGGAAACTGTTTTTGACTTGCTGTGGTGATGAAGAAGAATTTAAGCACTGTTCTATTCTTCAATGATGAAACCAAGAGAAGGTATTTATTTGGTGTATGTCAAGTTGTGATCAAATTAAGAATGGGAAAATCTGTTGATAAACTGCTTGTGTCACACGAAACAAATGCCTTAGGGGATCCTTTGGAAATACTTAGTGTCAATCTGGTCCATGACTGCAAGCAGCTGCACACCTTTGCACTTTCTGAAGAGCAAGTAGGTCACAGAAACAAAGAAAACGGCAGTGTGCTCTGCATAGTGAAAAACCCCTGTCCCCTTAGAAACGCAGTTTCAGAGAAGGTATGTTTTCATTTGTGGGAGGATATGAAGTCAGCCCTGGAAATGCAATGCTTGGAGACAATACGCACCTCAGCAATAAGAGACTAAATCACTATGTACGTACAGGAATGTATACGGATTTTAAGACAGTGTAAATATAATAGCAATAAATGGTATGTAGGTTTGCAAGCTACCAAGAGCAATAGTTTCTTTATTATTTCAGCATAAAAGATACATAAATCAAGTCATAACTTTAGCTTGCAAGATTAAAATCAAATTCTATATCCACTAGCTGATGTATGTTTTAAAATAATTAAAAAAAAGCTTTATACACCTTGCGTTTATCATTTATAGAGCTATTTTGTACACCAGTTGAGATTACTCAAAAAATGAGAGAAGTATAAATTAAATAATATTTTTAACCATACACACAAAGGCTTCATATATGTAAACTAAAGACTAACAGAGAAGGCAGCCTGTAAGAATTTTCCTAGTTTATGTAAAACCTTACTGCTTGGTATATTTGTGTACAAAGCGTGACATCGTGGTAGTTTTGAAACGTGTAAAATGTCTGTTCTCCCATTTGGCCTCTAGCAAAATGACAGATAAATGGACTTTTAATGCTAAACATAACAAGAACTAATCACCTTGATTTGGCTGATCTGTATGTCCAAAGGAGATGATGATGTTTCCAAAGTTTCCAGTTCTTTTTCTTGTTCAGCTATCCAGACGGACAGAGCTTCAAAATTATTGCCAAAATGATCCCACTTGTTTTTCACCATTTCCATGCTTTTAATACTAAAATTAACCAAATTAATTAGAGAGAATAAACAGTTTAATATAATGAAGCTGCCCATATTCTTGCTAGAATAAAAACGTAACTTATTCAATCTACAGGAGGGTCTTTTTGAAAACTCCTGGTTTTAGAGGACCAAGTTGTGCGGCTAAATTCAAACTTGGTTCTCTCTCAGTCTGCACCCAAAGTCAAACAATTACATTGGCCATAGTGGGGACACTGAGAGGTGAAACAGAGTACAGCTTCATTCATCAGCCATACATCAAGAATATCATCGTGGCAGGAAGAGAAAGGAAGAGTAACATAAATATGATTTCTATGAAATATAAATGTAAATTTCCATGAAATCATATGGAATTACGATTATATCACATCTAAAAATTGAGATAACTGAGTGCATAGATGTTAGTCATTTAGTTGCTAGAAGAGAATGATTAAAACCAGTGTGTTGTGGATATACATATGTTCACCAATGTTTGACTGCTTTATTAAACTTGGTTCTTTTTATAACGGCAATCTGCCCATCTTCCAGGAAGTTTGTGTTTTCTGAGGCAATGATTTAATATCAAGCCAAAGAATCAACAACAGATATGACTCAACTACCTCAAAATCAATAGATTTATACTCTTTGAAACATACATTATAGGTATGTTAAACAGAGACTGTTTATGACTGAGTCTTGTATATATTGGATAGCAAACAAAGCACCCCTTTTTGGTCACAAGTAAGACGTCTAATGCCCTTAAAAGGTCTAACAGCATTAAGTTCCAGTATACAAGTTTCTGCTCCTTTCAAGTCATTGTAAAGAAACCAAAGCTAATATAGGCCCTACACACAGCTTGCAAAACACACGTTTTCTATTTCACTGAAAATATTAAAATTTCATCAGAAAAGTTTAAATATTACAAAATTCCAAAATACATTTTCCTTTTAAATATAGCCTTAAAAACCATTCCATGTTATTTTTTTTATTTTATTCCCCCCGCCTCATTAAAGCTAGAGAAAGCTTTAAGAAAAGATGTAGTCTAAAAATGTAAAAATTGGCCTTCTTATTTTTTCTTATTTATTTTCAAAATGAAAAAAATAGCAATGTCAACAGCCATTTGCTGATAAGAGTGTATTCAAATTCAAGTTATTTGCAGGAAAATAAAGTGCAAAAATATGTCACTGAAGTCCAGCCCAGGAAAATAAAGCTGGAAACCAGAATCAAGGGACCAAATCAGTGGCACTACAGCTGAAATTCCTTTGCCTTTGTATCCACCTTCATTATAGTTGTAAGAAAGCCGCAGACTGTAAAGAATATAGTCCCAAACACACTGCACAGCTACGCGTGATCTCCTAGGAAAACAGATGTGCTAAGTTTGCTCTGTATCTGACTATGGAGAGCTGCTCAAACTTTTCTTTCCCTTTCCTATTCATTGGCATAGTATATACCATATTTATTTGGAATACCATCCCTTTAAATTACTCGGCCAAGATTTTATTGATGATGCGAGTTACAACATAACTCTTACAGACTAACTATATGTTCTGTAGATTCACTATAGCGAGTTGTATATATTTGCATGTTTTGCAGAAGGGATTTATTTTTTTTATTATCTGTCACAGTACCACAGATATTCTGTACAATCCATACATTCGACTAAAACCTATTTCATATCTACATTGAAGGGGGATATCAATGATGGCTTTCATTTAAAAGTAGATGACATTATTTAAAAAGTGAATATTCACTGTTGGAAGGCTGAATTTCTTGAACTGAAAAAAATCACACCAGTTTTCTCTCTAATATTGGAGAAAATTATGTATGAAGTGAAGTATCCAGTAAGATACGGTAGAATTTGACTGCAAATCACTGTAATACTTCATATTGGAGAAAGTGTTATGTAAAAAAATCAGACCACCAATAATCAGAAAGTTACATCTGCTGCAGAGGCTAGTTATTTTGTTTCACAACTGCTCTTTTACATCGGGAAGAAAATTGCACCAAATTAAAGTCAGATTAGCATAACAATGGTCAATATGGGAAAAATTGGGCATTATTGGGCTCACAATTGGGCCCTTTGCTCACATTCAGGTGGAGGTGGTGATACCTGCTTAAACTTATATAGCAAATTATTCTACATAGTAATTCCAGTAAGACAACATAGAATTGGTACATATGTCCATGACTTGTGTATCAGATCTAATACGTGCAAAAATAGGAATTTCATACACACATATAAATATATGTGTATGTAGATAAAATGAGAATAGCAACAGTTGAGTAACTTGAGTTCAATAACTGAGTAACTTGAGAAAAGGGATGAAATTTTTACAAATACAAAAAGCTACAAATATTTGCAGGATTTAGCAACATTTTCTTGGAGTTTGAACTTTCAATTTTTAAACAAAATTTGGCAAATGATGCCTTTATTATTTTCAGCAGCAGAAGCAGCTTTTGATATTGCCCATGAAATAAAATCTGGGTATTCAGCCAAGATGAAGGCACTTCTTGACATTCCTATGGAGAAAGTGGAATTCTAAAACCCGAGGCAAATGTGGCAAGTATGCTGTTCTCATACTTGCACTGAGATTTTTCTTTCTAAAAGTGTCTAATACCTCAAGAATGAGTTTACTTAGCCCTTCTTTGCAAGACTGGGGCTTAAAGATAAGTGAAAGGTTAAATGTAACTAACAGTGGTTTTATAAAATACGTATTATTAAACACAGATTTTGTTTATTTGCATACACTCTTTTGACATGTTTGGTACTATAACCTGGTTACTATGCCACAGCAAGCTGTAAATGATGGAGCTGATGAGACAACACAAATGCTGACAAGGTATTCTAGAAATCTGATACAATCTTATAGTGGAGAATAAATATTAGGACTTGTTAAGAACATACTCTTCTTCAAGAGTAACTTCCACTTTTTTCACTTGTTCTTGGATTGATTTTGCCTGCTGTTGAAGGGACTGCTTGTTCTTTGAACCAAGTTGTATCTCAGAAGAATTCTTCACCAAATTCTGAGCCTGTACTGCCATTGCTTCAGTCTGCTTAGAAAGTTCCTGTAAGGATGCAAGACATTAATACAACTATAAACAGCTTCGTATATTTACATAAAAAGTATTTTTCCTCAATGTTTGTGGTTAGAAAAAGTATCTGTGTCCTATATGTATATTTTGAATCTGTAAGTACATAAAAACAACCTCTGAAGAAAATTATTGTCATGCTGCATTTAAGAAATGTTCATTTGAGCATATTAGCTTGAATAAAATTTAGCAAGAGAAACTATATATCAAAAAAGTTTTAACTCAACCAACCAAAATTTATACTATAGCTCTTCAAGAAACTTATTTGCAAATAGTCCAAGATTAAATGCATCTTTATTTAATCTTCAGATCCTACCCTTTACAGAGAAGATTTTGCCGTATCCGGTAGCTTGTAATCTCACTTTGTTTAACAACTATTTTCTGTCACAAACAGTAAACCCATACACCAGAACAATGGATGCTGTGCATAACCAAGATATGCATAATTTGGTATCAGATTCATCAAAGGGTAAAAACACCACGAAAAGCATGGCACTTAGGAGAGCCAATCACTACTATTACTTCTGTATTAGTAAATAAAATGGGCTGGGATAATTCTGTGTTACTAAGGGAAAGTGGCATGTTATGGCTTATGTCCATATTGTGGAAGTCTCTTCTCTTCTTTTTCTCCTCAGGGCTAAAAGAGTGCTAGTTGGCACAGTCCACATAACCTTGCCAAAGAGCACACTATTGACATTGATATGCCACTTCTTGACACTGTTCAGTTTACTAGTATAGGTGATTACTGAGCATAAAATGGGAAGTCCTCAAAATCATTTTACGTTCCATACGTGTGCTTCAGATGCAGATTTTGAGTGATTCTTCGTGATCTTTTCATAAAATAACACTTTACCTCTAAACAGTTTATACAATCTCTAATCTGTACATGCAATTTGCACTGGCATTAAGAGGAAACCATGCAAAGATTAAAGACTATATGCTCACTACATGTTAACAAGGCAGAAAGATGTCTCCGTTCCTGTATTTCACACAGGGAATACCTTTGTCTGATCCAGCTCTGAGGAGAGGCTCTCTAAACTGCTGAAGTTTAAGATACGTTCAAGTGCAGAGCTTGCTTGATTGAGATATTTTACGACTGTTTCTTTGTCCCTTTCAAACTGCTCCCATTTATTTATCGTGACCTATGAAAACAAACAAACAAACCAACCAACCAACCCAAAACGGGAACACAAAGACAAAAACATCAAAGGGGAGAAAAAAAGAATTGCATTGTTACTGAAGAAGGAAAAAAGAGAAAGACCTCACATAAAATAAAACAATTTCTCCTGAAATGCCATCTGCTCTACAGATGAAACTGTTCTGAACCCAATAAAAGATAAGTTTTCCCTTGAATTTTCATTGATTTATACAGCGCTGTGCAAAAAAGCACTATTCTCTCAGGTGCCAGCAATATTTAAATTTTATATTTGAATATCCTATAAGAATTCTGAAGTAATAAATGCAGATGCTTATGCTTATGGTGACAGGTAGTCAACAATACCTAAAAGGATTTTTAAGATCTCTGATGAAATAAATTACAGTAAAATGCTAGAAGAAAATCCCTACTCATAGGAAACTCACACATAGAAATCTATTTATTCTTTTCTGATAAGGTAAAATTTTGATTAACATAGAGCATTTAATTGTCAGTCGCAAGAATTATGACAGTATAAAGAATTATTGTCTTGATTCTGAAGTAAAGCAAGGCCCTAGTTAAGGCTTTATATATGGGTTTCCTTAGAAAAAAATTGGTTTCAACAATAAATTCTTACATTAAGAAGTTATTTGAGCTCTATTAATCATGTTTTTCATCTTGTGTTTCATCATGATAAATAGCTTTGATGACTTTAAACATTTGCGTGAAATAGTGGACAGCTGGATTACCATTCTACTTAGAACTCAGATATGGGTGCAAGAAGCTCTAAATTCTAATCACAGTTCAGTTTGTGATTAGTTATACAACCTGGAGCAATCCATTTGATTTCTCTGTGACTCTTTTTCTTCTTTTAAATTTAGGATGACAGCATGTATTTCACACATTAGTTGCGGGGATTATATTTGCACAACATGAGGTGTTATTAATCTAATATCCAGCCTAAAGACACCTAATTAAAGGGCAATGTCATCTTTAGTAACCAGGGGAGGCAGCCCATCTAAAAATTAATTCACAGATAAATTATTTAAAATATCTATTATGACTGAATAGTTGGGACCTTTGAACACTCCCAAACAACATGCTGTTTCTTTATTAATTAAGAGGTATCCAGCAGCTTCAAGAAGTTTTCATGGAGGTACTGATCATGAAAACCCCAAGGACCAAGATTCAGAGAGGTGAGAAAGTGAGCTCAGATTTTTTACAGTAAAAATTTGGTTTATTACTATGTCAAAAAAGAAGAAGAAGAAAGCACAGGTTTTTATTTCTACTTGCAGAGGACCCACCTGCAGTTGCTCTTCACGTTTCTCCATAGTCTGCTGCATGTTCTCCAATGTTCCTTCCAACTTTTGTAAATCCTCTTGCATTGTGCTGGGCAGCCCACCTTCAGTCTGCAACTGTTTAGCTTGGGAAATCTGCTGTTGCACATCTTGCCTTTTTGCACGGATTCTTCTTGTCCTTTGCTAAAAGGATTCATCCAACAGGAACGATTAGACTTTTTAGCTCCTTTGGGAAACTGGCACAACAAAACCGCTTTCTGCTTTTGCAGGAGTTTGCAATGAGAATAACAGACAAAGGGATAAATTGTGGCAAGTATTCTTGACAGTCTCATATACTCATCAAGTATGTGCCTTGGGTTCCAAAATGTGTATACGGCTTTTGTGGCCTACAAATGGGAGAGAAAGAGTGGCAGCATGGCCATTTATCCAAAGCGATATTTTAGAGAGCAGAAGCCACAACAGTTGAGCACGTGCAGCAGTAGCCACAGATGCACGTATTCCTCATGACAGCCTGGAAACCTCCACATCTGCTCTGCACTCTTTGAGGAATATGTTGGAGCCTCAGGTTGATCAAAGCAATTTATCAGCCTTCATTAGACAGCAGTAGGGGGATGGCCAAGTTGCATAACTCTTTCTTTGATGCGTTTTGCTTTGTAGCACTGTCAGAAACTCCTAAGACTACATCTCCTCTCCTGTCCTGAGATGCCTGACCATTGCCAACCTTGCTAGGTAAGTTCACAGCTCCCTGCTCAGTTCTGCTCTGGCTACCTTCAGTTCTTTGTCAATGTCTGCTTTTACCTTAAAAGACTCCATATCAAAAGAAAAAGAAGGGGAGTCTGAGAACTCAAGGAGAAGTTAACTATTCCTACTGCGTATCCTGTGACGAATAAGGAATGTAGAATATTGAAAGAACAAATATGAACCTTAAGACATACAATAGCTTTTACAAACTCCAAAGAGTTTAGACAAGACAGAGGTAAGACATAGTACTGCCTTGTCAGAGAGTTAGACATGCCTGACCTTACAGAAATAGATGCTAATACAAAACACTTATATAATGCCCAAACACTGACAGTAAATTATTCTTTTTCTTATCAGCTTTAAGCAGGCCTCAAAGTTAATTTCCCATGTTTGGCCTTAAAACCCATGATTCTTGCTGTATGCACCCCATATGATTTCTTATTACTGTAGGCTGCAGATGTTTTGATCTGTTATCAGTGCATAAAAAGCCTCCTATTCTACTCCTACAGACTGGAGGCCAACCTGTCAATGCAGTAGCTACCTAGAGGAGGACATGACGCTACAGGTACACCTCCTCTCCAGCATTTAGAGTTGGTGCCACATCAAAGCTGCTGAAGTTGAGAAATTTCCAAAACTAGGATCAGGCCAAATTTACCATGATCAAATCTGACACACAAACTTTAAAAATGTGAAAAGAAAGAGACTACATATTTGCAGAGTACAGTTACCCAAAAATTTCAAGTAAATGAAGCCTGTTTTTCAGCTGTTCTGTACCCAAAAAAACAATGTGAAATAAAAGGATATTCAATAAAAGTTGAAAAACAAGCTCAACTTTGGGCATTAACATTTAAGAAATACTGAGTACTTTTTTCATTATAAGATATCAATACTAGGCCATATGAGACCATTTCCTTTATAGCACTTTCAAGTTGAAATATAAAGAGTTATGCTAATGGACATTAAAAAATTTAGTATTTTCTAACTTTAACATTCCACCTTAAAAAAAAAAATCTAATATGGACACGAATAATTGCTCTACCTGATGATGAAGTAGTAGTTGCTGAGCTTGTAATAAACTTTCTGTATCCAGGATCTTTTCAGCCTCTGCTTGGGCTTCTTTAGAGTTGTTGATTAACTCTTCAATTGCACTTTTAACTTCTTCTTTATACTGGACACAGTCTCCAACAGTCCCTATTGTCTTTTCAACCTACAATTACGGACAACTTTAAGTATTTCACATTGAAAGGCACATTTATATTTTAAGGGCACATTTACATTTGGAATATTTTTTCAAAAAATATAGTAATTTGTCTAAATTTAAACCATTTTTGGCTCCAACATTCTTAACAGACACCTTTAACTTTACATTAAAAGAATGACTGTAGACTTAAAATGTGATCTTACTTAGACATACTCCCTATTACATTGCCATATGGTAAATAGCTGTCTGTGACAGCCCCTTATTGATGATCACTTAGAAAATATATGCTGTCCTCACCCTTGAAACTTAACCCAGATTCCAAAATACCTGTGCTACTCAACTCGCAAAAAATCTTCCTGCCTTTTGGACCTTCTAGAGCAACGCCCTGGTAAATCACAAATATATTAAAATGCCCTGTTACCCTGGTTTTATGGGCCACAATATGCATGCAGTTCAATATCCAGTCTCAGTTTGCAGAATTTTATAAAGAGAAAGATATTTCTATTCAACATATCAGAAAGTTCTTCCTTCTTTGCATGATCCAGCTAAATAATTGTACCTGATTCTTAGTACAGGCTCTGTTCCTCAGACAATTCCTGTGTTTCAAGGTTTTAATCATAAAGTATTCTAGTTCTAAGAAACTCTGTTCTTTTCTTCCTCCCTTCCTTCCTTTCTTTCCAGTCCATATTCACTTTGGAGGGCCATTCAAATTCAAGTGATTCTCTTTCCTGTTATACAAATGTTTAGTCTTTACTCTCCAAAAAACATTGCTGAACTCTGGAAATACCCAGTATTAGTCCTTGTCTAAACAGTCCCGTCCATCTGATTAACAAGCTGTAAATTTAGCTGTGGAGTATTCGGACTTTTAAGAATCAGCAGTCTCTTATCTATAGTATAAAGTGCCATTTAGATTATGCTTTTAGATCCAAAACAAGTTTAGATTCTAGTTCTTATTTTCTATTTTTTACCTTAATGAACTTGTGCTCCCCTTAGCTCTGACTTTTAGAGGAAACAAAAAGCAAAATACTTTAATACAAAACAAAATTAAAAAAAAAAATCTTAGATTTTTTGCAGTCACTTGGAAATCAAAACATTGGTTCCCCCAACTTTCTAAACAGTTTTCACTCCATGGAAGTTTAGAGAAGTTTCAATAAATACATGGAACTTTTACACATTTGGAACACCTACAAGGCCTCCACTGGAATCAACATTAACAACTGAATTTGAAGCCTGAACTATTTCTCTATCCTGAACTCTTTTTTCAAACAGACGTGTTCTGCCTTCTAAATGTAAGATGTTCTAAGTTTCTGCTGATCTTTCTTTTTACTGTGAAAACTGCGAAGCAGTAAGTTCCCCGAGATCCCACAGAACTCAAGGGTTCGGTGGATTCTAAGAGGTTAAAAACTTCCCGTGATTTCAGCAGTTACAGTATCTCATTATCTTTCAGATTTCAGGGAACTGCAGCCTTTTCCTGCAAACTCAGGGCATGAGAGACATCTTTAATGATTTGAAACTACCTCACAATAGTTCCTTTATTATTTCAGCATAAAAGATACATAAATGAAGATTAAAGTCAAATTCTATATCCACTAGCTGAGGTACACCACGGTTTTGCCAATGTTCACTAAGAGCTGATTTTAGAAAACTGTCTTTTGCCTCTATAAAATAGTGACATTTTGATTCCAGAAGCATTAACTATGATTATAACGTATCTTTTCCCTTTGCAGGACTGGAAAGCATCATAGTTAATGCTTCTGGAATACTATATATACTATATATAGTATTTTTTGCCTATTACTCTCAAGGCTTTGCTACCCAGGGAGTGAAAATGAGTTTTTCCGTTGCTGAATGCTTGCAGTTTAATTAAAAAAACCCAGCAGGGAACTTATGCTTGTGAAGCCATGATTGATGTCATTTCATGTGACACTGCAAATGGACAGTTCTTGTGTCCCTCATACTGTACCGCAGCCAGCAAATCTAGGAGTCCCTTGAAGTCACTGGAAAGTTTACAAAGCTCATCCTCTGTCTTTCTGGCCTCCACATCAGGACATACTGCGGTCAAAACAGCAAGTCTAGATTTCAGCCAGCTGTGATTTTCTCCTTGCTTGTTAATATGCTTCCTAATTTCCTATGGAAGAATCAAAACATGTTTTCTTCAAATAACCAAAATATATTAACGAGTGACATCAAAGATTAGTGGTGTAAATGTACTACCATTGTTCTTATCTTGAAACGCTAGAAACGTAGTATTTTTCTATTTGCCTTCCCTATCTGATTCTGTTCCAGTCAATGACTAGACTTTGCATTTCCTCCCCAGGTTTTACTCCACTACTACTTATTAGACTGTTCTTTAACAAGTAGTAGTGGAGTACATTTTCCTCACAAATGAACATTTTTAACTACAGATAGATAGACAGGTATGTCGTGTATATATTTTCTATATGTTGACCAAATTTCTTAGTTACCACTTAAATCTTAAATGCTGACTTTCCCAAACGTAAAATTTCACATGATAGAAGATTTTGTGTAATTTTTTTTCCCTATTTAAATAGCTCTTTGTTCCCTCTTTTCAGCCAGTAGTTAATTTATGTCTTTGTGCCAGTGCTGGTGAGAAGTTGCCAGCACTGAAACCGCATGAGTAAATAAAACTTTTTGGAGCAGAACCACCCATGAAGCTAAAGGTCCGTCTGCTTTATCAACGTCATCCTAATATTTTTCTCTGCACAGCTGGCCTCATAACCTGCTTATGACTTTCACACAAATTCCAACAGGATGTGACATTCCTATTTTTGCTCCTCGTATGTGAAGTAAAAAAAAGAAAAAAGGGTCAAGTCGGGTATCAAGCGACACAATAAATTATTTCTTAAAACTAATTTAACCAAATCTTCAATTATTCTACCACTTCTGTTACCAGTCACCAATGCAAAAGTGAACGGTAGAGTATTTTTGCCTGCCCTATCATACTATCACACTATCGTAGCAGGGAATTTTTATTATAGAAGGTTTGCCTAAATGTAAGGCAGTAACTTGATCCTTCAAAAACCAGAAATTTTGGCTTTTGTTTGCACAGCACTTTTAACTGTGTACACAGCAGGATGAGGGGCAAGTATTTATTCTATCTGCTTCTATATTCTTGATGTTCTGAATATACAGGTAAAGGGACCTGCCATTCTCGAAATTATTAAAAGTAGGAACTTCTGCCACACTTTGCTGCATGTGGAACTTTCTCCTGGAAATGTTTTTAAGAATATCAGCAATCAGCAGAGCTATTGTGGTCTCCATAGTCAAAAAGTTGCACCACAGAACACAGTTTTATCCAGATTCCCAGTAGCAATCACCATAGCTTTTTTAGAATATAAGCCAAGGGCTCACCCCCACAGATGCTTTACACTGCTTGTATTTGGCAGTATCATTGACACTTTGCTTTATCTTCTTTAGCTCTCTTTCTGTTGCTGAAATCCAATTTGCCAATTCAGAAAATCTGAAATAAAAGATCACATAATGCAAAGCAAGGCAAAAAGTTAGACAAAAATTGCCACCACCAAATGATAACCTTAAATTTAAGCCAAAAATTATAAAATCCACTCAAAAACCCACTGTAATTTGTGGAATTACTGTGTAAAGTATAGTTTTCTGCTCGAAGCTAACAACGCAGTATCATTCTTTATGTGGTACTGAACTATGATGACATTTAGAGAAGTGACCACACATAAGACTCTATGACACCCAGCTAGCAATTGAGCTGACACCTGTTCTTATAGCCCTTCCAGGTGTCCGAGTGCTCTGTTAGCTTTACGTATGTGCTGTCTATCTGGGATTTGAGTTCCTTCAGGATTCGTTGGCTGCTTTCCAATGTAGCCCTCACTGGATCAGAAACTGGCAGTTTTTGGCACAGTTCTTCAATCCTTTGTAGCCTTTTCGCACACAGCTGGTAAGGTCCCTTGTCACCGAAGAACAACTGATGGGAGACAGCAGAAAATTCAATAAAACTACAAATTGGCAGAAAGCACAAAGCATATCTATATATCTGTTATAAACTGTACTAGGCTCAAATCAAAATTTTTGTTAAAGGCCCCAAGAACTGATCTGATTTAGTTGTGCACAGAGTGTTTGGTGGCTTAAGAGTTGGTCAGACCTTCTGTTTATTATTGACATTGAAATGCATTTCTGTAAATGCCCACGTGGTGGCATATAATTCATACCATGTGTTCCTCGATCATCCTTTCATTGCCTTCTCTTGATAAAACCTTGTTCTGTCGAGCTAGTTCAGCTTTGCATTCCTCCACACTGACCAGGAACTTGCTTTTCTGTACTTCTATCTTCAAGTGGATCAAATGATATGGGGCTTCTGTTTGAAGATCCTACACACCCACAGGGGCAATAAACAAGCACAGAGACAAAACACTACTCTCATTACCTCAGTGTGAAGTTACTGCAAATAAATTAACTAAAACCTGCTAATGTAGAAAATAAAGCATATATATGCATGAACAGATGGGGCTTTCTCCGTACTTATTTAATAAAGCATCTCTGTTACCAATATCTCTTAGATATATCGTAAGGTCATAAGGTTTTGGTGGGCTAGAATATGTATGTATAAGGCACATTAGAGAGAGATTTTGATTCCCGGCAAGATATACCAAATATTTCCTGTATAAAATAATAAAGCAAACAGTAACAGTAAAACTATCTTCACAACTGTTTCCAGAGGTTCCTGTTTGTGAGCTAGTGAGAAACCACTCATCCATCACTCCAGCTTTGACCTGCAACATGCTGTAGCAGGCAAAAAATTCCATAGCTTATAAGCAGTGTTTGTTCAGTTGTTAGAGCCTTTGGCAGAAGACACAATTTAAACTGATAGCCTGATCCCTTACAAATTATTATTTATTTTTTTTTAAGGCTGGGAAAGTAACTGCAATCATCCAACATCAGCATAAAGTAAGAAAAGCTAACACCTATTCTCAATAAATGTTCTTAATGCAGGTATTGTTATGGTTCTACGTAGTGGGAGAAATAAAGGTTTCCTAATAAATTTCTCACATTTCTTGAGTTTTGAGTACTTAACGGGGCTTTTTCAAGAGGGTATTTGCAGGTGTAACTGTATCTAATGCTGTAAAATAAGTTTGGGTTTTTTTTCTAATTGTACAGGAAGCCAAATAATACAACATNAGACTCACAATTTCCGGAGACATCATTCAATGTCACTAACCTTCCACTGCCTATGGAGTTTTCTCACAGCTTCCTGCAGGTTGTGTTGCTCTTGTTCTGGAAGGATGTCAGTAAGTTCATCACAAGCTTTTAGAAAGGCATTTAGGACTCTCTGATCCAACTGGTTAAAGAATTCCTGAAGTTGAGGTGGAAAGTAAGAAGTTGAGAAGATTAAGCTGGTTATTGATATGGTAACCTGCCAACATGAAGTTTCCTAACACACTCTGTAAGTTTCAAGGTTACTTCTGCTGCATCAAAGAACTGAAGTTTCAGCTATTTCTAGCTATTTAAAGTCCAGAAAATTAATTTATTCTCAGCCAGGACACTGAGATGGTATTTTATCAAAAATACATTTTGAATCTGCATGCATAAGTAACGGTTATAATACAGATATCCATCTGAAAAAGAAAAAAAAGGAGTGGATGCGCGAGACTGGCAAAATGTAGTGTCCTCACTCCCAATAGGTCTACTGGCAAAACCGACCCTAATTTCTAGGGGGTCTTCTCTCTTCACCTTCTGGTTGCTTACATTCATCAATAAGAGGGAAGATCACTTTTCCTTTTTGTTTTTCAATCTTAACATTAGTTTGACCTGATCTGTGTAACTTCTATACATGAAAGAAATCCATATAAATTTTAAAATTAAGTAGGTTTCTCACTTGTATTTCATGCACTCAAAGATTTCCATGAGGAACGTCAGAGAATTTACTCACGCTATGTTTCCTGAGAAGTTCTTCAGGATTTCCTTTTTCTTTTAAGCAACAATTGGCAATCTGTATTACATTCTCCAGTTCTGCTCTAGACTCCTCAAAATTCTTCATCAAACGGCTATTTGCTTCTATGTTTTTTCTCCAGTCACCAGCTTTCCTGACCATATTCTGAGTTATAAGCAAAGAAAATGAGCTGGCACTTTCTCATTGATTTTTATTTGCTCTCTTTTACCACGATGTTACAAAAAATGCATTTGATTGGTGGCACTCTTGCAAATATATGCCGTTCACAAGTGATTCTCCCTTTCATGCTCTCATTTTCCCGATTTCTAACACTTATACTAAGGCTCGTGCTAATGGCATCCTTCATTCACATAAAAATGGGTAGCTATCTCATACAACTGTCTCTGATACCTTCAGAATGCCTCTGCCATTTGGCTAGTGTTTCTTTCCGAAAGCCTGCTTTCAAATGCATGGCTGAAAGCTTGCCATTCCATTTTTCTTAGCAGCAGACTACGTCCGCCTACATGACTCTACATGAAGATGGTTTGACCTATGGATGCAACCAGTTCCATGCTACAGGTCTTCTGACCTGGAGAAGGTTTGCATGATTATCACGCTAGTAGGCCAGATGCACAACCAGGTAGAAAGCCACTTAAGAGAAAGACAGCAAATTTTGTGGTTTAGTTGCTATTCTGAAATTCTTTTGTTTTGAAACCTTATTGCAGCTCTTTGTTACTCTGCTTTGTAGTTTGCTCCCCTGCGCCGCCTTATCCAGTGGTTACAATTCCATACGCAAATAACAAAGTTTACCAGGACAAATGAATAGTTCACCAGTTCAACTGCAGCAAGGTAATTCCAACAATTTGCAACTTTCTATATTCACAATCCACTGCATTTCCTGAGGAAATACAAAGCCCAACAGTAGCAGCATTTGCAAAAGTTTCCATCTTCCATGCTTTGTGTGAAAGGGGATGTAGTAGGTAGAAAAGTTAATGTTCTACTACAAGGCACTTGAAAGAAACCACTTCCAGACTTTTAAGAAACTTCTGTAATTGTCCAAATATCACAGAAGCAAATAATTAGCCAAGACAACAAAGTCAGGAGAAACAAAAAACAGCACAGCCCTAACAGGTGGATTTCAGGTTCCTCCTTCTAAAGGAGCCCAAGATGTGTGAAAGTCCTCCTTAAATCACAGGGTCCTCTGAGGCAGGCTCACCTCTGAATAACTGCATGGAGAATATGACTGAGAGTCCCCTGACCACTTAGTACCTAATACAGACAAATCCTTAATTAATAACTTGACACTAGAGAGGAGAGCTCTCTACGACAGTACCTACAGAGTGATGAAATGGAGATATGGTAGGATGGATCAGCTGCATATGAACAAGATTTCAAAAATATGCATGAAGGTGTGACATAATTACCTGAAAAGTAATCTGAACTTGTGTAACTTTCTTCTGAAATGTTGATTGATGGAAATGCTGTAACACTTCACTCGAAGCCACACACTGCAGGATACTCTGACTATTTCTCTCAATCAGGGACAAATCTTTCTTGCAGTTTTCTTGATAAGCTACCAAATCCTGAAAGAAAAAAACATATATCCACCCTGGCCAGGAACAAAGGAGAGAAAAGTTTGGAAAAATAACAGGAAGATTTTTTTTTAGACAATAAGAACAAAAGGGACGAGGTCAAAGCACCACGACAAACAGACTGCACAAAATGTTATATGGAGTAACAGAGACCACACAACTTTCTCCTTGTGTGCATAATTCTGCACCCAAATAGAGCTTTAGCTATCTATAAAAAAGACACAGACATGTACCCAAGCCTTTCGGATAGTTTTAGAGAATGCAAGTCAATACATTATTTTGTGATTTAATTTTATGGGATGTCTATATTTATTGTATAATTGTAAGTAGGCAGCAGTGAAAACAATAGACAGAAGAATGGCAACTCTCAGTAGCAGTTTGAGATGTTAACCTCTCTTGCCTTTCCACAAATTAACCTTTCATATCAACTATTGGAATTCAAGTTTCATTACAAATGGCATTAAGTAATCAGGANAAAACATGCATGAAGTGGCACAGGCTGAAAAAAAAGGTTTAAAAAATTCCTGTGGTGAGGAAACTGTTCTGCTATTGAAGGAACACTATTTCTCGGCACAAATCTCTGTTTACTCTCTGATCAGCAGAAACCAGCACCGTCCATATAACTGGTTCCTTGGTTGGTAAATAACTGCAGAAGAAACATGTCTTTTTATTGTGACATTCTGGGGCAGGTTAACCCTCAGAAGCAGAGGAAAGGAGCAGTCTTATGAGCTGTTCCTTAATCTGCAGGTTGGACACATGACTCAGTTGGTGTTCATAAGCAGAAGAGGATTTACTTGGGAAGATAAACAGGCTGGCTTGATTCAAGCTCACCAGTTCATTTTTTACCAAAATGCAATAAAAGCTTGAAGTCACTGGAAGAGCAGACCCTTCTTGTTGAACTATTGGGCTAATCTCCAGAGTCATTATAGGCTTGAACTAATTTTATATATACACACACACACAAAAAATTAAATCTCTTTGTTCCAATATTTATTTTTTTTTTTTTGGCAAGGGACTCTAAATGGCTTTGGAAGGCTTCAGTGTCCCATAAAAAAATCCATTTAATTATATTACATGTCAAAACCAACTCTAATGAAAGGTGTACATCAATTTTGAGGGACTATTTCTAGATTATATACCACACGTACACAAGGAAAAATGCCATTTCCTATGCAAGATCCTCACATTTTCATTTATCTTTTCAAGTGAGCTCTGACTAGCTCTGAATTCTTCCAGAATGAAACGTTTATTGGTCAGGTAGAAAAGTTAATGTTCTACTACAACGCACTTGAAAGAAACCACTTCCAGACTTAAGAAACTTCTGTAATTGTCCAAGAAAACCTAGGGATCACGTTATTTCATCTACTTAATAAAAAATCCAACGTATTTCTGATACTTCAGTCCAATTTCCACTAAATAAAAAAAAAGGTCTTATATTTAATTCTTGAATTTAAACCATGGGCACTAGGAGGGAACACAAGTTTCAGTCTTTGTATGCTTATGCCTAGCTGACTTTAGGATAGGCTGTGTTTGTTGCCTGAACATGAAGAAACATTTGCTCGGCTTACCAAGGTGCAATCCAAATTCCTAGAAAGCTAATTGCAAATACTCAGAGCAGCAGATCTTTGTAAGATGTTTTTGAAACTTACTTGGGCTTTTTGTTTAAGAACAGTTGTGGGTTGTGCTTCAGGATCCAGAATAGAAATTATTTCATTGACTTTTTCAAGAGATTCATAAAAATGTGTGATTTGTTTCTCCAGTTCTTCCAGTGGAGACAGTAGACGCTGGCATTCATACAGCAGAGCACAGGAATACTCCTTCACCTTTTGGCCATTTTAAAGAAAAATAATTATTAGAAAAGTTGTAAAATTCAATAAATAGCAGCTTCCTCTGCCTATGGGTTAATACAGTTGCTACCCGCCTCTTTTAAGATAGATCAATTCTGGTCCTCTACTACTTCTTAAAGAAAAGAATATTAAATTTATGTATGGTAGTCCTATAGTCTAAAAGAAGTAACATTTTCTGCACCCTGAATCAACCTATTGTTACTATAACTACGCATTTGCTCAAATGCATATATCTGAACATTTACGTAGGGGAGCTTACTATTCACTATTTCAACAGTCAACAACATGTGTAGTAGAAAAAGTATTCTGCAACCTTGCTCAGCTGTTCTTTGATCCTTGTCAATGTTCCAAGCATTTCATTCACTTCCTCTTGGGAAACTTCTTTTTTAACAAGTTGTGCTGTTCTTGTAACCATTTTGTACTGAGCTTCCATCGCAGGCAATTTCTGCTTAATATTCTGAAACAAATGTTTCGAAAAATATTTCAAGAAGAGCATTTATGCATTCGTGGGAGATACAAGTCTGTTCTCAAGAGATAAAAGATATATATTGCAATTATCAATTGTTTTCATCACTGATTTTAGTGCATACTGGATATTTCAAATGTGTGAAAACTGTGCCAAAGGGTATCACTCAGCTCACCTGAATGTGATTTGAAACTACACAGAAAGAAACATCCCGTGGGACAGTGTTTTGGAACTGTACTCTAGAAATGTCCCTCATAGAATACAATGATTTATATTGGCTATAGCAGGAATTATATAAAAAGCATCACTGGTTAAAAAAAATAGTAATAATGGAAACGTATACTGAAATAATTTTATGCTCCCTCTTATGACAAAGAAAGAAAGGAATGGAAAGAAGACACTTACTTCTAAATCTTGTACAAACATTTTCACATCAAGGAAGGACACTTCTACAGGGACCAAAAACTTCCTATTGCTTCCATCAATAAAAGCTGTCAAATGGGCAACACCATCCAAGTATTCCTTCCTTATTTTGTCCAGTTCATCTGCTCGAGCATACTAAGAAAATATAAAGTAAAATGAAACAAACAAAAGAATAATCACCCCAAATAAGATATGTGGCAATTAAGTAATAATTTAAGAGAATTAGCATGTTTTCAGTGCACTTGTTTGCTGGAAAAACTGTATTCAAAAAAATAAAAGATAACGGAAACTCATCTTCTAAATTGGTTAGACACCAATTGTCTGCATTAGTGTCAATAGTGCTGATACTAAAAAGAACAACATTCATACAAGAGGTCAGCCTTTTTTTAAGGTTTGGATCATTTGGAGAACACGATACTCTCTGTTGTTTCTAACCTAGAATCCACATCTCAATTTCTCATTACCTACAGTATCAATTTTGAAAATTCAGCAAAGATAATAGAACACAAAAAACTCAGAAAAGCTGAAGGATAAATAAAGGAAGTGCTGGCTGGCGGAAGGAGAAACACAGTTCTGAGAAAGTGGAAAGAGCTGTATGACAGAAATGGTGAAAAGCCAGTGAGGAAAACCATACAGCCAGCACATGAAAGAAGCTGCATAAGTAGGGGAAGAGACATTTACATCCTGGGCATTAGTGTTTCCAGAGTGAATCATCCTAAATATCATCAGCAAATAGAGCTTGAGAACATTCTAGTTAACAGTTTGGAAAAGTTACAATAAAAAAAGGGACAATCATTATTTGCTTCTCCATTTAACTTTACTGTAATGGAAATAATCATGCCAGTAAAGAAAATAGATTCAGCATGTTCAAATAGGCAACTGTTATTTAAAAATCACTGGTAGAGGAAAATATTATTAGATATATATTGACTATAGCAAAGATACTTCCTAACATGTTTATGAGGTGTGAAAAACTTCTGTGTAATTTAACTCACATCTTCTCTTTGCTTTTTAAAGAGCAAATCTAGAAATAACAATTCTTTTCTAATTAGTTGAATCTCTTCCATGAGATAAAGGATAGTTTTTTCATTTGCTGTCAGTGCCTCCTTGTGCACAAGACAGAAATAATGTCTGACTGATTTGGGGAAAACATTTAGCAGATTAACTTGTACCTATTTATGGTTGCCATATAATAATTGAATGCAACTTTCATTAAAGAGTGTTAAAAATATTCACTTTCATCATTTTCACTGTTTAGTTTTACAGAGCTTTTAGAATAGCTACTTAAGACCAATCATTTTTTCAAAGAACAGTAGAGGATATGCATAAATAATATCCACTGTATCAAGACAGGAGACCATAAAGAAAAAAATACAGCTTATACTAGCTGAGAATGTCCAAAAATAAAAATAAAAAGCTGTATAACCAAAAAGATAAACAAAGGAAAAGCTCCAATAAAATAAAATGCTGTCAGGGACTCATTTCTAATTTAAATAATGATGAACAGTTAGCCAATTGAGTAAGTTGTCCTATAGTCCTGCTAGTGGAGCAAATCTGTCTTGCTTGCATGGAAACGACAAAGCAAATTTTTAAAAGTAACAACAGCAAAACCACATACCTGCTTAACTTGCATAAACAATTCTCTCCATCTTCCATTTAGTAACAGAAGCTGCTGTTTAAGGTCTCTGGAAATGGTCTCATCACATGTTTCAATCAGAAAATTACCAGCATCATTCATGGCTGTGTGCTGTTGGATCCAATGAGGTAAGTGCCGGAAGAAATCCTGAAAAAGAAAACGAAAACGCCTTTCCGAAACCTTTTCAATTACTCTTTGTCTTAAATCAGGGAACAAAAATTTAATCACCAGCTAATGGTGATTCAAACTCTTTGAACAATTATCCTCTGAAGCTCTTCAAATTGGGTATACCGTAATAGAAGTTTAATGTCTATGAACACAATTTATAGAATTAAAAATTACCACCAGTTTAGTTACAGCTCATTTTACTCCAGTGAATAGCTTCAGTTAAACTAATGGAACTCCTCCTTAAGAGAAAGGTCCATAGCTGAAAACACTGTTAGGGCTCATCGAATTTCTGTCTTGTCTTGGCACAGTATGGGCTGATAGTAACCTAGGCCATACACAGACTGTAGAGAGATTCTTCCCCTAATGTGAACCATATGCAGCTTTCCAGGGGTCTGGCACCCCAGAAGACCTGAGAAGACTGATTCTTTACTACTGTTTCCTCCTACCTCAGAGTAGGTGAGTGGGGAGAGGAAAGGGATGGTTGTCACTGATTTTTTCCCCCTATTCCAGTGAGACAGCCTAAATAGCCCAGCCATAGTGCCAAATGCTTCTGTGCATCTTGTAGACAGGTACACACATGTAAATTGGTACAGAAGACAAAGACCAGCTCCCTCCCTTCCTTTTTGCTCTTCAAGATGATAGGAAATTGTTCCTAAAGCAGGTATCTCCAGGCACTATGACTACACCTATACCAGTAAATAAAACAGGACTCAACCCCTGTCCCATGATTGTCCACATCTTCTCTGACACGGTTTTGGCTTTTCCCTGCTTCCCTTCTCCCAAACAATGCATAATTCAATGGATGGCTCATGACAAGGACTGTTCCCAAAAGACTGAATCATGAGGCCACCTTCTTTCAGGGGAGAAGAAAGTAGCCACAAGGATGCAAGCTGAACCATGCCACTTGGTCCTGAGGACTAAGGAAAGGGCACTGACCCAATTTATTTACCCTATAATTCCAAGACTGTTCATGTGACAGTGACAGTGCCATGCAACCCTCTGCTCAGAGGTAGATGTAAAAAAGTCCTGTCCAACTGTACTGTCATCCCAAGTTTCAGAGCTACAGTTCTGAAACTTTATAGTTTATACTTGTCAGAACTCATCCACATGTAAAAACAGTTCTGATAACAACCAAAAAGAAAACGTCAAATGGATGTAATACTGCTCGATTTTGTTGAAGAGATAATTGAACACCACAGTCTTTTGAATTCCTAAAGCTGAGATTAGTAGAGTACAGGTGCTCTGTACTGATGTAACCATGAATAAACTTATGTCAGTAAACTCTGTGTGCAATTTGAGTCTTCTGCTCGCAGTGGAGCACAACCCTTGCTTTGTGCAAAGGCTACTCTCTGTGAGCACACCCAAAAGAAACTAAGTCTACTGAATCTGGTACTGGCCAGTTCTCCAGTGGTCAGGCTTACTAGAGGTCAAGAAGGAAAAAGCACATGGCGTAAACTACTCATGCCCTTGCTCCCGCACACTTATTCCCACAAACCTTTACCTTCCTCAGACACTGCTGGGGAGTCTCTCCATTTCAGAAGCCGATCTAAAGCATGTGTAAAATTTGGACAAGTTTGGAAGGTATGGTGAAGCACCTCATTCTCAATTAAAATAATGCAGCTCTTTTTAAGGAAGTCGCCACATGAGGTCTAGGAGCCCTATGATACCCTTTGGATACAGCTATTGGAGGAAGGTGTGGGAGAGCACAGTTACAAGGCGGGTATGATGGGAAGAGCTTAAGAGGCACTGCAAGTAAATAAAGTAGTCGTAGAAGGAGTGTTTTTTTCACTAATACTTATTTACTGTTAAATTTCTAGTATTTTGTGGTAGAAAAATCCAAGCGTGCACTGGTCTTTTTTGCAAGATCTTCTGTGCTACAGGTTCACAATAAGGTTTTGGAAGACAGAACCCAATGAGAAAGTGAACAAGCCACTTCCTTTTGCAAAAAGAACAGTGATACTTGCTGGTCTTGAAATCATACAGAGATAATGGAAAGAAGAAGAAAGCATGACAGCATGGCAAGGGGCTACTATGGTCTTTGCCTAGGATAGAATATGGTGGTGTTTTAGTATGGCAGGTAAGGTTTGCAAATAAGCGTAAATGAAATCTTTGTATCTTATTACTGATATATTTGTGGTTTTACAGAGTAAATATTTGGAAATCTTTAAAAAAGTTTTATGCTATATTCCAAGCAATAGTTATCATCTTTCACCTGGGATTCCAGATGCTTGTGATAATGGCTGTATGACTATTAATTGTACAAACAAATTAAGTATTGCTTTTGGTTTTAATAACCAGATACTAAAACTGCTAAATCAGAACTATCCTTGTAACTATCAAAGTGAACATTATTGCTGTGGAGAGCTGGATTTAGCACTAATAGAACAAGTACATTTTAAAATATGTATCTCAGTCTACAGGCAGATGATATTACCTCTCAGTAATATTTAACAGTTTTGAGCCAATGTAATTTGGCTTCTTCAAAGAAGAAATTAGCATTTGGGGAAGAATAATGCTTTCATGTCTAAGGTTTTCAACATGGCTTTTTGAAACTCTTCATATATCAGAACAGTAAGAAGTACTTGTTGGATTTAGGTTAGAAATCAGAAGCAAGTATATACTGGATGGATACGTTCAGATTTCTGCTTTGAAATTTTTTAAAAGTAAAGTTATAAAACTTATCAGAGAAGTAAATATTTTTATTTTATTCATATACATGGATATAGGAATATTTAATTTTAAACACTGACAAGTTACTTACATAAAACATACACAAGGAGCTAAGATCAACCTGTTCAGCTGAGGTCATCTTTCCTGCTCAGTAATAACAACTGTTGGTATTTATATCATGCCAGACTAGTGAATTATTTTCACAGGTTTATTTTTATTTTAAAAGTGTATTCTATTCTTTTACATCAACTTAAATTAACAAACTTTCACCAAAAATTATACTGTTCTGTCATGTAACATGAAATGCTCATTCCTCACCTGATGTCAGTTTGACATCTTACAATCTATGAAAACTATACTTTGGTGTCAAGACCTGTATAGCTGCTCCATTGGGATTGGGTGAAAATTAAATGCAATATTATTCATGTCAATCTGGGTCATTATTGAAGTTTTACAACCATAAATCTTAGATCTTCAGTACTCTAAGATTAGAACAGAAAAAAACCTCAGCCAAACTATCTTTGGGACTGCAGGACCCCAAAAGGAACTGTCTAAAAGATTTCTAAAATGCCAGGGAAAGGATTAATTACTCACCCATCAAACTTAACAACACGTTTTAATAATGTTGTCTGGTGAAGGCAACTAATATTGAAATCTGTCATCTATATGGTAGAAAAATCAGTGGAAAAATAATTTTCTTTAAGTGTCTTTATACGCTGCACATGACTATGCACTTTGGTGTTAAGAGCTGTGTTTGCCTTTGAGTGAATCATGTAACGTTCCTATCTCGGAGCAATACTGCTGCCCTATATTCATGTCAAAGCTGCCTCTAACCATGTTATCACAGATGAAGCCTTCCTTCAATGTGTGCATATGTCTGTACACCCTATATGTGCAAACATTGAAACACCTATGATGAATGTAGACAGTATGCCAGAAACTGAAAAAAATCTCTCCCTTTGGTATGACATTTTGTAAAATAACCTAAACAAATGCAAAAACATTCCATAATTTACAAAATAGCCACACGTATATGCTGTTAGCACATACCTTTTTAGAATGTTCAGGCTGATTCAGCATTTTCTCAGCATCCTCTAGCCAAGCTTGTAGACCTGCCACAGTGCTGCTGTATCTGTCCCAATTAGAAATTACTTCTTCCAACATGCTTCTTACACTTCTCACCTCTACCGATAGGTTCCTCCACTGGGCTGTCGTTTCACTCATGAATTTCATCACATTCTCAACTTCTTCCACTGAGATACAGGAAAGATATTGATTATTTTGGTTCAGTAGTATTTCCGTAGAGCCTAATTTTATGTTATGTTATGTTTCACTGCAACTTCTATTTCAGTAGACTTTTATATACATATGCTCAGTTCACAGCCCAATTTTAGTACAAAATTATGACTGAGAAGTTAAACCTGTGAATTAAAGACTGAGGAAAGTACATAACATGAGTGCTATATTAAAACAGTCACACTGCATATTTAGTGTGGTGTTCATTTCTAATCTGTAATAACAGAAATCAAGAGAGAAAGTTTCCTTAAAAAAGCAGAAAATAATAAAGATGTATAACGTATGAATACATAGTATGTCTGCATTGAAAAGTACTGAATGAAATTCTGATCTTCCTTCCACTGAGTTTAAAACCAAACTGCTGCTAATTTTTAACATTTAATTTTTAGTATTTTCCTCACGGCAATAAAGGAACAAGTGTGTCCTCATTCCAGAAGCAAAAAAAAACAGAGAGAAGAAAAAGGACCCAAGCAAATTCTGAGACTTCATAAAACATGCAGAATATAGATAATTTTTTTTAAAAAAAAATTAGCTAAGTTGTCCTCTAATTTGCACTGCTGTTTCTGAATTCATATAAGTGAGTAGCTGCCCTTTAGAAAATAATTTGTTATTGGATTTTTTAATAGCACCAAATTTTATTCTTTGTAGGAATACCTTGTAAAAACGTTTACTTGTGTAAAATTTGAGTGTCACCATCACCAACTTAAATTTCACAACAAAAAAAGATCTCTATTTTCTCTCCGCATCTGCTAACCACTTTAGCAGCTGCAGCAATCCTCCACAGACATCAGTGTGTTATCTCCTCAGCAGAGATTAAAGTGATCTCATGTCTGTAACTATGTAGGTCAAATATTGCCCTCATGCATTTTCACTGAACTCAGCAGTGTTCAGGAATTACAGGCAGCAGCTGTTGAATCAGCTACACGGTTTTCTCATGTATATCCATAATTCAACTATCATTTAGGTTCCTCTTATAGGTTTTTACAGTTAATGAAGAATCTTCAGTAAATCAGGGGGTACTTTTGCTATTACAATACTGGGACCAACTCTCCATTTGTCTTTTTTGAGTAAAGGAACCCAAGCCCAGGAGCATTTCCAGGCACCAGAACATGATCTTCCCTACTCCTCATTTGGTCTCTGGCACACTTTTGGCCTGAATCAACACCACTGAAACAATCCAGATGTTAGCACGGACCATGGACTTCTCCCATCAGGAAGTCTGAACATGACCACCCTCTTCTGGAGATTACAAAATCTTAACAGCAGGAGCGCAGGCTGCTCTGTACCAGCTGGCTTCATGCTAGAAAATATGTGAAATTGGTACCAGAGGCTGTAGCCCCTCTGGTGAACTGCGGCTGCTGTACAGCTCTGCTGCATGGAAGAAACAAATATTAGGAGATCTTTTTAGAGGATGCTTACGTCTGAAGAGATTAAAATGGTGTCCCCATGATGAAAGAAACACGGGCATTTACCTGAGCCATTTGCTTTGACGTACATTTCAGCTGCTTTTTTCAAGATCTGGTAAGTAACTTCATACTGCTCAAAGAACTTACTATTTTCAATAACAGACTGAAAAGAAAAAAAAATTACAACAGACAAAATAAAGGCAGATATTAAACATAAGGATAACTTGCATGAAATTACATCAGGACAGTGATGACAACTTTTAACTTCATTATTCCTCCATTTATTTTTTTCATCATTATAAAGTAATATTTAATTTATCATCATTATAAAATAATATACAAATTTCCCTTTTTCAAATTAATGGTACAGCAGAGTCTCCCTTGACAAAGACAGTTTATTTTCTTCGCATATGGAAAGATTATTTAATACATTCTTAGTCTGCTAGTTGCTGACTTGCTGAAACTCACTACATATGATCCTTTGAATGTGCAGAAACTAAGCAATTAACTTAAAAGTTATTTAATGGAAACTGTTTTACACTGAAATCTAAGTGAAGTCATTTTAGTAAAAGAGAAAATTTCATCCATACAGGTCACCACAAAAATCAAATCCAGTTAAACTTTAAAAATTGTTACTGTATTAAGCCTTTGCAGAAAGGCAGGTTTCACTTTAAGAGATGAAAAACATTTGACTTATCCTTTAGTTTTCCTTTACCTCCTTCGTAATTGGTAAAAAAAAAGATTATAGAAACACTGCACAAAGAGATGTTGCTTTTCCAAAGTGTGACACAGCTCTTTTCCTTTGTTTTCTCATTTTAGCTGCGTATTGTGTTATAGCATGATGAACAATTTATCTGGAAATATCTTGGTCACAAAGTTATGGCTCTCTATCATTTCTGCCTCTTTATCCCTTATGGCAAATGACAGTGACTTTTTTTAATATGTCTTTCAGAAATGTTACTTCCTTTAAGTAGGATATATAATTGTATCTCTATATTATGGAAGCATATTATATCTTGCATTACCACTGTCAAAAAAGAGAGAAAAATCTGCTCTTGTACAGGGCTTTTATATTGCCTTATCCAATGTACTGATCTAGAGTTTTGGAATCGTTTTGTAGTTTATGCTTCCTCCCATGCCTCCTCTGTGACAGATCTACAAAATTAAGGCAAGTACATCTCACATATGTCTACACAAGCTTTGGAATGTCAGAATAGACAAAAATCTCTGTGTACTAGTGTGATTTTGGTAAAACCACGTTCCTAATAAGGTCAAGGTTCAATGTACTTTGAAGAGGAGAATTAGATTTTGTGCATTCATCAACCCACATTATATAACACGAAAAACAGTTTTAAAATTAATCTGCCAGCCAGTATATATATCTAAAAATCTTCTATTTTAAAACCTTTTACAGTTGCTATGTCAAATCACCACAGCTATCTAGTACGTAATTTAGAAATGTGTTTATAACCAAGGAAACTAGAAGCCAAGGACAATCAGAATTTTTCTCTGTTCTACTGTAAGAAAAAATATCTGGCATGTATAAAAAACTACATACTTTCTATGAATTCTGTGACAAACTCCTGACTTTCCCTTTTGCCAAACCCATACCCACAGACACTTTACCCTAAACCAAAAACTGCAAGACTTCATATGAGAAAGTAAAAGACTGTATTAAGCTGCTTATATAATACAGATCTCAAGAGCAATTGGAAATATTTTCAAAAATTAAATACAGACATTTTACTGATTAATATTGTCTCCCATCTGACAAGATCCCTTAAAGAAAATATGTAGCTTTTCCCAAATCAGTACAGCATATGGTGCTTAAAAAGTGCTAATACAGCAATGCCAAAACACAGTTCTGTGGATTGAAATCCATGGATAACTGTACCCAGTATCCCCATTACAGCTGAGACTTCAGTACAGTATACTCTTCAGGCTGATAGTGTACAGTCTGTGCTGACCTTTTCTTCTGGCATATGACAGATAGGCGAAAAGAAGATGGTATAAAGTAACAATCACTGCTTTAATTTTTAAACTACAATACATAAATATTTTCCAGGCATATATTCTATCCAGATCCTAACTATGCATGTTCCTAGAATGCTGACATTTCTCAGTCTTCTTTGGCAGAAAAACAAACATTTTTATCTCCTACTAATAGTCACTGACTATAAGGCACTGACTACAGCTTTCCTACGTAAGACTCCTAGTTTACTGGAAGAGTAGCACTTGGCTCTTGGTCCTCGAAAATTGCTCCCAGGTAAGCCAAAGCCAATAAAGTTTCTTTCCATCACTGGACAGCTGGAAGGAGCCAGAAAGTCAAGGCCACCAGGAATGAAACTGAGCTCTATTTATCTTCTTGTCCCAATTTCCTCATTTTGATGTGATGCAGTTTCATAAGTGATGCAAGGAAGCATTTTCTTTCCCCTAACGACTGTTTCAGCATTAGTGGTCTGAAGCATAAGAATAATTGAGGCAATGGCAAAATAACATACAAATTCACCACTTAATGTTCTTTTTAAAGCAAAAAAATAAGGAAGTGATATAAAATAATAATCCAAAACTCAAGCTATCCACTTCCTCATTATTTCCCTTCTCACCTTTAAGTAGTTTTTGCCACAGTCTTACACGGTATATAAATGGACTATAACTCCTAGGTATTGCATATCACTCTAGCAAACTATGTTATTTTAAATAACCATCTCAATTTTGCAAAGCTTGTCTAAAACAAGGCTTACCTCCTGAATTTTTACGTGTCCCTAACTGCTGAAATTTTAATATAGAAAGGGAACAGCATGAACAGGTCTTCAATTCCCACTTTGTAGAGGAACTTCATTGAGTTTTAAGTTTTCTTCCAAAGCAATGAAAACTATCAGGCTATGGGGGCATCAACAACTTTCTCTACACAGTGTCCTGGCTCTGAATGGTTCTATAATTACATGAATTCTTTCCAAGCTGAATTTTCCCGTGCAATTTTCCTCATATGGACTAAATAGAAGAGGAAAAAAGTATTTAGCCCAGTCCTGCTTTTGTAAGAATCCCTCACACCCTAATGTAGAAGTGCAGCAGTGGTACCGTTCTATCAGCCACTTGGCACTGCAAGTGTGGATTTAACATGATACAGAAGCATAAGACTGAAAGGGAACATATCACTGAGCATTTGTAAGTCAATAGCCTCTGTTTCTTAACGTGATATATGCACGATGCAGAGCTGGAGCAATCTCTTTCCAGAACAGAAATAAAGTAATGATTTTAATATAACGCTGAGCAGGAGAAGAAAAATCACTCTTTTTAAACTCTTTTTTCCTTTTTTAACTTCTTTTCTTTTTTTCGTTTTCTTTCATTTGGAAGACTTTAAAAAAAAAAAAGTACTGTGGGGGACTGCATGCCAAAACCCTTCTCTATCTCTACACTTAATCTGTGTATCGTCACTATAAAGTACACCTAGGCAGTTGTAAAAAGACGAAATTAAGTTATCTGGAATTGCTATCTAAGGTAACTAAAAATCTAGGATTTGGAACCTCCAGATATGCTTGGTAAATTGATGGTCTGACAGTTAGGAGCTGGGACATTATTTCTGTTATTGAAGCGATGGCGCAAAGAGAATAATTTTCATTTTTAGCTTTTTGACTAAAGTTCCTCCATGGGGAAGACAGATTCACCTCTGAAAAGATATTTTATAAGAGAGTCATAAAGTTGACGACTGTCAAGTCTAATTTCTGTTTCTGTTCTTTTATTCATTTCCAGCAATCTTAAATATGAATATTTCAAAAAGAATTATAAAAAGAGGACAACCCCAACTTACAATATAATTTTGAAGAAGCAGTTCCACTGACTCTCGCCTTCCATATTTGATAATCCATGATTTTAACTTTGATTCTGCAAGGACTAAGAGTGACAGTAGACGATACTTCAGTTCCAGAAACTCCATCTTCAACAGATGGAGCTCAGATGAAGAGACAACAAAATTAAACCTATAAAATGAATCACACTGTAGTAAAATATAGCAATATTCATTTTTGCAGGAGAGAATGAAGGCTTTAGTTACAGTTCAGATATTTTTCTAATCTTTCACCTAATTCAGAGTCTACAAACATTTAATTATGCGTGATGATCATACTGACAACTGCTCTTGAATAGTAAATTAATTACATTTCTACTTATTCATAGAAATCAGCAGTTTACATCTGTTACTAAGTTTTGCAAAGTCATTTTCTTTTCTTTTTTCACATGCATCCTGGCTGCCGTTACATAACATTTCTTCCAGGAACAAGTAATAACAGGATCAATGTAAAAAAGTATTCCGTTCCAAAACCCATAGCTTATTTTGATTCTCACCAATCTTTAAAGCATCAGGCTTTTTGGTATATTTTTATGCATATTCTAGGAGGCTTTTCCTTCCAATTTTTTCGTGCTTGCCACGGAGAAGCATAATTAGACCGCGATTTCTACATGAACAGACTAAAAAGCAAACAGGTTCCCTTTCATTCACAGAGGATTTTTATTTCAGCTTAAAAGCCTTACCTGTCTGCCATATCTTCTAATTGGTCAGGTGGAACAGGCACTCCGTTAACAGACCTGGCCCCGTGGATCTCATGGAATGCCTTTTTGTGACCATCTATGTTTTTCAGCAGATGCTGATTTAATTTTAAGAAAGAGAGAGAGATGGGGGNGCCTGCACTGATGACTCAATGTAGTTAACTATTTGATCATGCTCTCATATTTGCATGCAAGGTTATGTATACCACAGAAGCATTTACATCAACTTGAACATTTACATAGGGAACCCCCTTATAAGATGCTCTGCTAAAGCTGCGTCTAATAATTATGGAAGATTTTAAAACAGAAGATACGCTGCAAAGGTTTAACAAAACAAGAACTCTTAACCGTATTAAATAATACCTGAAATGCAGTCTGCAAATACTCTAACATCACAACAGCATAATCTTGCTAAATTTACTCTTTACATCTTTAGAAGAGATACTAACCTTCATTAAGTATAGATTCAAATTTTCAGCAACTAATCTACTCCACTATATATAGACAGAAGATCCATAGCTCCTTATGTAAGTACATATTCAATATTCAGTGAACTTTTCACTCTCTCAGCATCAAAAGGTTTCAGGATCGCTCTCTCTATATTACACGAATGAATGCAGAATGTGGTACCCGACCTGTATTCCTGTGGTAAGAATTGTACCAGCAAAAACCTTACAGCAGAGCACATTTCAACTGTAACTAAGCAACACCGCTTCAAACGGCTTCCTGGAGATTACATATTAAAATGAATGACTGGCAGTAGTCTTTGAAGAGGTACCGTAACAATAACACGTCGAGTCCCCAGCGGCTGAGAGGACACAGAACAGTGGGTATTTTACTGCATCCAGACACAGGCTGCTCAGCAGCCTATTAGCAAAGGAAATCATGCAAAGGTCCCCCTTTCTCACCCGGGGGAACAAAATGCAGGCGTCTGTATTGATCACAGACCTCTAGTTATTTCTACGTGCTGAAGGGGGGGTTTCTCCCCAGTCAATGCCCAGTGTTTGCACAGCAGAAATTAATGGTAATTCACTGGCTCAGCTCTCCAAATGGTCCCACCATCCCCATCAACCCACCTATATTTGCATTGATTTCCACTTCAGCCAACACCTTGCTGGGAAGAGAAATGAACTAGGCTTTCTCAGACGCAAGTGAGGCACTGATTTTACCGTGGCAAAAACTCCACTGAGGGTATGCTGTGACTAACATACTCTCACGTAAAGGAAAGATTTGGAACAAATATCACAGCTAGCTGCATTTGAGACCCTGCCAGCCAAAAGGGGATGCCCCTAACATGCGTTGGCAACTCAAAATAAAACTCAGTAGTTTCATCCAACATCAGCTGGAAGCCCATGAAAACTTTTATATAGTGTTCTCACGAAGTGAAATCCTGCTCTGCAAAACGACCCTCAACAAGCACAGACATTGGCCTTAATTTCTGGATCTTGGCAGCAATATTAACCAAAATAAACTTAAATGCTTGCCTGATTCATGAAGGTTTGTCCAAATAAACTGATATATTTTGTATTAGCTTCAACATGGCCATAAGCTATAAAGTTCACTAAATAACCCATTGCCAGATGAGACAAAGAAATAGAGAAAGTGATTGTGTTATTTGAACAAAACCACAACAAACAAACCCCAACAACTTCCTAGGAAACAAGGACTGAAGAAAAACCCCACTAATGCATTTCTGGTACCATCCAATAGCACATTAGGATTCATCAGTGCAAATCTGAGCAACAAAACAAACTCCAGGAACAGATACAATTACACATGTTTCTCTTGAAGCTTTCTCCATCCCACTCCCATGGGAAAACTTCCCTGGCACAGACTGACCTAAATCAAAGTTTATTTGTTGGCATAGAAATCCCTCACCACAGCATTTCTGATGCAAAGAAAACACAGTTTAGGACACACTCTTTTGTGTTTCTTATGAATGCATTTAAAGGAGGTCTATACTGTTCACCTTATAAGAACAAAAATGTTTGACTTGGTTTTTTTAAACAAATGTTATGAATCCTGAAACATTTGATGTTAACAAGAAAGCTAATGAAATTTAGCATTCCAAGAGACTAGAGCTTGAAAGAAAATAGTATCTTCCTCAGATTTTAATATTGTGTTGGTTAAATTGTATTAGCCACCACTTCAGTTAGAAGAGCTGCCACTGTTCTGATAAAAATTAATCAGAAAACCCAACTGATCTTCCAGATAAACTACCATTGTCTGTCACGGCTATTCTAAGATGACCATTAAACCTGGCATGACTTTTCAATAAAACCCCACCCATATTCAACCACAAAAAATAACAAAACTACAATCAAGTTTTAAAATAGTAGCAGTAGTGAAAAAAAGCAATATAAAATACAGCCATACTGATGCAAGTGCAGCCTTTCTCTACACCACCTTTTTCTTTTCTCTACACCACCTTTTTCCTTTCTGTATTATATTTACTGGTTCTGTTTCTTTTCTCCTCTCACCAACAATTCCTCTCTATATTTTTCTCATATATATTACATAAACGAACAGACAAACTTCACAGTTTTGATTTTAAATGAGATCAGCAGAGAATAATGGCCAAAGTATTTAAATTGATCTGGAAAAGTTTCCGGTTCACCACAGCAGAGGGGACTTCTCATACTATTTGTCAACACAACTGTCATGGTTCTGCCGGACCGGCCACTGAAATGAACAACAGATGCTCTCCCCCACCTCTGATGTCAGTTTTGGGTCACCTGTCCTGTCCACTTCTCCCCACAGGTGTGACCCCTCTACGCTCTTCCACTACCAACCCTCCAATGGGGCATATAACAAAGTTAGCTGTCTTAGCAATAAGGATAAGGAAGAGCCTCGCTGCATGGCATTCCTTGGCATAAATTAGAAACAATCAGGTCTTATCACTCTGGAAGCGGACAGTGTCTGAAAAAAACACTGTTAATTTCAGAATTCAGTTAGTTAGAAGAGGTTTAACTGAAAAGTAAAATTACTGAACAGAAAATTGGTTCTGTTTTACCTCAAACCAGGACAACAATGCTATGAAAATTCACTTCATTCTATTTTTCCCCCAGTGCATATCACCTGCACTGACTATCAGCAAGCACACACGTTTGCTCTCTCTCTCCTGTTTTACCTATTAAGTTCATATTGGTTGAATAAAGTATCCAGCTTATGAGCTCCCTATGGAATTTTACCCAACAGGAATCCTAGAATAGGGGAACAATTGAAATATTAATACCTGATATCTTTTAGATAGAAGAAGCAAGAACATTCAAAAGTAATTTTGAATATTGCTTGTAAGATACACAGATATCACAGTTCAAGTCACCACTAAGAGACAGCTAGCTTTAGCTACCATCAAGGTGACACCACCCCCAGAAACCAGAAATAATAAACTTTCTTTGTACAGTATGGATCATTTACAGCTTTGGAAACAATGAAATATAATGCTCCAAACGAACGCATGTAGATCTACCTTGTGTTGTTCAAGCTTCCGGTGTATCGTGTTCGCTGTTTCCTCATGAGTTTGCTGAACAGTTACGTCTTCCCTCAGAGCAGTCTCTGCTCTATAGAGCCAAGCACCTATGGTACCCAAAGGTGCAGGAAGAGATTTATCGAGGTGTATGTGCCAATCAAGTAGCTAGGAAATAAAAGTAAGAGGATTCAAATTCCTTCCTTGCTTAATTACACAAACAACTATCTTGAGAAAAATCAGACTTTATACTGTAAGACCAAAACCCCACATAACAGAGTATGTTTGAGACATAAACCTAGGTATATTACTTCACATTAGTTCTGAAAACATAGCATCATCACAGGCAACAAAATCTCTACAAGGATTCGTTGATTCATATATTTCCTTTCCAGAATGGTAACCGAGCTACAGAACTGACCACAGAAAAACTGGAACAACTGGGAAGCTAAAGATCTGGAATTTCATCAGTTAATAGGCACAGCAAGGGATGTGAGACCTTCTTCCACCCAATGTAATTAATTTCATGCTTTTGAATAAAATCTTTTTGTCTCTATTTTGAACATATTTTCTATGTGTAAAGTGCATATGAGTCTCAAAGGACTGTGGCGTAAAGAATATAGCAATAAAATACCATGTCTTATTGGCAATCCCAGTTACAGGAATGAAAAATAATGAAAATTATGTCAAAACTCCAGAATATTTTTAAACAGATCATCTGTAAAATATATGACATAAAAAAATTCCCTTAATATACACTGAGTAATAATGATTTAATAACTTAGTTGGGACAATATAAGTCACTTGGGATTTTCCTTCAATTATTACAAAGTTACTATCACAAATAAGAAGAATAATTTATTACTATTGCAAACATGTCAAAAATAGCATTAAAGCCTCATTTATTTATAAAGTATTAAGTATTACACAGAAACATTTTTTTAGTTATATTAAAAATGTTATATTAGAATTTCTCAGATAATTCCAGCAATTTACATTAAAACATTGCAATTTGAAGAGGCATTGCACATGCTTTTCTTTCTATCAATCAACAATGTTTTCAACTTGGCTAAGCACAGTTAACACACTTCCAAATAAAGGGAAACCTCAAAGTATAGTCCTTTTCTTAAAGTTCATATTCTGTCCTTGAGCAATATTAAAGATGACAGCACAGTAAATGTTCTCAGAACAAATGCAAAATAATTCAACAGTGCTAGAAATCTGGTCCATTTTTAGGTTTCTAATGCCTAATAAAATCAATAGCAAGCAGGTGTCTAAATAATTTTAAATTCTCATCCTTCATTTAATAAAAAAATATATAGAATAATAGTTTTCAACTTACCCTGGAAGAAACTCTGTCCCATGCTTGCTTCACCATAGCTTGATCAAGTGATAATTTACCATCTTTCCTTAATGACTGAGTTACGAGTTCAATCTGTTTCCTTTTTACCTCATATTGTACCCTGAAATGCTTAAATGACTGCACAAAGAGAAAATCAAATCAATGTAGCACAGAGTCAAAGAATGGAATCCTTCAACTTTTATGGAGTACTACAACCTATGACAATTTTGTACTGATAGAAGTCCTAATCCTTCCCAAAGAGGAGTAGCAGTAAACGTGTATTTACACTGAAATGCATTTTATTAAAGGTTTTAATAGACTGTAGAATCCTCTAGGGAAATATAGGTAGGACTTTTGTATTTTCCTTCAGTTATCAGATGCCTGAACCCTATATGAAAGGAAACAATCATTGATTAGATAAACCAGCAAATGGATTAAACGTTACTTGGGACAGACAGTGGCTGTTTTTAGAAAACAACCGAGACTCAGGAGAAAATTTAGGCCAAAATTTATATTGCCAGTTTAGACATTAACCTTGGAGAGAGGGGTTAAAAATGAAGCTCAAAGCCCTGTCCTCTCCACCTGTCACCTCATCCAGCCTTCAGTCATACCTCCCATCTGAGCTATATCACGCAGGATCTGGAAGGACTGTACAAACACATGCTCGCTTCTAACTAGGACAGTCCTTCTTCACACTGCTAGAAAAAGCTCTGTGTTAGGCAAACCATCTGTGCACTGTTCTACGTAGCAAAGCTGGAGCTGACATTATAATTCATCCACCAATAAAAGGCAAGACAATTTGTGTCCTTATTTCTTTAAACTACAGTATATTGACTTGCATATATACAGATTCTTGCATATGTACAGATTGCATAAAATACTGCAGTATGTATAGCATGTACTGCTACATATAATGATGACAATAACATCATATCATATAAAATTTTCCCTACTGCTTACCTGGTATTTCTCCTGTAAGCTTGTTTCTGCCACCTGTGCTCGGGCTAAGTCTCTTTCAAATTGTTCTGCCCACACTTTCAGGTCTCTCAGCATCACTCTGTCTTCCTTCTACGATTTAGTACCACACACAAAAAAACCCATTGCAGCCTTTTAGTAGAGGTGTCAGATATAGTCCAGAAATTAACATCTCTCTAGCAAGTCAAGGTCATGAGTTGCAACGAAAATCAACAGAACATCTGGGCTAAATTCTCTCATCACTTGTCTTCATACAATCTAACAGAAAAGCACTTCCTGACCATAAGAAAACAGCATTTAGACATGAGTCTGACAGTGCTGAAATCATGACAATCTGGGACACTGCAGTGCCAGAGATATTATTTGCTGTTCTCACCTGATGTTAAATTAACACAAAGTCCTTTAAATAGACCTAAACAGCTAATTATAGTCTTCCACATATTTGCAGAGTCAGTTTTCAATAAAAGTTAATTGACCTGAGACAGGAGTGGATTTTATCATCTTTTACCACCATTTCATTATCTAGTCTGCTATTGCTGAAGAAAAAAATAGTTATTTCCTGAGTGACTTCAGGGCAATCCTTGACATCACGCTCCAAGTTCAGAAGTTGGCAAAATAATTTGATAGAGAATGTTTTAGCACAGAAAACAAAAACAAATGAAGAAAACCCAACTGCATTCAGTTTCTTTTCCTTCCATGCCATTTCATGGCTTTCAAGAACAGCATATTTGTTTTACAGTTTTGGTTTAACAATTCCGTCTGTCATGGCACTGGTGCTCTGCAAGGCTGCAAAGTTCTCTGCAGAATTCAGTGACCTGGCATAGAACAGAAAAATACTAACAGGCAATCTCAGGTCTGTGAGCATGTTATATGTGAGGGTTAGCAGACAACAGGGTTTTTTTTTGTGCACTGTGTGAGCAAGCTAACCAAGTAGGGTACAAGTGTCCATCTCAGTTTTCCAACCAATGAACCATATGTGCTGGCTGTTAATCAGAAGCTACTCTTCAAAACCAAAGAAGCCATATTACTGTAAAATTTGTCAGAAACACATCTATTACAGTGAACAAATGCACCACATAGTATTAGTTAATCACCGAAAATAAGCAATTAAATTTCAAGCATTGCATGAGAAGAAAAACTGGGCCATGTGATAAAAAAGAATAGCCACTGACTGTATTTAGGAAACACCGCACTTTCTTTTAAGAAAAGATCCTAACCTGGGAAAGGAGCCAATTGGGGTTCCTCTCTTTGAAAGCTGCCTCAATTATGTAAAATATAACTTCCCTTATAATTTTAAAAGCGTAGAGCTATTGCTTCATTTCAGCTGTGGAAAGGATAGGATCCTCAAATAGGAAAGAAACCCTTCTTTGATATATTTCTACTAATTCTTTTACTGATCCTCTACTCAAAACAGCGGCAGTTGCTTGGACAGAATTTGCACAACAGATTGTGCAAATATCACAGGAATTATATCTGTCAACTCACTAGGTAAATTCTTAGCTGGGTAGTTGCAGCAAAATTAACATGATATTAGAGCAGCTGTGCTGGAACAAAGTTCACTATAGCTCATGCTCCTGTTTTCTGACACTCACCAAAAGCTGGTACCTGAGAAATGGTATAGGACACATATGACATTTCCCTGTTCCAGCTGTTTGTAATGCTGAGATTTCCTTGACTGCACATAGTGTCCCAAGAAGCCAAGTGCTTCCAACTTCTCAAATTATTTAAATATAGACAAAGAGAATAAAAGTCCTACTCTTCTAGTCTGGTAGTTGGCTCTGTGTGTGGAAAAATAATGTCAAGATTCTTTGAGAAAAACAGCAAAGCCAGGACTATCCCCGCTATAAGTAGAAGAATATGAGAAGAGAGAATGCTTAACTCATTCGGTCACCAAAAAAAGAACTTTCGTATTAAATACACTCCATTTGTTAGAAGTTATAACTTTAGCGAGGCTGTTGACATCTCTATCAGTATTTAGCTGTCAGCTCCATAAAGGCAATACTAAACTCTGCATCTTAATGGATTGAAAGTCCTATAACAATCCTACTAACTGAAACTTGAAGCAAGATATTGTTGAAGTCCGGAAGAGAATAAGTGTGTCACAATGTTGTGTATATTACTTTTAGTTCACACTATAAATTCAATTTTGTTAAACACTGGCTTTTATTCCTCTACGGCTCATGTTCTTATTGCTGAGAAGCACTTCCTTAAGGTAAGCGTTTGCAAGAAGGGCATCTGTGTGGCTGCAACTGTTCATACAACAATGTGAGCAAAATACTTTTGAAAGATTCCTGTCAATGTAGCTTAAAAATTTAATAATGGCTAAAACCGGGTCTGACAGCATCTTTTTGAAATAGGATATCGCTGCAATCAAGAACATTTCTATGGTACTTGAAGATAAAGAACACAGGAACAGCCACACCTCTACTAAACCACATACCGTTTCCCTGACATTAAGTGAAAAGATAAAGTTAACAGGTGGCATTGAGTCTTCTGTGATGTTTTTTTTAAATTATTTAGTTAGACAATTATTTGTTAACTTTGTTTAACTGCAGAAGATGTAGGTGTTTCAGTAACTGCCTAAATGAATGCTGTTAAAGACATTGTTGCACAATGTCTAATGAGCATTTTATTTATTTATTCATACATTTTCACAGGTTTCCAGTCCAGCCCATCACTTATCACCTGCAAACATGGTTCTGTGGTCCTTGGTTGATACAAAAGCATTTTAAAGTCTCAGTTCGGGTAACCGACATGAAAGATTCACTTTCTTAGACACCAAGGCACCTGCCACCAACATCCCCCAGGTTTAATGAGCTATCACTCTTAAAACAAGACCTTCATTAGTGCCTAGTGGTTCTTTCTTTTAGTAAAAATTACCAAAAGGGTATTCTTACAGATATGTAAACTATTTTCTAAAGCCTGCACCATTCTACAAATATTCACTTTTTTGCAGAGATGAACAGAACTGGAGCATTCAACTGCCAAAGAACATCAAAGAAGATAATTAGAGAAAACTGTTTATGAGTTCCAATATGATAATGGAGTACAATTTAAATTTACAAAGAAAGTTTTCAGCCCAGAGTCAAAGTCAAAATGTTATTTTATTAAATGATATGCCAGAGTTAATTTGAGAATTACATAATACAGAATACTTTTGGGTTTTGAAGAGCTAAAAATACACATCTGTGTTTCACGAGAAATTTAATTGTGGACTGTAAAATGTGTACTTTGTTCGGTTCTCTAATATGTAATTAAACACCAGGTGAACTGTTCAAATTCTCAGGCACAGGCAGGATAGAATTTTCAAATATGAACTTTTAAATTTAAAAAAAATTAAGTCACCTGTTTTTCAGGGATGCTGAACAATTATATCGCCTATGTGCAGAGAAAATCAAGTCCCTTTAAAAATGTTTATAAATTAATTCAATTAATTATGCTATTCCTTTTGAAAACTCTGGTTTACATTTATGTATTACTGGATGTATATGTGTGAAACACGTTCACTGACAACAGTATCCCAGATGCATGGTGAATGCTGAGCCAAGCATCGTCTTCAGGGATGAGCTATTAACGCCTATCTGTAAAAGCAGACAGTAAATCACTGGAAGAGCTCAGAAAGTTATTTTTGGAGTTGCTGCTCGAAAATTCCTCTTACATTGGGCAACTCTGCTGGCATAAAGATATTGGAGGTGACAGGATTATCTTCTGAATTACTTGCTCATCAGAGCACAGAGAAAGACTTTATATCAGAAACACTTTGAAGGAGAGTGCTTCCTCTATAGTTAAATTTATACCAAGATAAAGAAATTGACAGAGCTTTTACCACTTCAAATCTTCACTAGTTTAAGCAACAATGCACTGGGGCCATGTAAGACTAAGAATGCACAACAAGGTCCCATTAAAGCTGCCTAAACTTACTTGAATGCATTAAGAGGATGGGAATAATTCTGCTATCAATATTAATCTGCACTTCAACACACATCACTAGTTACATACACACAATATGATGCGAACCCTTGATCATACTTACTTGAAAATAACCTATTGCTTAGATGTTAAAAAAAAAAAAAAA